>CAMAPE010000016.1:3145000-3480000 GCA_945859875.1 Cuscuta europaea
AAAGTGAAAATGACTGCTCCGAGAAATAGAGCTAAATGGATCGAAAAATTTGAAGAAGGCACCATCGTCACACAACCCGAGACAAGACTCATCTACAGAGATTACAAAGGCATCAAGCGAATCCTGCTCTTGGAAGAAATTCACAAGTATTGCGAGGGTACACTCAGAATCATAGAAGACCATCCGGGAGAAGCTGCCCTGAAGCTACAAAACTCAGAAGATCCAGATGACTTGATCCAGATTGCTCTTATTGCAGACTTTGCCGAACCCGTAGGAGTTAAACTTGATTTCAGAAGCACTCTCAGACATTATGAAGTCATCCTTGGCTATCGGAAGTCATTGTACAAGACTCAGAGATAATCCGCGCTTCATCGACATTTGAACACAAAGGCGGAGAATGTTAGAATATTATTTTATTGTGTTCAAATTAATTGTATTTTATTTAATTAGTCTTTGTAATTAATTAGATTAGCTAAGAGACAACTAGACCCATTTAATCTTAATGTGCTCTAATAAGCCCACACGCCTCATAAGCTCTAATCCTAATTGTATTAGGCAGTTCGAATATCTCTCCTATAATTATAGGTTGAGATGGCCGAAAACGGCTAAGTCTCTACACATTCGGTTTCCGCATATTATTCTCTGTAGAGCACGTAGAATAGAAATTCTCTCTCTAGCTTATTCGTTCGAGTACTGTGTAATTGTTCATCATGGATTCATCATTCTATATACACGGTATACCTAATTGGTGAAATTTCTCTTCTACTATTTCAATTCTTTCTATTATTATTAGAATATTCGACTGTTGAAATATGGGCTACACTCTCACAGTATTTATGCTTACTAATTTATTTTTATACATATTTACAGTTTATGAAGTTAAATTTAAGTTTTTAGTTTTTAACAACTAGCCATCCAATATAATATTTATTTTTGTACTTAAGGGTAATACTCTGTACTTGAATTTTAAATTGTAGTTATAATTTATCATTATCAGTATTATTTTTATGTAAGTATTTTTTGTGTGTTTGGTGAAATGTCTAAACTTATAAGCGAATTAACAATTTTTTAAATGTTGTTCTATTATTTTCAAAGTATTAAAAAATTATATAATTTTCAAAAATTAAAGTTTTTCCGGGGCGGGAGGGCTGGTGGACTACCCGGCCCGCTCTTATGGGCGGGTATGGACATGGGGTTAGGCCCGTTTTTGCGGGCCAGGCCGGGCCCACCCACACATAATGGGTAGAAAAATTATTAAAAGCCCGGCCCGAGCCCGGCCCGAGCTTGTTTTGGTACAGGTCTAGTAGAAATGTAATATTTAGTGCTATTTAAGGAAAATCAAACATATGATCATACTTTTCAAAAAATGCTATGTTTTAGTCCTACCGTGAGCGACTTCCCCTGTATAATATGATAAGAAACAATTAATTAAATAAATGAAATCAATGTAATTCATCTAGCAACGCAGAATTCTACAAGAATAAATGAAGCATATGAATCCAAATTTACATTAATTAAAAAGAAAACTCAAAGTTTCGAGAATAATTGTTAGATCATTATTTCATTGTGTTCAAAATTAATTGTAATTTAATTTATGAGTCTTTGTAATTAGCTAGATTAGTTGAGAGAGAATTAGGCCCAATTAATGTGCTCTTAATTAAGCCCACATGCTTAAACTGCTTCCTAATTGTAATAGGACTGGTCGAAATATCTCTCCTATAACTAGAGACTGAGATGGCTCGAAAACAACTCTAATACTCTACGCATTCTGTTCCGCATATTATTCTCGTAGAGGACCTAGACTAGTTAGAAAATTCTCTCTCGACATATTGTTCGTGTAATGTTCATCACCGAATCATCATTATGAATACACATTATATGTTGATGTTGAATTATTCTTCTATTGCTTAAATTCTTTCTATTATTCTCTAGAATCAGTCGACTGTTGATCTGGGCATCGTTCAAACAGTTGGTATTAAAGCCTCGACTCAATTTTGTTCTTTAGAATCCCTGAATTTTTCCGGAATTAATTTCATCAAAATCAATCACAAATTTTTGTTGAATTAATTTTTAGATTTGTTCTTGGTAATTTGATTAATTTTGGAAGGCACAGCCACCGCAAGGCGTTTGGAGTGGAAGATCGCCCTCTCAAGCGCCAAGTTGGAGTGGTCGGTGCTTTGGTGCAGTGGTGGCTGATCAAGATGGAGTAGGTTCTCTTTTTTTTTTGGATGAAATGTAAGTATATATAAAACACCCAAAAGTAACATTTTACAATGTATCACACAAACTCAAAGAAAAAGAAGCTATCTAAGTTAGATAAATCTAACATAAATAAAATGCATCATCAAAATAATGGGACAGCCCCCATATCCGCCTAATCAAGATACACCAAGTTCAACAACAATTATCAGGCGATTAGCCTAACCCTATTTGAACAGGATCCGCTTCCTTCCCTTTCTTTGTCTCCCTATATTGGTTGATTTTTTCCCAAAATTCATCAAGAATTTTTTGTTCCTCCTCATCCGAGAAAGAGTCTTCTTCATCTGACTCCTCTTCGTTTGAATCCTCCTCCCCCTTCAGTTCCGGCAAGACAGCCGGTTCATGCGGTATAGTTTCCTCGAGCGGGGCCAATTCCCTTACCCCGTCTTCAATACCCCTTTCTTCCGCCTCATTCACACTTTTGTTTGTTCCCTTATCCTTTGGTGCGTTCTTTTCCTTTTCAGCAATAGTCTCCTCCTGTTCTTTTGCTGCCAATTTCTTGCAAATAAATGGGTTGTGCCCATACATTTTACAATGAAAGCAAAAGTTTGGGAAGGTTTCATAAACCACCATTTGGTTGACTACCTTACGGGAGGGTAATCGTATTGGAAATGATAACGGGGGTGGTTTAGAGACATCAACCTCAATCAGAACTCTAGCAAAGTGGTAATTGGTTCTATTTTGGGTAATTTTGTCCGTAGAAAGTGGGACCCCAACCATCGATGCAACCTCACTCATGGCCTCCTCATTCCAAAGTTTCATATGTAGATTAGGAAATTTTACCCAAATGGGTACTTTAAGAAATTCATCATCATCAAAGGAGAAGTCTTCCGAAAGTGTTTTTAACATGAGTTGCATCCCAAAGATGGTATAAGGACCTCCATTCAACACTTTTGACCTATCTTCATCATTTTTAAATTTGAAAATAATCCATCCTTTGCTATGTGTGTCAACCATACAACTCACTCCCCAAGTATTCTTCAAGTTATGGACAGCTTTAAGACCCGGAAATTTCCCGGTAAGGAACCCCACAAGACAAAATCCCCACATGTCAACCATAGAGGGCAAGACTCTATCCGTGAAATCTAAAGAAGTGCCTTTCGGCGGGATATACCTCAATTTCAAGCCATTGGAAGGGTCACGATTGTCTTTGAAAAGTGAAGACCACGGTTTTTGCATTTCCCTGCCATTAGCTTGTCCAACACCCGCAGCTTTCAACGAAATAGAAGTGGGCTGCAAATGTGCAGCAGCACTCCCCACATTCTGTCCAGCATCTTCTACGCCATGGGAGATAGCAGTCCCAGGTGGACCTGTGATTTTTGCAGCAGAAATCCCAGCAGTTCCTGAGCTCGGTTTTGGTATATCTGGATTGTGGCCAGAGTCCTTCCCAGTTGTGGCATCCGGAGTGACAAGCCCAGGAGTAGGCGACACTCTGTCAACAACATTGTGCCCAATTTTACCAGCATCTACAACAGCTACTGGTTTCAGCCCATTTTCCACAGCAGCAGTTGGCTGAATAACTTGCTTATTCTGTGCAGGTTGTCTCCCGTTTTCAGCAGATTTAGGGGCAGAGTTACCAGGCTTCTTAGCAGTAAGGTTGTCACTCGTTTTCAGCAAATTCAGGGTCTGCAGTGCAGGGAAGTCTTCATCCAAATATTCCAGTGCTGAGAATCTAGAACTGGTGAAATGCCCAGGTTCCTTTGCATCAGTACTCCCAGAAGGACAAAGTTGGATCGCTACCCCTGCAGCAGATTCCGCAGCAGGTTTGGCCCCTGTACCAGAAAATTGGTTCGCACATTTAGTCACTCTAGGGCACGGGATTTCAATATCGATATCCCCCAGGACATCTGACCTCGATGATGATCGAGTAGTTCGCGTCCTGGTCCTTTCCCCAAGTTCGCGCTTGCTATTCCGCATCGCACACGAAGAGCAATTTTAAACACAGTTCAGACCTAAAAAAGCGTAAGTTAGACCCAAGTACAAATCCAGGCAAAAACCAGGTATCCTAGGTCGTCCAGAGGTGAGGAGAACCACCACAGTCCCAGATTTAACAGGAGACAACACAAATCATCTGTAATTTCTCATAAAAATCGATGAACAGTAAGCTACGCAAAAACACTTCGAATTTGGATTTTAGGCCTTAAATCGGTACACCACTTCCAAATCCAGAACCGGAAATGGCAAGGGGAACGAAAATCAGCCTGGGAAACCCAAGAAATCAGCTTAGTATAATAATCGAAGAGCTCCATTCGTTGATTCGTTATGCGTGAGCCTGGAACGGTCGTTCCAGAGAGAGACGCTCTCAACACGCATTTTTTCCTGTAGTGTAATACTCCTTAAAACTGACCAAAGTGTATTGGAGTAGGTTCTCTTTCATTGAAGATGCCTACTAGGTTTAAAGGGGTACCAGCGATTGCCTTCCCGGAGAAGGATATTCAGGATCTAGTTGCTAAACATAGGAAGGCTTTGGTTGGTTACTTTTACAAATCTCATCCTAGTTTGATCAATATGAGGAAGTCTTTTGAAATCATTGGTTTTAAAGGCAGCTTTCAATTGGGCATTTTGAATCAAAAACATGTTCTAATTCGGTTTGATTTGGATGAAGACTATTTGCGATGTTGGAACAAACAGTCTTGGAACATTAACAGATGTGTTATGCGAGTCACGAAATGGACTCCCGATGTTAGGCCAAATGTGGAATCCCTTGTGGTTCCGGTTTGGCTGGGATTTGAAGATCTGCCTATCCATTTGCAGGATAAGAGAGCGATGTTTGATATTGCATCATTGATTGGCAAGCCAATGAAAATTGATGCGGCCACATCATCATTGACGAGGCCTTCGCTAGCAAGGATTTTGGTCGAACTAGATTTAACAAAAGAAATGCCTACGAAAGTATGGATTCAGTGTGGGTCTAGTGGGTTTATACAGTCAGTTGTTTACGAAAACAGACCAGATTACTGCACTAAATGTGTTCATTTGGAACATTCTGCTACTAAATGCCCCAAATGACCTATGGAAATTAAAGTGCATTGGTATCTACTACCACAAAGAAATGGGGGCCTAAACCCAGTAATAACAACCTAGTTGTGCAAAAAAAATCACACGAGCAGAGAAAGGAAAAGCTACAGTTCAGTTTGCAAGGCCTATTACTAGGCCTACTATTACAGATATAGCAACATCTACTACAGTTCAGGAAAATGGTAACAATGGGGAAATTTTGGAGATTGAAGAGGAGGTTCTCCTGGAATCAACACCCAATCTTGTTCCTGAAGCCAATCTTCCCATTCAGGAGAATAAATCAACTGCATTGAGAGAACAAATGAAAATGGATTTAGAGGGAGTTAAACTAATTCCTTCTAAACTTTTCTAAACTACTAAGGATGATACTTACCCGAAGGATCTGCATCACTTGCTTGAGTATGACTCAAAATTGTTGTCCAAAAAATATCAATCTGATGGAGAACATGATAACATAGTAGACAGTGACTCTTGGCTAATAAATTGGCCAGGCATTTGCAGTACAATGGAGAGGATGGTGGCACAAAAGGATAGACAGGAGGAGCCACATCAACATGAAGATAAAGGCCTCAACAATATGGAGGATGGATTCACTAGAGTTACTGGGAGGAATACAAAGAAGAAAACTGCAGTAGAGGCTTTGTCAATAGCAACAAGAAATGGTGCCAAGAAGAAAGATAACCAGGGGTTCAGTCACACTTCTGCTAATCTTTCTCAATGAATTGCATGTTTTGGAATGTTATGGGTTTGGACTCCTCCAGTTCCAGACTATATTCCCTAACTAAACAATGGAGGATTCATGTTCTAGTGGTTATTGAGCCTATCATTCATTTCTCTAAAGCCAGTTTATATAGATCTATTATTGGTCTAAATGAAGTGGCTTCTTCTGACAAAAACAAGATTTGGATTTATTGGGATAATGCTGAAGTGGCGCTCTCTGATTTTAGGTGGAATGATCAATATGTGCATTTTAAAGTTACTAAAGGCAAATTCAATAAGTGGATTTCTGCTGTTTATGGTAATCACTGCTACATTAAAAGAAGAGAATAATGGGAGGATCTGTGATGGTCCCATGTGAGGTAGAAGTCTAGAGGGGGGGGGGGGGGGTGAACAGACTTATGAAAATCTTTTCTTTTCAACCCTTTCTCCTCAAACAGAATGTGTTCCAATATCTTTTGAGAGATATTGAAACATGCAGCAGAAGTCTTGACCTCAAGAGCGTGACACTTTAAAGAAACAAAGGTTATGACCCTTTTAGTTGTAACAGAGATAGTTGGGCAGAACACCTTTGTGTGCAGGATTTAGACCTATTGCCATAGATCTCTTTGAAGTTCGTGGGTAAGGAGTTTTGATTCACAGAAAACTTCAGAGAGTTTTCTGGACAGTGAATATGCAAGCTTTGGGGATAATATGAAGGTGAGTGAGAACTGAAGTAAGTGTTGGGTGCTGAATATAAAAGGTACATAAGATATATCCAGGTTCAGAGGTGGTGTAATCCTCCTACATCCAGTCCCAACCTATTTCAGATGGATTTTCACTAAATAAATATCCCATTACATTTAGTGTCCAATCTACCCTTGACCCAGGCGTAAATTGTGAGGTTTTTCACGAGAAACCACACTGTTCCAAGCTACTCATGTCCTCCAAGTTTTTTCACCAATGGCATTGCCCATCCAGAAGCTACTCATGTCCTTGCCTCACCTTCTGGATGATCACACACATACCAGAATGTATACACTGGCCTAGTTTACATGTGTTTAAACCAGTCTACCAACTAATCTAATCTCTATAGATGTGTATGAATTATAAACTATTCTAGGAGCATTAGATGAGTGGGGTGGTAACCAGAGTGGTGAAGGTGAATCAGCTAGCTGGATGTGTTCGTGAATACCTCGATTCCCTTCGGTTCCACTGGGTTCCAATATACCAGGGTTTTTTGCCATCTGGTGCCACACTTGGTCTTCCCGCACTCCTTCTGTACTTATAGACTTTCTTGTTGAATCTCCTCCGTTGGCTGAGTGATCCAATCTTGATCCTTTCTTGATCTACTTTTTTTGTTCCACTTGACTGGGGCAACATGGTTGATTCTTGTCTTTTTGTGACACGGATCATTTATCTTCACTCAAATTGATTCCTCATTTCTAGGTAAAGATAAAGATGATTTATCTTTATTTCTTTAGCTCCTAGAAATTCAGTATTTAGGCCGAATGTTGTTCAATTCTTCCACATGATAAAATTACTTACTGTTAGTAAAATAATTTTATAAGAAATTTTGTCACGTAATTTCTTATAATATTATTTTCTATTCCTTTTGTCATTTTGACTGCAAGTGGGTCTTCTGTCTTATTGTTTCTGTGCTAAGAGAAGAATAGCAGATGTTGAGTACTTAATCAGAATACCTATGAGGTCTCCTGGTCTGGTGTTAATCAGAGAACCACCTCTCTTGATGAGGTCTTCTGATACGACCATGACAGAAGGTCTTCTGGTATGGTGTTAATCATAGAACCACCCTTGTTGATGAGGTCTTCTGATATGACCATAACAGAAGGTCATAAGATGGTCTTCTTACTTAAGTATCCGATTCTCTAAGGGTTTCAGTTGACTCTTTTCGTACCTTTTCTTTTTGTTTCTTTTATTTTTGTTTTATGGTACATTTCTTCTCTTTTTAGTACTCTCTGTTTTTCTTGAGTACTTTATCACTATGGAGCACATTACAAATAAAAAGAGTAGAGCAAATACAAGCTTTAGTGTATTACAGGGATAATATGATTTTTAGCATCATCAAAACTAATATGTAATGATCATCAAAATCTAGGGGACCTAACAATTTCCCCCTTTTTGATGATGCCTAAAAACCATAATCAAGATTATAAAAATGAGATTTTAAGAACTTCTGAGGTGCCCATTTCTTTTCCCCCTTTTTTGGCATCACTCAAAAATGTCTTGTTTTGTTTGCGAGGAAGGCATTGTGTTCAGATGATTCTCCTGGATAAAATCCTGATGTTGCCTTCCTTTTTCTTCTCCCATTCTCATGCTTGATTTCTTCTAATTTGCGCTGGTAGATCGTGTCGATGTATTACATTGAGATGGCAATCTCAATGTTCTTTGTTCTTAACCATCCCAGTGCAAATTTTTCTTCTTTTCTCATCTTTTTTTCAGTCAGGAGAAGAATGTTGGTGGGAGACATCCTCCAGTTTCTCCATTTGAGCACTTTAGAGTATTCTTTATCAAGATGGTCCTTTCCTTTTCTGATGTTGAGCAAGATTTCATTAGTAAAAAGGTTTTCTCGTGCTCTGGTGTTGGGGATGCTTCTGGGCTCTACTGGTCCTAGCGTTAGCTCAAGATTAATGGGATGAGATGATGAGGAATCCATTTGAGTTAAGGTGATGATACTACGTAGGGATTTCTGAGGATGATGAGCTTTTGAGAGTGAGGCATATTTGTGAAGTAGAGAATATATTTATAGCTAGCATGCGTCAGTTCGCATTCAATTGTTTTGCAACAATCGAAGCGTTTTGTTCTTCACTAATGATCTTGCGGCTGTCTCTCTTTTCATAGCAAAAAGCAACTTAGATAAACGAGTGAGATATTGAGAAACTCACTTGACTTATTAATGAGGTTGCTTCGATCTTTACATCAATGGATGAGTCGGCTGCTTGATCACCATGTGTCGTGATAGGATTTTGCATGTAACCATAGATTCTTCTCGCTTCCTTTCTTTGATTTGATTGAAGATAATCTTCTCTCATGCTCATTAATGTAACACCTTATCGAATGTCAGCATGCTTTTGATGTAATCAAGATTAATTCCTTCTGCATGGCTGAATTCGGATAAATACACCTTATTCAGTCTTGAGCAATATCTGTACTTCTTGATCTTTCAGATAGCCCATACTTAGAATAATTTCCTGAAATTTTCTGAAACAACTGAGATGTTCCAAGCATAAAATAAATTGGGAGTTAGTGTTTAACAGAACCTCTTTTCTGTTTGACTAGGAATTCTGTTCCTTGACAGAACTGCTTGAAATGTTCTGGTCGAACAGAGAAGCTTGAGGTGTTCTGATCGAACAAAGAAGCTTGAGGTGTTCTGATCGATCAGAGAAGCTTGAGGTATTCTGTTTATTTTAGCAGGCAGCCAAAATTTGCTGAAGTATTTCAGTTTCCTGCTTATCCTGCTGACATCATCCTTTTTCTTTCCTCCTTTCTAGAGTTTTTGGTGAAATATAACTAATTGTCCTTTTGAACGTCTCCTTCTGTTATCCAGAACGTTGACCGATCTCTGCCATAATGATTTATTTTTATTGAACAAATCCCACATGATCCTCAGAGTTAGTCAAGTCATCTGGTTTCTGGACTTTGTCAATTGGAGTTGATTAGTTGCAATTGAAGCCTAGAATACTCTTGAAAGATCAAGTAGCATTTTTAGCAAACGTTTCTTTGTTGCTCAAAAATCCTGTAGGCTTTTGTTGAGCCTTTGATTTGAGAGTTTGCTAATGCCTTTTTCATCACCAATCTTCATCAGAATAATCCTCAATCCTTTGGTTGAGTGTATCCTCTTGAAGGTTTTTGACCATTCCCTCTGTGTTGATGATTGAGTCCTTTTGACTTGTAAACTTAGAAATGGACATTCTTAGGACACTGTTATTAGCATGTTTTTAGCTGACTTAACAGTGTGCTCCTAATTTAGGACGCTGGTATTTAGTAGGTTGCTCCTATTTTTAATAGGACGCTGCTAAGAAGCAGGGTGCTCCTATTAAAAACAAGACTCTACAAAATAGTAGGGTGCTCCTTTCGAATCAGAGTCCTTTTTTTTTAAGTTTTATTAAGGTGAAGAAGTTCCCCCTCAAACTGTGATAACCTTCTCATAATCAAGATGAACGTGATAATGTCTGCCTAAAACCTTTGAGTAGTTCCCCCTGAGTTATATGACCTTTAATTGATATCAAATGATGATACCAATTGATATTCTGTGTAATAAAGACAAATACCTTAGGGTCTTCTGGCATATATATTCCTTCTTCAAGGTTGTTAATATTCAAGCTCTTGCCTTGAGAATTATATGTGCTAGGATCCTTTGTTGGCTTTGAATATCTCACTGTTGTAGACATCATCAAAATCTACCTTCAGTGCAATATGATCCTAACAATCTTTGTGTGATGTTGTTGATGTTGGTTCAATCCTTCTTTGAATAAGGCCATTCTGATTAGGATTGAACATCATCTGATACATCCACTTATACCTGGTGGCCGGAAAAGAAGATCTTTTCAGCTAGTTCTTTGCCAACAATTTTCAGCAAACAGCTGGGAGCTTACTGTCTTTGAGAATCTCTTCTTTCCAGTGAGCACATCTTTGGTGACATTCTTGAAAACGGAATGTCTTCTTTTGTCATAGACTAGCATGTGCTCAATAGATAATTCTTTAACCCATTAACATAAGTTGTGTTAATGATCTGAGAATTCCAGTTTGTTTGTCTCTAGTCTTGACATCTTTATTCCACTCAATATTTCCATCATCTATTTGTCCTTTTGGTCCTTCCTTTCCTTTAAGAGCAGTAGTACCACTTGTGATACCATGAGAAACTCACAATAGTCTTTTGATTATCATAAGCATCAGATGTCAATTGATGAATAATGAAATCATTAGATATTTGTTTGTTTCATGATATTGGTTACTCTCTTCTCCCTTGATGAATAATGAAACATTAGATATTTGTTTGTTTCATGATATTGGTTACTCTCTTCTCCCTTTATATCATTGAATCTCTTTTGAACCTTCTATGATCCCTTTTTGTGAACTGGTTGACTTCCCAAAAATGTTGTCAGCCAAAAGGGTGAGTGATAGGTTCTATGGTATGGGAGTAAGGGTAAGGAGGGCGTATGATGATGTGGAAATATATAGTTGGTTACAGGTCCATTTGTTTAAGGAGTTGATATGGATAATAGATGGACCGGTAAGTGTTTTGGTTTTCTGGAGGTTAGGGACATAATTGATAGAAGTCATATTCAATACCAATCCAGTAGTATGATCTTCATTAGTAATGACCTTAATGAGATCTCTCAGTTTTTATTCCTTATACGATTAATCTTAATCATCAGATTATCCTCTTAGTTCAGTTACTATTTGGACTTTGTGATGTTCAAGATTTTTAGTTTGTGAAAGGAATAAACTTATCTAAATGTTCTGTGAAGTGAAGCACAGTTGGGATAAAGGTTTGAACATTCAAGATAAACTGAGTTAGTGGAGATGTATTTGAATATACCTCTTCATGAGCAAATTTGTTTGATAGAGTTGGCCAGAACTGTGATGTCATGATAGTAGGTTGGACTTCTTTTTCTTGTTGAATAGTAGTCTCTTTCCTTGATGCGTGATAAAAGCTTGCTTTCTCCTTCCATATTTCTTCTTGAAGAGTATCCTTCAAAGTGTGTTCCATCTCTGCTGTCTATAAGTGTTTTGGGAAATTGGTGGTTGATCTTTTGTTCAAAGTAAGCCGGTTAAGAAACTGACTCTATGAACAACCGCTCTGATACCAATTGATGGTCCCACGTGAGGTAGAAGTCTAGAGGGGGGGGGGGGGTGAATAGACTTATAAAAATCTTTTCTTTTTCAACCCCTTCTCCTCAAACAGAATGTGTTCCAATATCTTTTGAGAGATATTGAAACATACAGCGGAAGTCTTGACCTAAAGAGTGTGACACTTTATAGAAACAAAGGTTATGACCATTTTAGTTGTAACAGAGATGGTTGGACAGAACACCTTTGTGTGAAGTATTTAGACCTATTGACATAGATCTCTTTGAAGTTCGTGGGTAAGGAGTTTTGATTCACAGAAAACTTTTGAGAGTTTTCTGGACAGTGAATATGCAAGCTTTTGGGATAGTATGAAGGTGAGTGAGAACTGAAGTATGTGTTGGGTGCTGAATATAAAAGGTACACAAGATATATCCAGGTTCAGAGGTGGTGTAATCCTTCTACATCCGATCCCAACCTATTTCAGATGGATTTCCACTAAATGAATATCCCATTACATTTAGTGCCCAATCTACCCTTGGCCCAGGCGTAGATTGTGAGGTTTTTCACGAGGAACCACACAGTTCCAAGCTACTCATGTCCTCCAAGGGTTTTCACAAATGGCATTGCCCAGCCAAAAGCTACTCATGTCCTTGCCTCACCTTCTGGATGATCACACACATACCGAATGTATACACTAGCTTAGTTTACATGGGTTTAAAATAGTCTACCAACTAACCTAAGCTCTATAGAAGTGTATGAATTATAAGCTATTCTAAGAGCATTAGATGAGTGGGGTGGTAACCAGAGTGGTTAAAATGAATCAGCTAGTTGGATGAGTTCGTGTATACCTTGATTCCCTTTGGTTCCACTGGGTTCCAATATACCAGATTTTTTGCCATCTTGTGCCACACTTGGTCTTCCCGCACTCCTTCTGTATTTATAGACTTTGTTGTTGAATCTCCTCCATTGGGTGAGTGATCCAATCTTGATCGTTGCTTGATCTACTTGTTTTGTTCCAGTTGACTGGGGTAGCATGGTTGTTTCTTGTCTTCTTGTGACACGAATCATTTATCTTCACTCAACTTGATTCCTCATTTCTAGGTAAAGATAAAGATGGTTTATCTTTATTTCTTTAGCTCCTAGAAATTCAGTATTTAGGCCGAGTGTTGTTTAATGCTTCCACATGATAGAATTACTTGCTTTTAGTAAAATAATTTTATAAGAAATGTTGTCACTTAATTTCTTATAATATTATTTTCTATTCCTTTTGTCATTTTGACTTCAAGTGGGTCTTCTGTCTTCTTGTTTCTGTGCTAAGAGAAGAATAGCACATGTCGAGTACTTAATCAGAATATCTATGAGGTCTTCTGGTCTGGTGTTAATCAGAGAACCACTCTATTGCTGAGGTCTTCTAATACAACCATGACAGAAGGTCTTCTAGTCTTGTGTCAATCAGAGAACCACCTTTGTTGTTGAGGTCTTCTGATATGACCATAAGAGAAGGTCATAAGATGGTCTTCTTACATAAGTATCCGATTCTCTAAGGGTTTCAATGGACTCTTTTCGTACCTTTTCTTTTTGTTTGTGTTCTTTTGTTTTATGGTACGTTTCTTCTCTTTTTAGTACTCTCTGTTTTTCTTGAGTACTTTATCACTATGGAGCACATCACAAATACACAGAGTAGAACAAATACAAGCTCTAGTCTATTACAGGGATAATATGATTTTTAGCATCATCAAAACTAATATGTAATGTTCATCAAAATCTAGGGGACCTAACAATCTGTTATCTATTTCCCAATCCATGAGGGAACCCTGGATTGTGGGTGGTGACTTTAATGCAATAACAAATTTTAATGAACATCAAGGCAGGAGCATACCTATTTTGACCAGCATTCAGGATTTTTCCAACTGCGTATGAGGCTGTAATCTGCTTGATATTCCTTATTCGGGATTCAAATTTACATGGACAGTAGTTAGATCCAATGGTAGAGTGTGGAGAAGGTTAGATAGAGTCTTGCTAAATCAACATTGCTTAGATCACTATGACAACATTCAAGTCTCTCATCTAAATAGTACCCTTTCTGATCATGCTCCTATTTTGGTTCAATTCAATTTCAATAATATTTTTGGCCCCAAAGCTTTCAGATTTCAAAATATGTGGTTTTCCCGTCATGGGTGTGGGTCATAAAACTTGGAATGCTCAAAATTTTGGAGGAGGGATGAGGGGATTAGTAAGGAAATTACAGTTTCTTAAACAACAGCTCAAAATCTGGAATATACAGTGCTTTGGAAATATTTTTCAAGATATTAAAAGTTGTGAAGCTGCTACCTTAGAAGATGAAAAGACTTTTGAGGCAAATCCAACTGAGGAAAACAGAGAGAAATGGTCTCATTCTAGGGCTCTGCTTATGTCCAAATACAAAATTGAGAAAAAATTCTGGAAGCAGAAAGCTAATACTAAGTGGTTGAAAGAAGGTGATGCTAATACATCTTTCTTTCATTCTTATGTTAATATTAGAAATAAAATGTAGACCATCTCAGCTACTAAATTCAGAAGGGAATTTGGTTACATCTGTACCTGATATTAACTCTGCTGCAGTTAATTATTTCAAGTCTCTTTACTCTGTTACAGCTGGGGTTTCCTTTGATCAAATCCTACAGTATATACCTCAAATTATTACTGACAGTGATAATATAATGCTCACTACACTACCAGATGAGGAGGAAGTACAAAAAGCAGTCTGGGATCTCAATCCTAAAGGTGCACCAGGGCCAGATGGATTTAATGGTAATTTTTTTAGGAAGTGTTAGTCTATTGTTGGATCTGATGTAACTAAGGCAGTTCAAGAATTTTTTATGGGCATTTCTATACCTAAAGGGCTTTCAAGTTCTTGTATTGTGCTTATACCCAAAACAGACAGACCTATATCTTATGTTGATTTCAGACCCATTTGTCTTTCAAATTTTGTAAGTAAAGTATGTACTAAAGTTTTAGCTTCTCGACTTAGTACTATTTTACCCAAAATTATTTCTAAGGAACAGGCTGGCTTCATGAAAGGGAGGGACATTGCTGATCAGTATCTAGTGGCACAGGAAATGATACACTCTCTGGACAAGAAAATAAGGGGTGCAAATGTTGTTATTAAGCTAGATATGACTAAGGCTTTTGACAAAGTTTCTTGGACTTATCTGACATATGTTCTTAAAAAATTTGGATTTTCTGATTTTCTCATACACTTGGTGATGAATAATCTCAAGGCAACTTTTCTGTCTGTTTTGGTCAATGGGGTTCCTCAAGGTTTTTTTAAACCTCTTAGAGGAGTTAAACAGGGAGATCCCCTATTCCCCTTTCTATTTATAATTGCTGCTGAAGGATTCTCAAGGGGTCTGAACTGGCACATGGAACAAGGTTTGATTAAACCTTATTGGGTTGGAACTCAAGGTTTTCCTATTTCCCACTTGGGCATTGCGGATGATCTGCTGGTAATTTTAAATGGTGATATAAGATCATTAATTAAATTCAAGAAGTTTATGGAATCTTACCAGACTGCTTCGGGACAGAGTGTAAATCTGGATAAGAGCACCATTGTGTGTGGTAAAGCAGCAGAAAGAAGGAGCATCAATATTAAGAATGCCCTAGGGATTAGAATGTCATCAGTGCCCCTAAAATATCTTGGGGTTAACCTTCACAGAGTGGTAAATAGATATCAGTTCTGCACTCATCTAATCAAGCAGTTTGAGAAAAAATTAAGTCCTTGGAGACATAAGAACTTATCTCAGGGAGGCAGATTAATCTTAATTAAGCATGTACTGAGCTCCATACGATTACACACTCTTGCTACATACACATTACCAAGAAGAGTAATTAAGATCCTTGAGTGCAAGATGGCTGGTTTTTTATGGGATTTATCACATAATAAGAAGAAATATCATTGGAGAAAATGGTCTAATTTATGCACCCCTACTGAGGAGGGGGGGTTTGGGAATTAGATCTCTAACTGATTTGGAAAAAGCGTTTACTCTTAAACTTTGGTGGAAGTGGAAAACAGGTAGTTCCTTGTGGAATACTTTTATGAATTAAAGATAACCCAAGAGAAGGAAATTGCATACCTAAAATCGGTGATTCTGCCATTTGGAAAAGATTGTGTGCTATCAATTCTGAAGCTATTTCATTTTGTTCACTCAACCATTCTGGAGATCTTATTTGGTCCTTAGAAAATACAGGGAACTTCAGCTTCCACTCAGCCTACAATGCAATCAGTGAGGAAGCTATTAGCACTTTCACTCATAAACATATTTGGAATGCAGACCAGCAATTGAAAATCAGCATGCTTCAGTGGAAAATGCTAAACAATATGCTTCCTATTCATGATAATCTGAAGAGATTTAATCTGGTGCTTAATCCTTCTATTTGTCCTTTGTGTAGGGAACAAGAGGAAAATGGCAATCATTTATTTTTTCCAATGCAAAGTCTCTTATCCTGTTTGGATCTATTTCATGGGTCTCTTTAGCATTCCTATCCCCTCTAAACATAGTACAATTCACCAAGTGATGATTTCTTTGTGGCTTAAGGTCGGCAGTAAGAAGTTAGAGGACATTTTTAAACACACTCTTCCAAGAATGATCTGCTGGAACATCTGGAAAGCTTATTCTAATACTATTTGGGGTGATGGAAGTAATCTAGTTACATCTACTTATCTAATTAAGCAGGTTAAGGGTTACATTCATCAATGGGTCTACACCTTGAATAAGCCTAAAATGTCTTCGATTGGGGAGATGTTAATTGAGGAAAACCTTATTCCTAGGGATTTCAAGCTAACAGGTAAAAGATTTCAAATAGTTCGGTGGAACAAACCTGTTAATGGTCTGAAGTTAAACACTGATGCTTTGTTCGCTCCTGGAGTGCCATGGGAGGAGCGATAATGAGAAAGAACAATGGTTCCATGGTCTTCGGTCTCCAATTCCCGGTGACAGCTTCAACGCCTCTAGAATCTGAGCTCAAGACGATATTGATTGCGATGAAATGGTTGATTGAGAATGGCTTTGTTGGATTTCAGGTGGAAGCCGACTCAAGAACGACTATCTTTTTCTTGTTGGGTGCTGAGGCACGTAAATGAAGAAGTGAAATTCAGGCAACCCTACTTCTTTTAGATAATAAATCAATCTCCTTCAGACACACATGGCGAGAAGGCAACTGGGTTGCCCACTACATGGCCTAGGATACCGTGGCCCAATTCAAAGTATTTTCCGATCCAAATGCTCTTCCTATCTCTGCAAAACGGGCTTATTTCATGGACTACTACGGGCTTCCGTCTTTTAGATTTAATTAACTCATTGTTGCGTTTTTAATCGTTTTGTTTTTTGGAGAGGTAATTTGGTCTAGTCCCCCTCTCCTTTTTGTATGCTACCTTTTGATTTTTAATAAAATCTGGCAAATGTTCCCCGGAAAAACAAAAAAAAAACAAAAAAAGATTAAATTTGGAAGGCTGCTGCTACAAAGAAAGGTCACGGAAGAAGTTTCCCAGTAGAAAAGATCTTCTAAATTTCGCCCTACTGTAATCTTAATTTCGGTTCCCCAAAATTTGCCATTTGAAATCCAAGAGAAGGAGCCCCGAGATCTTCTATTTTTTGCAAGTCACCTGAGTTCTACTATTCGCATGCCCAAAATCTTAGAATTCGAATTCTTCTTTCGAAATCAGCACACCCGAGATCTGGACTTCGGAAGCTGACCTGAGATTTGGACTTCAGAAGCTAACCCGAGATCTTGCCATCGAAGCAGGCCTAAGATCTGGATTTTGAAGGAAACCCGAGATCTTGAATTCGAAGCTACGCCCGAAATCTTCTTCAGCATTCTAATTTCGACCCTTACTCGAATTCTTCTTCCGAAATTCTAATTTCGGTTCTTCACCCGAAATCTCAATATTCCTAAGGAGACCCGAGATCTATTTTAATCAACACACAAAATCTTTTGTTCTAAAGCAGCATCGAAATCTTTTCTAACAGAACAGTTCTCGCCTTAAAGATCAACAATAGTCCGAACATGGAAGCTTATACTGTTGGAAGTGATTCAAGGCCTCCTCTACTCAGAAGAGGTGAATTTGCTGTTTGGAAAGCCCGATTTCTCAATTTCATTCGAAGCAGAGATAATGGAAAAAATATTCTTAAATCTCTGACTGAGGGACCACTTGAAATATGGGTTGATATACTAGAAAATCCAGCACATATTCCTCCCACTCTAGCCACCAAGATACTGAAAAGTGAAGATGACTATTGTGAACCAGAAAAACTCAGAGGCAAAGCTGATCTTCTGGCAGCTACTTACCTACTTCAAGCCATCCCAAATGAACTTTTCATGCAAATTGACAGCCTTTCTACAGCTAAGGACAAGTGGGATGAGATACATCAGATCATGCAACACACATATGTTGGTATTAAGACCAAACGAGCTCATACTCTAACAACATATGATTCTTTCACTGCAAGAGATGATGAAGAGTTGGAAGACACTTACCAACTCTATCTCATGATTCTCAATGAGATGAGAAAGATCAATATCCGGAAGACCCACATGGAATTTTGAGAGCACTTAAGCCTGAATGAAAAAAGACTGCAAAGAGGATCAGACAGAACAAAGACCTTGATGAGATGACCATTCAAAATCTCTATGATTGCTTAGGTGAATTCTCTGAGGATGTACGAGAAAAGGTCAAAGCTTCAAAAAGGAAGAATATTGTTGATTCTCTTGCTCTTCTCTCCACTTAAAAAAAGAAGAAAGAAAAAGCCCCCAAAATATCTTTTGAAGTTGAATCATTTGATGATGAGAAGAACATGTCAAATTCTGATCCTGACATCAATGAACTGAAGAAAGAGCCGACACTACTGACAAACTTAACAAGGAAAATGAATAAGAAGCTAACAAGATTCATAACTGTTAGTCCCTTTTTCTGTAACAGCAATGAATAATCGATCTAACAAGGAAGATTAAACGTAAAGATGAACACAGAATGAATCACCGTAAAACCTTCTTTGATAAACCGTGGAACGTACAGCAGAATGATAAGCGTAAGGCTATGAATAATAAGTACGACGTTCAGCCTTTTCCTAAACCTCGGCTCCCTTTTTATAGGCGAGGTTTAGGTTAGGCGTACCAGGCTTTTGGCCTGTTTAAATGGGCCTAACACTTGGCCTTATTTCTATCTAATTTATGCACTATTTAAATACAAGGATTAAATATAAAGCTAATCTATGACCAACTTGATTCACAATAAAAAATATCTCCAACAATCTCCCCCTTTGTGATCAAGTGCCATTCTCTTATTGCTTCTGTGATTTGAAGTAGTGCTTCCTCAAACCAAGTGCATGTTCATACTGCCTCAGCATATTTCTCTTTTCGAGGCGATCGTCAATGGCCTGTAAAATTTTCTCTACAGTAGAGTGTTCCTTTTGAACATAAGACGATGCCTCTTGAAGATTTTCTTCCAGCTTTGCCTTCATCTGTAGAATCTGCTCTCTGATTATCTTCAGTGTTCCGTCGCAGTACTTCTCGATTTCACTGACTACCATCAGACGCTTTTCGTTCTTGTGGTTCAGATAGGTGACTGCTGGCGGTGTGAAGAAGATGTGGTAGGCTGGGAAATCTTCAAGTTCTGGACCATACAGTTTTGGCTTTGTCAGATTTGTCTTCTTCAGATTGCATTCAATAGCCATCTGTAGGTCATGTGAAGAATGTACTCGGATTTGTCTGAGCATGAATCTCTTGATAGCTGCGAGGCCTTCGCTGTATACTATACTCTGCCTGACTGGAAGGTATCTGTAGGCCATGAGCATTTGGTAGATATCATCCGGTTTCAGCATGATGAAGTCGTTCTCTTGACAAGTGAATTCGCTCCCATCGGTGCGTTGAAGTCTGTAAGTGTAGAATGTTACTCCATGATAGTCTTCAACCTTCACTTGTAGTATTTGATGAATCGGGAGAATATTCGACTTCAGATCTTGTTCCATTAGTTCTCTCTATGTACCGGTTGACCTTTGCAGCAACATATGCAGATGACCTTCAGCCTGCTTTCCTTTCAAGTGAGTAAGGCCTCTTAGCTTTAGTTCGTTCAGTGGCTTGACTTTGTCTGGTCTACGCCAGATATGCTTTCTGATTTCTTCTTGGAAGGGGGCTTTGATGCGAACGTTGTCCCAGGGTTTCTCTGTCTTGGGAAGTCTTCCCGCTGATTGTCTTACGACCGATTCAAGAGTTTTCTGGGATTCCTTGTAGTTCTCCCCTTCCTTGCGTTCATCGTCCTCGAGCCTAATAATATCTTCAGAGCATTTGTTGATCAGCTCTCGTAGCCACCAGTTTCTTTGCATGTCCTCTTGCTCGGCTTCAACCCGGAGATCATCCCATTCTGTCCATTTTCTCGGCCATTTGTCGTATATCACCGCCTCTTCCAGTGCATCATGGATGTTTTTGCCTGGGGAAATATATGGAGTTCTTTGTTCAGGCGGTGATTGTTCCTGTGTAGCACTACCGGGTTCACTAGGATTGCCCGTTGACATCAGCTTAGAACTGGGTTCCAACTGATGGCCTGATGTGAAGGATGTACCAGTGGTAGCATCATCAGGACTTCCATCCCCTCCTCGAACAGTATCTCTGGGAGATACGCCTCGGGATGTTTTGTCTAGCTCGACCACGCTAGAGAGATAGGCTTGGTTTGGTCAAGTGGAGGGTGGTGGTTGGTTGATGAAAGTCTCAGGTTGTTCGGTTTGGGGGCTATGAGTGGTAGAGGCACCTTGCTCGAGTATCCGTGGCCTCTTGTTCTCCCCCTCATGAGGTTCCGGATCATCGGGATCCTCATGTGAACGTTTGCGACCACGGGGACTTTCACGGCAGGTGCCCTTGGTGTCCGGATTAGCGAGAAGGGCAGTAAGGACGCCTTGCTGGTAGGGAGTGAGGTCAGTGTGGAGTATGTTTAGGAGATGATCCAGCAAGATCGATGCCAGGACTTCGAAGGGTTGGGATAGTAGTTCGATGGGAGGTGTGGTCGGGTGTGGGGATGATACTTGTTCTGTATCATGGGTTCCCCGAGAAGAGATAGGGCTATGGACTTTGGTGGAGGTGGCGGAGATGACTGGAGAGGTTTGAGATTTGGAGTGAGAAGGTGATGGGTGTGGTTCAGGCTGGCTGTGTTCACAATGCACTGCCGGGGTGGTCTTGGATTCTTGTGCCCAAGCGGTAAATGCTTGTTGCACCCATGGCTTAATGGTGGAATCCAAGAAACGGTGCATAAGAACGGTGACGTCTTCGGTAGTGAGGTGTTCAGTTACAGGGGTTGTAACGGTTGTCACAGCATCAGTGAAGAGAGCTGATGTGTGGCCTGCATTCAATGATGGAGTCATTTTGGGCGTAGCAGGGCTTCCGACCGTCATCGTTGGTACTCTGGTCGTTGCTTCCAGGGTGCGTGCACCTGTATGTGCGGTGAATAGTGTAGGTGTCCTAGAAAAATTAGAAAATGTAGGGAGTGTGACACCTAGACTCGATGTGCTCAAGGAAGTGGTGGTGACCTCGGGCTGTTGGCCACTAATTCGCTCGACTGGTTCGGAGGGAACCAGAGAGGTGGGTGAGTCCCGCTGTTTTGAAACAATAGCCTGTTGGGAGGCTATCGAGTGGCAGGGAGAAGGCTGTGCTTGCGCAGTTGAGCCAGATGCTGCGACTTCTACCCGGGAACCGAAAAGATCGGCTCCTGCACTTAAAGATTCAGCTCGGCTTATATTAATGAAGGGTTGACAATCGGCGAAGATATGCATTTCGTCCTCGTCAACAAGGTGTCTTTTGACGAGGCGTCGCTGCTTGGAGTTGAGTGACTGTGGAGCATCATTTTTCGCTTTGATGCGCTGCTCCCTGACGATGCCGGTAGCACTTGCTATTTTGTGACTGGCCGCCGTGGTTTTGATGACAAGCTCTTTGGGGCGTGTAGCAATAATGGGGGCTGCATCCTCAGCGGTGATTTTCTTCGGAGGAGATTCAATAGGCAGCTTACCCTTTTGGATGAGAGCAAAAGTGTGGTCCACATCGTCATCATCATCGTCATTATCATCATTAGCGTTGTCACTTCTGGCCACGCTATCGGAAGCCTCGTCGTCAGCCTCTTTGTTGGCCGAGCTGAGCGAGTCATCAGCAGATTCCTCAGCGTTCGTCGGTTTGCCCTCAGTTGTCCGAGTCCTCTCGAGAGATTCATCGGACTCTCCTTCATCGGGCCGGCGTGCCACTGGCTTCTGTGGCTTTGGGGCGCTCTTGGGACCCTTACTTACTCTCGGTTTAGTCCCCTGGGTAGGTCCAGATGGGTTTTTCTGAACCATAGGGACTGTTCTCTCAAGGTTTTCCTTATATGCGACGATGATTGGATTTGACTGATTTGCCAGGTTGAGCAGAGCATCCGGAATCCGCAGTCCCTGAGCTACTTTCTTATCAGCTTTGAAGTATTGGAGCTTTGGAGCTATGAAGTGTGGATCATCAGTACGTCTGGGAATGGATGTGTTTGCGGTCATGCAGTCATGGATGATCAGCCCCAACCACCTGGCGTATGGAATGGTGCCTGACCTGTTTTTCTCTTTGGCTTTTACCAGGTCCATTAGCTCTGAGAAGAAGAGCTGATCCATGTCATACTTCTTGTTATATGCGATGCCGTGGAAGACGCAGAGTATTTGCTTGTTGCATTTGTCCAGTCCGGCATGCTTTGGAGAGAGGCACTTGTTGACTAGCCCGAATAGGCTCTTCCAGGGACGATAAAGGTATGCTCCATTGAAGTTTGACAGTTTTGGTAGTAGAGAGTCATAACCCAGAGCCACGACATCTTTGAGAAGATCCGGAATAGAAGGAAGAGGATCGTAGCTGTCATGTTCGGGGAGCGCCAGTGTAGAGCGTAGAGTTGCTGGAGTCAGGACAATCCTCATGTTGTTGAGCTTTGTGAGGATTTTAGTGCGGTCTTTTGTTGACTCGGTGCGCATATGTCCCCATACTTGTTGGAGGTAGATTTCTGGCACCGACTTTGATTTGTGGAAGGCGGTCCAGAGATAGTGGCGCTTCAGAATCCCGGGGATGACTGGATCCTGACACTTGAAAACAGTCAGATCCAGCTGGAAGTTGTTGTCCAGCACCTTGACCCACCTATCTTGTGGGTAGATGGCGTCGTCAATGTTATGTCTCTTTTGTGTACCTGCCATAATGAGCTGTGGAAAACATGGGTCAGTGCAAAAGTCCATTTTTATTTTTGGTTTCCTGAAATTAGATGAACTGTTGTTTGGTTTGGTTTTGAAAAGTGGAGTGCAGGTGGTGGTCGAAATCGGCTAAGGCAAAAGCTCGAAAACCGTATCTCGAGGTTTAAATCTCGAGATCTCAATCTCGAGGTTTAAATCTCGAGATCTCAATCTCGAAATTTAAAACGCGAGATCTCAATCTCGAGTTTTAAATCTCGAGATCTCAATCTCGAGTTTTAAATCTCGAGATCTCAATCTCGAGTTTTAAATCTCGAGATCTCAATCTCGAGTTTTAAATCTCGAGATCTCAATCTCGAATTTTAAATCTCGAGATCTCAATCTCGAGTTTTAAATCTCGAGATCTCAATCTCGAGTTTTAAATCTCGAGATCTCAATCTCGAGTTTTAAATCTCGAGATCTCAATCTCGAGTTTAAATCTCGAGATCTCAATCTCGAGTTTTAAATCTCGAGATCTTGTCACGAAGTTCAAACGACGAGATCGAGATCCTGAGCTTTAAAACTAAAGAAATCGAGACGTTTTGCATTTCGACCGAAGACGAAACCACCTGCAATCAAACAAAAACACATATAATCACAAAAACACAGTTCCGAGTTCATTGTTCGTTTGCGAGATTTGGCGAAACAAAGTCAAGAAAGTTCCTTTGTTTTGATTTGAGACGAGGTTCGAAAACCATTTAGTGAAGTACAGAGTATCGACTACCTTTAACTTGGAAGCGAGAGGAGGGAGATTGATTTTGGGAGTGAAAGATCTCGAGAACTCTAAGAAGGCAGAGACGGTAATGAAAAGCCTCAGGGTTCTCGGGACCCTTTTATAGACGAAAAAATGGGCTTGCGAAACAGTTTGTTAGTATGGCCCGATAACAGAGATCTGGGTTTAAAAAAGCTTTTTGAAAAATTTGGCCCTCAAGAGAAAAAAATTCTCCCCCTCGATTTGGATACCCAAAAAAAAAAACACACATGCAACACACACTATGTACCGAATGCGACGCACACACACTGTTTTTTGTTATTTTTCATTTTCTCTCCCTCAACACATGCAACACACACACACTATTTTTTGTTATTTTTCTGGTTTTCTCCCCCTCAACACATGCAACGCACACACACTATTTACAAATCCCACACACACACACTTTTTACAAGTCCCACACACACACACACTTTTTAGATCAGTGGAGGCATAATTAAACGGGCTCGAGGTTCAACATGCCCAACTTGGAGACTAGGAACTGGAATCGTTTTTCATCCAATGCCTTAGTGAACAAGTCAGCCAGTTGAAGCTCTGAGCTTACAAAATACATGTCAATATCTCCTTTGTCCACATGATCCTTGATGAAATGATAGCGCAGGTCGATGTGTTTGGTGCGGGAGTGATGAACCGGGTTGCTGGTGATGGCTATGGCGCTTTGTGAGTCACTATAGATCGGGATATGGCGGAGAGTGTAACCGTAGTCCTTTAGCTGGGTCTTCATCCATAATATTTGTGAACAACAGCTAGCAGCCGCGACGTATTCTGCCTCGGCCGTAGATGTTGACACACAGTTCTGTTTCTTGGAAGACCAGCAGACTAACTTATCGCCCAAGAATTGGACTGCCCCCGATGTGCTTTTGCGGTCCATCCGGCAACCAGCAAAGTCAGCATCCGAATATCCGACTAGGTCAAAACCTGAGTGCTTGGGATACCAAAGGCCTAGATTCACAGTGCCTTTGAGATATCTCAGAATTCTTCGAACGGCGGTCAGATGGGATTCTTTCGGATTTGCCTGAAAGCGTGCACATAAGCATGTGGAGAAGACAATGTCAGGCCTGCTTGACGTGAGATATAGCAAAGATCCAATGATGGCCCTGTAGTTTGTAGCATCAACTTGCTTCCCGGAGGGGTCTGAGTCCAGTTTGTTGGTTGGGGACATGGGGGTCGTCATGGAAGATTTGCCATCAATGTTGAATCTCTTAAGCATTTCCAGAATATACTTTGACTGATTGATGAAAATGCCGTCAGAGAGTTGTCTTACTTGCAGGCCTAGGAAGAAATTCAGTTCTCCCATCATGCTCATCTCGAACTTGGTTTTCATTAGTTTCTCAAAGTGTTTGCACAGACGTGGATTAGAGGAGGCGAAGATAATGTCATCAACATAGATCTGAATCAGGATGATGTCAGACTTCTGTCGCTTGATGAAAAGTGTGGTATCAATCTTCCCTTTTGAGAAACCTGAGTCAACCAGAAATTCGGTTAATGCATCATACCAAGCTCTTGGTGCCTGTTTTAACCCATACAGAGCTTTCTTTAGCTTGTACACATGGTCGGGATATCTGGGATCTACGAATCCTTCGGGTTGAGCGACATAGACTTCTTCTTCCAAGACTCCATTCAGAAAGGCAGTCTTGACGTCCATTTGAAAGACAGTGAAGTTCTTGTGGGCCGCGTACGCAAGAAAAAGACAGATTGCTTCAATTCTTGCTACGGGTGCAAATGTTTCATCATAGTCTATGCCCTCTTGCTGATTATATCCTTTAGCGACCAGTCGTGCCTTGTTGCGTATCACTATGCCTTCTTCGTCCTTCTTGTTCTTGAACACCCATTTAGTGCCAATGATGGTTTTCTGAGGGGGTTTAGGCACGAGTGTCCACACATCTAGTCTGTCAAACTGATTGAGCTCATCTTGCATGGCAATCACCCAATCTGGATCAGCGAGTGCCTCTGAGACTTTGGACGGTTCATTCTTGCTTAGAAAGCATGCATAGTGACATTCATTTGTTGTTGCTGATCTTGTTCGCACACCTTGACTTGGATCACCTATTATCTGTTCAACTGGATGTGCTCTCGTCCACTTCCTCTCATGAGCTAGAGGAGTTGGAGTAATTATTGGTTGATCTGAGTCCTGATATGAGTTTGAAGGCTCTGGGGCAGCTGTGGTGTGTAGTGGAGATGATTCCGGACTTATGGAAAAGCCGTGATCATCCACACCTTTGGGATTGGTTTGAGGGGTTGAGGGTGTGGATGGTACGTCATCTGGTCCTGTGAGGAGCGGAATCTCTGCTGTTGGAGTGGATGTTGACTCTGGAGTGTATGCAGGAGGTGGAGATTGTGAGTTCTCGTAAAAGTTTCTGAAGAGAGAGTCGAGAATCACATCGTCGTGTTCGGTGTTTGGTTCAGCTTTATCAGAAGCTACTGGTACAGCAGTGGATGGATCGGTCTGGAGATGTTCAATAGCAAAGTCTGCCATTTCATAGAATGTAACGTTTACACTCTCGATGACAGTCCGCTTGTCTCTGAGATAGACTCGGTAAGCTTTGGATTGCAGTGAGTAGCCAATGAACACGCCTTCTCTGGCTTTGGGATCCAGCTTACTTCTCTCTGTCCGATCATTGAGTATGAAGCACTTGCAGCCAAAAACCTTGAGGAAAGAAATATCAGGAGTTTTGTTGAATAGGATCTCATATGGAGTCTTGTCGAAGCGCTTGTGGATGAAGGTTCTGTTCTGAGTGAAACACGCAGTATTGATTGCCTCTGCCCACATGAAGTGAGGCAGTCTTGATTGAATTAACATGGTGCGTGCTGCTTCAACAAGGGTTCTGTTCTTTCTCTCAACAACTCCGTTCTGCTGGGGAGTTTTAGCTGCTGCAAATTGCTGAGTGATACCGAGTGATTCATAGAACTCAGTGAGAGTCTGATTTTTGAACTCGGTACCATTGTCAGTTCTGACAATTCGAACACTGTGCTGTAGCAGTTTCTGGATCGTTCTGATAAAGGTCATAATGTTTTCCGCAGCTTCGTCTTTTGATCGGAGAAATTTTGTCCATGTATACCTAGAGAAGTCATCAACGATCACCAGAGTGTATTTGCGACCATTGATGCTTTGTACTCTCATAGGTCCACACAGATCCATGTGTATTAGCTGCAGCTGATGAGTAGATGAAGGTTCATATTTTGACTTGTGGGAGCTTCGCGTCATTTTGCCCATTTTGCAGGCACTACAATGATTTTTAGCGGAAGACTTTAGCAGAGGAAGCCCCTTGACAATTTTCTTGGAGGACAAGGTTGATAGATGTTTGAAGTTCAGATGGGAGAGACGTCTGTGCCATAGGTTGTTCTGTTAGTTGAAGCTTTGGACAGCAGACAGATGGAAGTGGTGGATTGGACGCTTTTCAGATCAATAGTGTACAAATTTGATGTTCTGTAACACGTTAATAATGTATTCCCTGTACTGTCAAGAACACAACATTGTTTTGCAAAGAACCTCACTTCCATCCCGCTGTCACAGAATTGTCCAATGCTCAGTAAGTTGTGTTTGAGCCCTTTGACGAATGAAACATCTTTTATTGTGACGCTGGCACAGATGACGTCCCCATACCCAAGGATAGGAGATGAGGCGTCATTCCCGAATCTGACATTGCCTCTGTAGCAGTTGGTGTAGTTGCTCAAAAGGTGCTTTATTCCGGTCATGTGGGTTGAGCATCCTGAGTCTAAGTGCCACACATGACCGTTCTGCAAAACAATCAAATAGGTTTAGGTACCCAACTTGGAGTGGGTCCTTCCTTATTATCAAGAAACACCTTTTTAAATCTTGCTTTGAGCAGTGATCCAAGGTCAGCTGCTCTTTCAACAAAAGATCTATCTTTGATGGGCTTTCCAATAGCCAGATCTGCTTTTGCAGTGTATCTGGTTTTTGGAGTCCACCTAGCACTTTCCATTTTGGTGGGTCTGATGTTGTGAACCCACCTTTCCATTTTAGTCCTTGTGGGTCTAAGTTTGGGGACCCACCTTTCAGTTGCAGTTATGATGGGTCTTTGATTGGGAACCCACCTTTTAGTTTCAGTTATGATGGGTCTTCGATTGGGAACCCACCTTTTAGTTTCAGTTATGATGGGTCTTCGATTGGGAACCCACCTTTTAGTTTCAGTTATGATGGGTCTTCGATTGGGAACCCACCTTTCAGTTTCAGTTTGGATGGGTCTTCGTTTGGGGACCCACCTATCCGTTTCAGATTTGGTAGGTCTCATCTTGGGGACCCATCTTTTCATTTTAGGTTCAGGAGGAGAGTAGACAGGTGCTTTGTGATTGAACGGTTGTTTCTTAAGTTTGGTTTTGAAAATCTCCTCCTTAGAAAGCCGATTAATATGTTTCCTAGAATGAACTCTAAGGGCATATTTCATATCAGGAATACAAAACGTTCCCTTAGAAGTTCCTTTCTTGGTTTCTTTTTCAGGTTTAAGCTTTCTGGAAGGCTTAGATTTAACAACATTCATATCACATTCATAATTATGGGGATCTGGAACAGAATAACCATAAGCAACACTTGTATTATAAATAGAACTTTGTCTAGAAGATGTCTCAGAAATATTCAGCTTGGGACTCAAGACTGAACTACTAGAAGTTTGCTTTGTAGAGACAGAATTACAATTAACTTTTGAGTAAAAAATTTAACTAGATCTAGGGCTGGCACTTTTCTCAAAAACTTTCTTTTTGCCATCTGCGATTTCCTTCCTCTTTTTCCTCCACTCATTCTTCTCTTCTCCTTCCTTATTCACTTCCTTCCCTGTAAACAAAGGAGAAGAGAGATGAGTGGACGAACCTTTAAAAGCATTGTTTTTCTCATGTGAGGTGTGTGAGCTGTCAGGCTTGGTCATAGAAGGGTCTGTTTTAGCATGAAACTGCTCACTCAAATCATTAAATTTTTGAAGAAGTTCCTGCTAGTTGCGCTCAAAACCTTTCTTTTCAGTTTCAAATCTCTCTCTCTCTCGTTATCAAGAGTTTTTTGTAGGTTTTTGAGCTTTTGAGCCATGGGAAAAATACATGGTTCCTCACCAGTTTTAGCAATACCAACTCTTGGGGGAGGGTCTTGAGGGTGTCCTATGTGAGGAATATCTTTGGCATAAGGGTCAAGGCATTCACTAAAGCAGGAAGTAGGTTTTTCTTCTGAAAGTTGTTTTTCATTTACAGAGGGATAATCACAAGAAATCACAGGTTTTGGTTTCTTTCTCTTTTCTTCTTCTGCTTCAGCATAATCTTCATCACTTCGAAAATACATTTTCTCGCCAAACCCTAGTCCCATGTAATCTTTGTTATAGATTTGAAGGCAATTAACTTTCTTAAGATTACGTGGGTTGGTTATGCCCAGTCCTGTTTTAGCATTGTAGAATCGGTCATCCTTTTGTTTGCTGTTAAGTAGAAAAACAGTTTGTTCAGATTGACCTCTTCTAGCAGCTAGATCTTCTAGTTCTTTTACTTTATTTAAAAGCGTTCTTCTTTTGTTATGCAAAAAATCGCATTCAGCCTTTGCTGTGCTTTTTTCCCGTTCACTGTCCTCAAATTTCTTAGTTAATTCAGCTATCTTAAGTTCAGAGCTTTCAAAATCTGAGGACACCTTTTTGACTTGATCTTTTGCAATTTAAGTTGAATACTTAAGGAAGACTTTTGGTCTAGATTCTGTTTCAGAACTCTATGATTATTGTCTAGTCTCTCCTTTAGTTCTTTGATTAGATTGTCCTTTTCAAGTAAGGACTGCATTTGATTATTTAAGGAAGTATGGGAGGTACTTACAGAGCTTGTTGAGCACTTGCTTTCGGGGATCGCAGCATCACCCTTTATTTCATCTCCCTCCACACTTGCCATAAGAGCATAGTTGTCTTCCTCTTCCTCCTCCTCAGAAGAATCTTCTGCCCAGTTCTCATTTTCAGCAATCATGGCAGAGGTTTCTTCTTCTTTCTGCACCATCAGCATTTTCTGCTTATTCCACAGCATCTTCTGCTTGTAGAAATTAGCATCTTTCTTCTTTGGGAGGCGGCAGTCTTTGATCACATGTCCAGGTTTCCCGCAATTATAGCATTTAGGAGCTTCTTCTGCTGAAGATGCCTTCCTAGAAGATCCTTGATCATGGTTCTTCTGCTTGTAGTTTGAGGAGGAAGTTCTCAGCCTGTTGGAGGAGGTGTTCTTCTTAGCAAATCTTTTGGCCAGCAGTGCCATCTTCTTTTGTAAGTCAGCTAGCTCAGCCTCTAGATCAGATTTGTCATCATCACTCTCATCATCATCTGATTCAACCACCACCTTCTTCTTTTTCTTCTTTAGTGAAGTGGTTGTTCTTCTTGGCTGAGCATCCATTACAAGAGCTAAGGGGTTAGTGGTGTGATGATCCTCAGCACAGGCGACCTCGTTGACGAATTGCTTCAGATGTTCATAGAATGTGCAGAGGTCAATTTCATCCAAATCTATCCGAGATCTGACATCCTTCACTGTCTTTTCCCATGCAGGATGCAGGCTGGATAAAAATCTAATATTCAGTTCCAGATTGGACCTGAATACTTTGATCTTTCTGAGTTCATTTACCAGTTGAACAAGTCTGTTGTAAGTCTCATTCAATGGTTCTCCTGGACCTGCTTTGAAGGAGTCATAAGCGATGAGAATCGTAGTCTTCTTTGTTTTGAGGCTGATGCTTGTGCCTTGTAGCAGCTTCTCTATTTCATCCCACATTTCCTTGGCTGTCTGCATGCTATCTATGAGAACATAAACCTCATTTGGTATTGCTTGAAGGAGGTACGTTTTGGCCATGAGATCACCACGAAGTCTGAGCTTGTCAGCTTCTGTGTATTCAGACGGCACTTTTCTCCTTATTTCTGGAAAAATAGGAGGATTGTTCTCTGGATCTCCACCAACTGAAATCAAGAGTTCAGCTGGTCCTTCAAGCAAAGATTCGAGCATTGCAGAAGAGTTCTCTTTGTGCTCGAGGAAGTTTAGAAATCTGTTCCTCCACATTTGATATTCTCCCTTCCTGAGGCTAGGAGGGGTACTGCTGTTCCCTTGTGCATTGTATTCTGAACCCATTGCTGTACTAAACTGACCGTTCGAGAAAATTGATCAAAAGATTTTCAGAGGCAGAATCTCGAAAAATCAGATGTCGAGATCTGAATATCGAAATCTCAGATTTCGATAAAGGAGGCCCGGTATCGAGATTTGAGCTCGAGATTAAGGATCTCGAGATTAGGGATCTCGAGATTTCAAATATCGAGATGCTGATCTCGAGATTTGAAATGTCGAGAAGTTAATCTCTCGAAAACTTAATCTGATAAGTCAAATGTCGAGACCAGATTTCGAATCCTTTTTCTCGAAATCAAGATTTCGAAATCCTAGATGTCGAAATCCTCAATGTCGAAATCCTGCAACCTGTAAAAATCAGATAAACAAAATCTGAAGGTAGTTTCCTGTAGAGTTGAATGTCGAGATCTTCTGGTAAAGTTTTCAGCTCGAAAAACGTAGCAGAACCTGTGAAGAAGTAGAATGTCGAGAAGCCTAGCTCGAGATATCTCGAAGTCCAAAATTGCGTAAAACACAAACTGAAGTATACCCTTTGATCGCTTTGAAAAGGCGATTCCAAAGGTGTAACTTTTACAACTTTTGAACAAGAAACAAAATTACAGAGCAAAAAATCGACAGAATGAACTACGTTAACAAAAACAGAGTATTCTGCAGGAGTTCTTCTGATCGTTCTCGATAGGCTCTGATACCAATTGTTAGTCCCTTTTTCTGTAACAGCAATGAATAATCGATCTAACAAGGAAGATTAAACGTAAAGATGAACACAGAATGAATCACCGTAAAACCTTCTTTGATAAACCGTGGAACGTACAGCAGAATGATAAGCGTAAGGCTATGAATAATAAGTACGACGTTCAGCCTTTTCCTAAACCTCGGCTCCCTTTTTATAGGCGAAGTTTAGGTTAGGCGTACCAGGCTTTTGGCCTGTTTAAATGGGCCTAACACTTGTCCTTATTTCTATCTAATTTATGCACTATTTAAATACAAGGATTAAATATAAAGCTAATCTATGACCAACTTGATTCACAATAAAATATCTCCAACAATAACCCCATCCACCAATAACAAACAAAGAACTTCTTCATCAAACTATACTGATAAAGTCAGCAGACCTTCTAACAAAGCTGTCAGTGGTGACCATCTGAAGTGTTTCAAATGTGGAAAGACGGGAAACTTTGCTAAAGAATGTCGATCTGCTAAGAAGAAGGACTTCAATTACTACATGCAAAAAGAACAGCTTGCAAAGCAGAAAGAGTAAGGAGTAGTCCTGATGGCTGAACATGATAGCTGGTTGGAAGACTCGGAAGATAGCAAGCTAGAGAATTTGGCACTAATGGCTAGAGTGACAGACTCTGAGAGCAGAAGTGATGACTCTGAAGAAGACAATGGTCCTTCGTAAGCTGAGAATGAGGTAAATAGTCTGAACTCTCTTATCACCAAACAGTGTGCTAAAATCAATGAACAAACTTTTTCTCTAGAAAGAGAGAAAAACAAAATAAAGGAACTTGAGGGCAGACTTGTAAATAATCAAAAAGTTCTGGAACAACAAATGAAAGAAGGTGCACTTCAAACTATGCACTTGAAAGACTCACGTGATAAGGTCACAAGCTTAGAGTCTGATGTTAGTAAGCTTAAGCAAACTGTTTATAACTTGACTAAGGAACTAAAAGAAAACAAACAAAAACGTTTTGAAGTTGTTACCCGATTTAAAATGCTTAACAAAGAATGTTGAAGATCATTTTATTGTGAATCAAGCTTGTCATATGTCTTGTAATAGCTTAGCTTTTATTATATCCTTTGTTATTAATGTTTGTATTTATTAGGGTATAAAATATATGGGGCCAATGTGTCAGGCCCATATCAGGCTGAAAGCCTTTACGCAAACCTTTAACCTGCGCATATAAAAAGGCACTTTAGGTTTAGGTTTGCGTTAACTTACGTACTCGATCAAAACAGCCTTAGTGCATATCATTCTCTGCACGAGTTCACGGTATATCAAAGAGGGATTTCATCGTGTTCATCTTTCTGTTGTTTTACTCTTTGATAGATCATATTATATTGCTGTTATAGAAAACAGGGACTAACAAATGGTATCAGAGCCGAGCGAGAGCTGATCAGAAGAACGACCTGCAAAATTCTTTGCTTTTATTTCGTTCATCTGTAGCTAGCGAGTTTATAATCTGGTAATCTTGTTTTTGCGTTAAAAGTTGTAAAAGTTATACTGTTAGAATCGCATCTCAGAGACGATCAAGCAGTATATCTTCTTTTTGCATTTCCGCAATTTTTCTCTCTTTGTAAACTCGCGGGCAGGAACTCACAACCCATCTTTCTCAAAGCTCCGTTCCGCTTTCTGACCTGAAACTTGGGCTGCAGGAAGTTGACATCAAGGGCTACAAAACATCTGCTTTCACAGGGAAAAATCTGAAATTTGATTTTGTCAGGAACTCGCAACCACAGGGTGTTGAACATCCAAACTCGCAACTGCAAACTCGAGTTTAGAACTCGCAATTTTTACTCTCGAGTTAAGAACTCGAGACACAAACTTTCACTGTAAACTCGCACTTCAAAACTAGCAAGTTCAACCTCGAGTTTTGACATTGCGAATTTTATATCTCAATTTGTGAAAACTCGAAACCCTTAAACTCGAGTTTATAAACTCGAGTTCTCACCTCGAGTTTCTCAGATCTTGACTTTAGCCCTTCAACATTCAGGATCTCGAGGTTTTGCCTTTGAAATTTATCTGATCAAAATCTCGAACGGTCAGTTTTCTACAGCAATGGCTTCAGAATCTAATGCACAAGGAAACAGCAGCACTCCTCCGGTTCTAAGGAGAGGAGAATATCAAATGTGGAGAAATCGATTCTTAAACTTCCTTGAACACAAGGACAATTCCGCTGCAATGCTTGAATCACTTCTTGATGGACCCGCCGAACTGATGATTTTAGTTGGAGGAGACGCAGAAAATAACCCACCTATCATTCCTGAAAGGAGACGGAAAGTACCATCAGAATATACTGAAGTAGACAAGTTAAGGCTGAGAGGTGACCTCATGGCAAAAACATATCTGCTCCAAGCCATCCCAAATGAAGTCTATGTGTTTATTGACAACATGCAAACAGCAAAGGAGATGTGGGACGAAATTGAAAAGATGCTCCAAGGCACCAGCATCAGTTTGAAGACCAAGAAAGCAACCACACTGATTGCTTATGACTCTTTCAAAGCTGCCCCTGGAGAACCACTAAACGAGTCATATAACAGATTTGTCCAATTGATCAATGAACTGAGGAAGATCAAAGCGTTAAAGTCCAATATGGAATTGAATATAAGATTTAAGTCCAGTTTGCACCCCGAATGGAGAAAGACTGTAAAGGATGTGAGGCAACATATTGACCTTGATGAAATTGATCTCTGCACCCTTCATGAACACTTGAAGCAGTTTGTCAATGATGTTGCTTGATCTGAGGATCAATCCAACACAACCCCATTGGCTCTAATGATGGAAGCTCAGCCTCGACGAACAACCAAACCACTGAAAGAGAAGAAGAAAGTGGTGGTTGAGTCAGAAGATGAAGAAAGTGATGAAGACGAGCCTGACCTCGAGGCTGAACTTGCTGACCTTCAAACGAAGATGGCATTGCTGACCAGGAAATTTGCAAAGAAGAATGGATCCTCAAACAAACTAAGAACCTCCTCCACAAACTACAAACAGAAGCATCATGATCAAAGCTCTTCTGGGAGGACACCTACAGCTGAAGATGCTCCAAAATGCTATAACTGTGGGGAGGCCGGACATGTCATCAAAGACTGTCGCCTGCCAAAGAAGAAGGATGCAAACTTCTACAAACAAAAGATGATGTGGAATAAGCAGAAGATGCTTATGGTGCAGAAGGAAGAAGAAAATTCTGCAATGCTTGCTGGAAAGGATCATTGGGCTGAAGACACATCTGATGAGGAGGAGGATGAAGAAAACTATGCACTGATGGCACGGTTGGAAGAAGAAGAAGATAGAAAGGGTGATGCTTCAATCCCCGGGAATGAATGCTCCACTAGCACTGTAAGTACTTCTAATCTCCCTTTCTCAGAGCATAACCATTATCAATCCTTACTTGAAAAGGACAACATCATTAAAGAACTAAAGGAGAGATTAGACAATAATTACAGGGTGTTGAAACAGAATCTGGACCAAAAGACGTCTCTAAGCATTCAATTAGAAAATGAAAAAGAGCAGGTCATAAAAGTTTCCACATAATTTGAAAGTCTTGAACTTAAAATAGCTGAGACAACTAAGAAATTGCAAGATAGTGAAAGAGAGAAAAACACAGCAAAGGCTGATTGCGATTTTCTTCAAAACAAAAGAAAGGCCCTTTTAAACAAGATAAAGGAACTTGAGGACCTAATAGTCAGGAGAGGACAAACAGAACAAACAATTTTTCTGAATCAAATAAGTGATGACCGGTTCTACAATCCCAGGACCGGACTTGGCATAACCAACCCGTGTAATCTAAAGAAAGTTGACTGTGTTCAGATTTATAACAAAGATTACATGGGACTAGTGTTTGGTCAGAAAATGTATTTTAGAAGTGATGAAGAAAATGCCGAAGAAGAAGAAGAAAAAAGAAAGAACCCAAAGGCAGCAATTTCTTGCGATTATCCTACTTTAAATGAAAAAAGCCTCATAGGCGAAGGCCAAAGTTTTTGTTGGAGATATTTAATTGTGAATCAAGTTTGTCATAGATTAGCTTTATATTTAATCCTTGTATTTAATTAGTGCATGAATTAGATAGCAATCGGGCCAAGTGTTAGGCCCATATAAACAGGCTAAAAGCCTTGTACGCCTAACCTAAACCTCGCCTATAAAAAGGGAGCTGAGGGTTTAAGAATAGGTTAACGTCGTACTTATTCTTCATAGCCTTACGCACATATATTTGTGTTGTACGAGTTCACGGTCTATCAAAGAGGGTTTTACTTGATTCAATCTGTGTTCATCCTTACGTTTAATCTTCGTTGTTAGATCGTTATTCATTGCTGTTACAGAAACAGGGACTAACAATTGGTATCAGAGCCAATCGAGAGCCGATCAGAAGAACGCCTGCAGAAGACTCTGTTTTCTTTACGTTGTTCTTACTGTCGATATTTCACTCTGTAACTTTGTTTCTTGTTCAAAAAGTGTAAAAGTTACACCCTTAGAATCGTCTTTTCAAAGCGATCAAGGGGTATACTTCAGATTTTGTTTTACGCATATTCTGTTTTCGAGATATCTCGAGTAGGGCTTGTCGACATCTTGATTTTTCACAGGTTCTGCTACGTTTTTCGAGCTGAAAACTTTACCCGACGATCTCGACATTCTACTGTACAGGAAACTACCTTCAGATTTTGCTTATCTGATTTTTACAGGTTGCAGGATTTCGACATTGAGGATTTCGACATCTATGATTTCGAGATCAAGATTTCGAAAACAAGGTATCGACATCTGGTCTCGACATTTGACATCTCGAAATCAGATTTCGAGTTTTAACTTCTCGACATTTCAAATCTCGAGATCAGCTTCTCGAAATTTGAAATCTCGAGATCCTAAAGCCAGAGAAGGCGTGTTTATTGGCTACTCACTGCAATCCAAAGCTTACAGAGTCTATCTCAGAGACAAGCGCACTGTCATTGAGAGTGTAAATGTTACATTCTATGAAATGGCAGACTTTGCGATCGAACATCTACAGACTGATCCATCAACTGCTGTACCAGTAGCTTCTGATAAAGCTGAACCAAACACCGAACACGACGATGTGATTCTCGACTCTCTCTTCAGAAACTTCTACGAGAACTCACAACCTCCACCTCCTGCATACGCTCCAGAGTCAACATCAACTCCAACAGCAGAGATTCCACTCCTCACAGGACCAGACGATGTACCATCCACACCCTCAACCCCTCAAACCAATCCCAGAGGTGTGGATGATCACGACTTTGCTACGAGTCCGGAATCATCTCCATTACACACCACAGCTGCTCCAGAGCCTTCAACCTCTTATCAGGATTCGGATCAACCAATCATTACTCCAACTCCTCTAGCTCATGAGAGGAAGTGGACAAGAGCACATCCCGTTGAACAGATAATAGGTGACCTGAGTCAAGGTGTGCGCACAAGATCCGCAACGATGAATGAATGCCACTTCGCATGCTTCCTAAGCCGGTCAGAACCATCAAAAGTCTCTGATGCGCTACATGATCCAAATTGGGTGATTGCTATGCAAGATGAACTCAATCAGTTTGACAGACTGGATGTATGGTCACTGGTACCCAGGCCTCAGAGAAAGACAATCATTGGCACGAAGTGGGTATTCAAAAATAAAAGAGATGAAGAAGGCACAGTCGTAAGGAACAAGGCAAGGCTGGTCGCAAATGGATATAATCAACAGGAAGGCATAGACTACGATGAAACGTTTGCGCCCGTAGCTAGAATTGAAGCAATCCGCCTCTTTCTTGCATACGCGGCGCACAAAAACTTCACCGTCTTTCAGATGGACGTGAAAACAGCTTTTCTAAATGGGACTTTAGAAGAAGAAGTCTATGTCGCTCAACCAGAAGGATTTGTAGATCCAAAATTCCCAGACCATGTATACAAGCTCAAGAAAGCTCTCTATGGGTTGAAACAGGCACCCAGAGCTTGGTACGATGCCTTGACCGAATTTTTGATCGATTCAGGTTTCTCAAAAGGAAAGATTGATACTACTTTGTTTATTAAACGACAGAAGTCTGACATCATCCTGATTCAGATCTATGTTGATGACATCATCTTTGCCTCTTCAAATCCGCGCCTGTGCCAACACTTTGAGAAACTGATAAAAACCAAGTTCGAGATGAGCATGATGGGCGAACTTAACTTCTTCTTAGGCCTGCAAGTAAGACAACTCTCTGATGGCATTTTCATCAATCAGTCCAAATACATTCTGGATATGCTAAAGAGATTCAACATAGAAGGCAAATCTTCCATGACGACCCCCATGTCCCCAAACAACAAACTGGACTCCGACCCCTCCGGGAAGCCAGTTGATGCTACGAATTACAGGGCCATCATTGGATCTTTGCTATATCTCACGTCAAGCAGGCCTGACATTGTCTTCTCCACATGCTTATGTGCTCGCTTTCAAGCCAATCCGAAGGAATCTCATCTGACAGCTGTACGACGAATTTTAAGATACCTCAAAGGCACGGTGAATCTAGGCCTTTGGTATCCCAAGCATTCAGGCTTTGATCTAGTCGGATACTCGGACGCTGATTTTGCTGGTTGCCGGATGGACCGCAAAAGTACTTCGGGAGCCGTCCAATTCTTGGGCGAGAAGCTAGTCTGCTGGTCTTCCAAGAAGAAGAACTGTGTGTCAACATCTACAAGTGAGGCCGAATACGTCGCGGCTGCTAGTTGTTGTTCACAAATATTATGGATGAAGACTCAGCTACAGGACTACGGTTACACATTCCGCCACATCCCAATCTACAGTGACTCTCAAAGTGCCATCGCCATCACAAGCAATCCGGTTCACCACTCTCGCACCAAACACATTGATATGCGCTATCATTTCATCAAGGATCACGTGGAGAAAGGAGACATAGACATGTACTTTGTAAGCTCAGAGCTTCAACTCGCTGACTTGTTCACTAAGGCATTGGATGAAAAAAGATTCCAGTTCCTGGTCTCCAAGTTGGGCATGTTGAACCTCGAGCCTGTTTAATTTTTGTCTCCACTGGTCTGAAAAGTGTGGGGGGGGGGGACTTGTAAAAAGTGTGAGTGAGTGTGATCTGTAAATAGTGTGTGTGCGTTGCATGTGTTGAGGGGGAGAAAACCAGAAAAATAACAAAAAATAGTGTGTGTGCGTTGCATGTGTTGAGGGGGAGAAAACCAGAAAAATAACAAAAAATAGTGCGTGTGCGTTGCATGGGTCGAGTGGGTGAAAAATCAAAAAGAACAAAAATAGTGTGTGTGCGTTGCATTTGTACATATTGTTTGTTGCATATTTTGGGGGGGAGAAAATTTTCATTGTTTGAGGGGGAGCTAATTTTCACTGTTTAAGGGGGAGCTCTCTATTTTTTACTGGTTTTGGGCCTCGAAAATTTTTAAAAGGGCATTGTGTGCCATCCCAATCATTCGGGCTCAACTGTTACGGAGGAGGTCCAAACTTTTTCCCGCATATATAAGCCTCACGTAAAACCCTTCTCCTTCATTCTATTCTTCGCAAAGGCTAAGAATTTTCGCAAGGCAGAGCTCTTCCCAAAAACCTCAGTTTTCGCTACTTCTTCTTCTTCGATTCTCTTTCCCGAAACCCTTTAAGGTAGTTCATCCTTTTATTTCGAGATTCAAAAACGCTTTCAACCAACAATCGATCTCGAAAACTTGTTTGCGTTCAACATCCAAAACGTACGAATGATTTTGCAAAAACCTTGAAATTTCTCAACATCAAAATCAAATTAAGTTTTTTTTGTTGTTTGAATGTATGTCGTAATCTCGCTTGTTATCAATTTCGTATATCATATCTTTGTTTTTGCAGGTGGTTAATCTCCTCAAAATCGTCGGTTCATCTTCTCGAAATCAAGATCTCGAGATGGGCATCTCGACATCTTGATCTCGAGATTTGAATCTCGAAATCAAGATCTCGAGATCTGCATCTCGACATCTTGATCTCGAGATTTGAATCTCGAAATCAAGATCTCGAGATCTGCATCTCGACATCTTGATCTCGAGATTTGAATCTCGAAATCAAGATCTCGAGATCTGCATCTCGACATCTTGATCTCGAGATTTGAATCTCGAAATCAAGATCTCGAGATTTGAATCTCGAAATCATGATCTCGAGATTCAGATCTCGAGATTTGGACTTTGCATTTTTTCAAAATTCCACCTGCATAAACTTATCTGAAAACTGCAAAACAAACTCTTTCAATCAAATCAAACAGTTGAATCTCATATGCTGACCCCCTGCTTCTACAGTTTAAAATGGCAGGAAACACTCAAACGCAGATCGATGATGCCATCTACCCCAAAGGAAAATGGATCAAGGTGCTGGACAACAATTTCAGGCTAGCCCTTGCGGTGTTCAAGTGTCAGAACCCCATAGTGCCAGCAATAATGAAAAGTCACTATCTCTGGCCTGCACTTCACAACTCAAAACCGGTGCCAGAGATATACCTGCAACAGTTCTGGGGTCATATGCACACGGATTCACTGAAGGATCGCTCCAAGATCAAGACCAAGTTGAACGGCATGCGGGTGATTCTGACACCATCCACTCTACGGACTACTCTATCGCTGCCGATTCATGACGAATACGATGCACTGCCGTCCATCCTAGATCTATTGAAAGACGTGGCGTCCCTAGGCTACACCTCACTACTGCCACAGCTCTCCAACTTCAACGGAGCATATCTTCACCATCCTTGGAAAAATCTATTCGGGCTGGTGAACAAGTGCCTGTCGCCTAAGCATGCCGGCTTCGACAAGTGCAACAAGCAAATGTTGCTGGTCTTTCATGGCATCGCGTTCAACAGGAACTACGATCTGGCACAGCTCTTCTTCTCAGAGCTAATGGACCTGGTCAAAGCCAAAGAAAAGAACAAGTCAGGTACCATTCCGTACGCAAGGTGGCTCGGGCTTATCATACACGACTGCATGGCAGAGCACGCTTCAATACCAAGACGCAGTACTGATCCTCACTTCATCGCCCCGAAGCTGCAATACTTTAAACAAGAATCCTACCTTCGGTCTGAGGATACCTGGATTTCTGCTCAAGCTGGTCAAATCTTCAAATCCAGCGGTCCAGCATTACAAGGAAGCCACAGAGAAAACTGTCCCTATGGTTCAGCAAAACCCAGCTGGACTTACCCCAGGGGCAAAGCCGAGTGTTGGTAAGGGTCCAAAGAGAGCCCAAAAGCCACAGAAACCAGTGGACGGTTCGCCCAATGAAGGAAAGTCTGACGACTCTCTAGAGACGAGTCAGGCGGCTGAGGGCACCGAAACAGACACTGAGGAAACAGCCAATGAATCGTCAAGTGAAGCCCAAACAAACACTGACGACGAGGCTTCCGAGAGCGTGGGCACAAAGAGCGGGGAATCTAGCTCGGATGACGACGACGACGACAATGACAGTGACGACGTGGAGCACACATATGCCCTGATCAGAAAAGGGAAGCTGCCAGTTGAATCTCCAAAGAAGAAAAGAATAACTGCTGAAGATGCAGCACCAATAATCGCTGGCAGACCCCAAGTCTTCACTATCAAGGAGAAAGCTAAACCGATAGTTGTTTCCAACGAGACAAACTGCTCAAAGGACGACTATGACGAGGCAGCTCATACAATTAAGAATTCTGAAGAAGTCGTCATCCGGGAGAAAAGGGCCAAAGTTAAGAATGATAAGGCTGCTAAGGCAAAGCCCCAACCCCGAGCCAGAAAGAGCCTGATTGATAAGGCAGACGAGCATATCTTTGCTGGCTGCGATACATTTATTCAGATAAGCCGAGCTGAATCCTTAAGCACATGAGCCGATCTTTTCGGTTCCCGGGTAGAAGTCGCAGCATCTGGCTCAACTGCGCAAGCACAACCCTCTCCCAGCCACTCGATAGCCTCTCAACAGGCTATTGTTTCAAAAGAACGGGACTCCACCCCCTCACTGGTTCCTTCTGAATCAGTTGAGCGTACAATTGACCTATCTCCCAAGGTCAAAACCCCTTCTTCTCACACATCGAGTCTAGGTGTCACATTCCCAACATTTTCTTCATTTTCTAGGACACCTACACTATTCACTGCACATACAGGTGCACACACCCTGAACGCAACAACCAGAGCGCAAGCTATGACGGTTGGAAGCCCTGCTACGCCCACAATGATTCCATCATTAAATGCAGGCCACACATCAGCAATCTTCACTGATGCTGTGTCAACAGTTACAACCCCCGTAACTGGTCACCCTACCTTTGAAGACGTAAACGTTCTACTCAATCGTATCCTAGATTCCACCATTAAACAATGGGTGCAAGATGCAATGACCGCTCTAGCACAGGAATTTAGGACCACCCAAGCGGTTCGGTCTGAACAACCCCCACCCCAACCTTCACCCGAACCTTTCATATCCCATACACAACCCGTATCCTCCACCCCTCTATCTCACCAATCCATCAACCAAATTCCCATTCCTTCTCTTTCTCGGGGAACCCAGGATACAGAACCAGTATTCTCCTCACACCCGACCACACCCTCCATCGATCTCTCCTCACTATCCTTCGACACACTAGCGTCGGCTTTGCTGAACAACCTCCTAAACACCCCTGAAGACAAACTTACTCTTCATCAGCAAGCCATACTCGAAGCCCTTCTTTCTTCACCAGAAACCAAGAGCACTTGCAAGGAGAGTCCTCGTGGTCGCAAACGTTCCCATGAGGACCCCGATGATTCAGATCCTCATGAGGGGGAGAACAAGCGACCTCGATCACTTGAGCAAACTGCCCTACCAAGCCAAACTCCACAACCCATCCAACCCAAAACCTCGACAAACCAACAGCCACCACCCACAGCCAACTTATCTAGCATGGTCGAGCTAGAAATAACATCCCGAGGCGTATCTCCCAGAGATACCAACCGAGGAGGGGATGGAAGTCCTGATGATGCTATCACTGGTACATCCTTCACATCAGGCCATCAGTTGGAACCTAGTTCTAAGCTGATGTCAACGGGCAATCCAAGTGAACCCGGTTGTGCTACCAAGGAACAATCACCGCCTCAAAAGCAGCAAAGAGTTCCATATATCTCCCCAGGCAAAGACATCCATGATGCACTGGAGGAGGCGGTGATATACGATAAATGGCCGAGACAATGGACAGAATGGGATGATCTTCGGAATGAGGCTGAACAAGAGGACATGCAAAGAAATTGGTGGCTACGAGAGCTAATTAACAAATGCTCTGAAGATATCATTAGGCTCGAGGATGATGAATGCAAGGAAGGGGAGAACTACAAGGAATCCCAGAAAACTCTTGAATCCGTCGTAAGACAATCAGCGGGAAGACTTCCCAAGACAAAGAAACCCTGGGATAACGTTCGCATCAAAGCCCCCTTCCAAGAGGAAATCAGAGAGCATATCTGGCGTAGACCAGACAAAGTCAAGTCGTTAAATGAACTGAAGCTAAGAGGTCTTACTCATCTAAAAGGAAAGAAGGCTGGAGGTCATCTGCATATGCTGCTACAAAGGTCAACCAGTACTCAGAGAGAACTGATGGAACAAGATCTGAAGTCAAATATTCTCCCGATTCATCAAATTCTACAAGTGAAAGTTGAAGATTATCACGGAGTAACATTCTACACTTACAGACTTCAACGCACTAACGGGAGTGAATTTACTTGCCAAGAGAATGACTTCATCATGCTTAAACCCGACGATATCTATCAAATGTTCATGGCCTATAGATACCTTCCAGTCAGGCAGAGCATAACATACAGCGAAGGCCTTGCAGCAATCAAGAGATTCATGCTTAGACAGATCAGAGTACATTCTTCACATGACCTACACATGGCTATTGAGTGCAACCTGAAAAAGACAAATCTGACAAAGCCAAGACTGTATGGTCCAGAACTTGAAGACTTCCCAGCCTACCACATCTTCTTCACACCGCCAGCAGTCACCTATCTGAACCACAAGAACGAAAAACGTCTGATGGTAGTCAATGAAATTGAGAAGTACTGTGACGGAACGCTGAAGATAATCAAAGAACAGCTTCTAAAGATGAAGGTAGAGCTAGAGGAAAATCTTCAAGAGGCATCGTCTTATGTTCAAAAGGAACACTCTACAGTAGAGACAATTTTAAAGGCCATTGACGATCGCCTAGAAAAGAGAAATATGTTGAGGCAATATGAACATGCACTTGGTATGAGGAAGCACTACTTCAAGTCGCAGAAGCAATAACAGAGTGGCACTTGATCACAAAGGGGGAGATTGTTGGAGAAATTTAATTGTGAATCAAGTTTGTCATAGATTAGCTTTATATTTAATCCTTGTATTTAATTAGTCCATGAATTAGATAGCAATCGGGCCAAGTGTTAGGCCCATATAAACAGGCTAAAAGCCTTGTACGCCTAACCTAAACCTCGCCTATAAAAAGGGAGCCGAGGGTTTAGGAATAGGTTAACGTCGTACTTATTCTTCATAGCCTTACACGCATATATTTGTGTTGTACGAGTTCACGGTCTATCAAAGAGGGTTTTACTTGATTCAATCTGTGTTCATCCTTACGTTTAATCTTCGTTGTTAGCTCGTTATTCATTGCTGTTACAGAAACAGGGACTAACAGTTTTTGTACTAATGAGTGTCAGGATCCTTATGCTGTTGCGAAGGATGTACCACACCTGGGACATCCATTAGATCCACCTCCAAGGGTAGGTATTTCAAAAATTGGAGAGGAACCCTGTATCTTTCCAATGGCTAAAAAACTCAAAGACCTTCAGAAAACTCTAGAGAACGAGAGAGAGAGAGAGAGAGAGAGAGAGAGATTTGAAACTGAAAAGAAAGGTTTTGAGAGTAACTGGGAGGAACTTCTTAATAAGTTCAATGAACTGAGTGAACAATATCATTCAAAAACAACTTCTCAACCCATTTCTAATATTGAGTTAAAGAATGCTCACACCTCTCCTGACAAAACTAAGTTTTTCACAGAATCAACCACTCATCGCTCTTCTGCTTTGTTCACAGGACAAGAAGTGAAAAAGAAGGGAGAAGGGAAGGAAGAGTGGAGGAAGAAAAGGAAAGAAATCGCTGAAGGGAAGAAGGAAGTTTTTGAGAATAAGACTGGCTCTATATCCAACTCTATTTTGTATTCTAAAGTTAATTGTAACTCTGTCACTGTCAAACCAACTTCTAACAGTTCAGTCTTGAGTCCCAAGCTGAAAAATTCTGTGACATCTTTTGAACAATGCTCTCTTCATAATTCTAGTATTGCTTATGGCTATTCTGTTCCAGATCCTCATAATTATGAATGTGATGTGAATGTTGTTAAAGTCAAACCTCAAAGAAAGTCCATAACAAGAAAGGAAACCAAGAATAAAACTTCTAAGGGAATATTTTGCATACCTCATATGAAATATCCCCTCAGAGTTCATTCGGGGAAACATCTTAATAGGCTTTCTAAGGAGGACATTTTTAAAACTCACCTAAAGAAACAACCATTCAATCATAAAACCCATGTCTACTCTCCTCCCAAACTTAATCAAAGGTGGGTCCCCAAAAACAGACCCACCATAATTGAAAATACAAGGTGGGTCCCCAAAAACAGACCCACCACAACAGAAAATGCAAAGTGGTTCCTCAATCTCCCGAGGATGCTACTTCCCCAAAAAAGATGGAGCCAACTCTTGACACAACTTGCGCACTTAAAGGGGGCATCGTGGATTTACCTCCTTCAACCGGAAACACTAGTCTTGAGGTCACACATGAGGTCCCAATTGAGGTAACTTCTCCTACTTTTCTTGATGAGGTTATTATTGAGGAAGAAGAACCGGACTATCAAATTGATCCTGCGGTTCAAGCAATATTGGATAAGGACTCAATTAAGGCTACTATTATCCCACCTATTGAGAAGACAAATGATGGGGATGATAATGAAAATGGTTCGGGGGTGCATGTTCCTTTCCAATAGGTTAATGCTAATGTCGCGGCATTACAAAGCCAAAAGACCAACCCTCAATCCAAATGGGGTAAGCCCGGCTCTACACCTTCGTTTGTGTCTCTTTTCAAGGACAATAGACAGCCGGATAAGGGCATGAAATTACGCTACATTGAACCCAAGGGTGACATAATTGACCTTACAAACCGAAAGATCTCTTCTATGATTGAAATACCCATGATATGGTAAACAAATGGGAGTTCCTTGCCGGGTAAGATCTCATGATAGAGGTTGGGTTATCTTCAAATTCCAAAATGAGGATGATAGAGCTAAAGTACTAATGGAGGGTCCTTACTATCTCTTTGGGAAAACAGTCCACCTTAAAGCCTTATCCGAAGACTTTTCTATGGATGATGATGAGTTCCTTAAGGTACCCATTTGGGTCCTATTTCCCCACTTACCCATGAGAATTTGGGAGGAAGAAATCATTAGTGAAATGGCTTCTAGAGTGGGCACGCCAATTACAACGGATAGGGTTACTCTTGAAAGAGCAAGATCATATTTTGCTAGGGTCTTAATTGAGGTGGATTCCTCTAAGCCACCCCCCTACAATTCCAAATCAGGCTGCCAAACGGGAAACTACACACGCAAAGGGTGAGGTATGAAACTTTCCCTAACTATTGTTTTCATTGTAAATGTTTTGGGCACCACTGTTTTACATGCAAGGTACTAGCTGAGATTCAAAGAAAGGAGATAGAGGCAAAGTGGTTGCAAGAAGAGGATGAACATGCTGCCCCTATAGGCAATGTGATACAAAATGTCCAAGACAAAGACAAACAACCTACCATAGAGGAGAACTCTCGGCCTAGTAAGCATCCATCAAAGGAACACCCCTTCTTCAAACTTATAAGGAGTGTTAGATATGGGAAGAGAACTCCAAGGAGGAAAGAGAGGGAGAGATCCCCGGGCTACACAACGCAAGATGAGGAAAATGACCAAGATGGTCAAACCGTAAGGAGTGTGAGTGCCTTTGATGAAATCTAATCAGATGAAGCTATCATTGATATGGATCCGGCATTGGAGTTTTCTAGCCCAATCATCAAAGTTAAGCATGTAGAGGAAGTGGACAAAGAGGAAACTATTATCAAACTTGGGCACAACTTGAACATTGTTGACAAAAAAGAACCCGGGGTGTTCTTTACTAAGGAATGCCTTGAAACTCTACCGGATGTTACACCAATTGACCAAGAATACTCTTTCGGCCCTACATTCATGAGAGGAGTATATAGGCATTATCTTAATAGGTTCTTTGAAGATGGCTGTCCGAGAGGTAATTCTTGCAAGGTTAAAGACCCAAGGAAGATCAAACTTGACCAAGCTCGTGTTGTCCATGATATACGAGATGCATATCTTGATGATGTAATCACCAAAGTGGAATTCCCTCAAGATCAGCCACCAATCATTCACCTTATGCATGTGGATGAAATCAATCAAATGATGGTTAGGCTTGACAACTATCTTAGTGTCCAAAACCAAATTTCAAACGCTAAAGGCATCACTTTCACAAAGGAATGCCTAAAAGCTCTACCGGGAACCATTGAAAATGAAGAGGGGTATGCTTTTACTTCTCATTTCTTTAAATTACCATACTACTTGCTATTCATTAATAGGTACACTCCAAGAGAGCCCAAGAGGGCACCATTGACCGAGGCTAGGAAGGCAAAGAAGAATCGGAGGAGGACCACCACCAAAGCGTTTTAATGATAGTGTCCTCATGGAATGTCCGAGGCCTAAACAAGGTCTCCAAACAAAACCTTATCTTTAATTTTGTGAAATCTAATAATGTTCATATTGGTTGCTTACTTGAAACAAAAATGAACACTCCAAACTTTGATAAGTTTTTAAGTCATAAATGGCCTTCTTGGTCATATATTACTAACTTTGATAAGATTGAGGGTGGGCGTTTGGCTGTTTTTTTGGAATCCGAACCTTGTTCATGTTAATGTCCTTGAAGTTGATAAACAACATATTCATTGTGTGATGAAATGCTTGACTACTCAACTAGTCTTTTTTGTTACTTTTGTTTATGCACTCTATTCGATTGTTGAAAGGAAAGTGTTGTGGGATCATATTGCTCATTTGTAACCCTCCATTGACAGCCTGTGGCTTGTTATGGAGGATTTCAATTGTGTGTGTGGGCCTAATGAAAGGGTGGGGCCTACCCCCCCTCGGCATACCAACTACAAGACCTGAATGATCTCAAAGTGCAAGCCAATCTAGTAGATACTCCATCAATGGGTGAGTTCCTTACTTGGAATAGAGGATCCCTTTGGGCTAAGCTTTATAGAGTCTTTATGAACCCCCTTTGGGGTACCCATGGGATCTCTTGCACTACGCATTTTCATGATATGGAAGTTGAGTTTGATCATGTAGCTTCCATAGTTACTCTTGGTCAAACCAACAATGTTGGCTCAAAGCCGTTTAAATTCTTTAACATGTGGCTTAAACATGAGACTTTTAAGACAACCCTTACCTCTAATTGGTATATGGAAGTCCATGGAAGTGCCCAGTTTATTTTGGCCCAAAAATTGAAATCCTTGAAGAAGCCTCTTAAAGAGTTAAACAGACTGAACTTTAGTCATATTTCCGAGAGGGTCAAGGAATCTAAGAAAGATTATAAAACCCTTCTTGGGCTTTCCATAATCTCCCCACTTGATGAGGCCCTAAAGAATGACATTGTTGTTTGTAAGAAAAAACTTATCAATCTTAAAAAGGCCGAGGAGGATTTCTATAAGCAAAAGGCTAAGGCTAACCATCTTGTTCAAAGTGATAAATGCACTAAATACTTCCATTCTATTGTTAAAAAGAATAACACTAGGAACTCTATTACTGCCTTGAAACCCCCTAATGGGGACCCTACTACATCAATTGACCAAGTTGCTTGTGAAATAGTGAACTTTTATACCTCTCTATTTGGTACTCATTACCCAAATGCTCCTTTAGATGCAAGCATTGTAGCTTCGGGTAAGGTTTTACCCCTTCAATTGAAATACAGCCTCATTGCACCTATTTCGGATCTTGTCATAAAAGAAGCCTTGTTTGATATAGGAGACAATAAGGCCCCTGGTCCAGATGGGTATACCTCGGCCTTTTTTAAGGAAAATTGGGAAATTGTTGGGAATGATATGATCAAGGCTGTTAAAGGTTTCTTTGGGTCTGGTAGGATACTTAAGCAACTCAATCATACGGTTATTTCTTTGATTCCTAAAACTAATCACTCTCCTACAGCTGCTGATTTTAGACCCATTGCATGCACTAATGTTATTTACAAGGTTATCACTAAGATTTTGGCTAAAAGGACGATTCCTTGTCTGTCGGATCTAGTTGACCCTGCCCAAGGGGCTTTTGTTGATGGTAGGCTCATGATTGATAATGTTTTTATTGCACAAGAACTAGTTAAAGGCTACACTAGAAAAAGAATATCTCACAGGTGTATGATTAAAGTTGACCTTAGGAAAGCCTATGATACTATATCTTGGGATTTTTTGGCTAGCATGTTGGCACACTTGGGATTTCCCAGGAGATTCATTGGTTGGATTATGGAGTGTGTCTCCACAGCCTCCTATTCCATTTCAATAAATGGGGTTCTACGTGGGCATTTCAAAGGTAAATGGGGATTGAGACAAGGGGATCCCATGTCCCCTCTTTTGTTTGTACTTTGTTTGGAATACTTATCACGTTTGTTAAATGTAAGAACACAGGTTCCATCATTCAAATTCCACCCTAAATGTGGAAGCTTGAAGATTACCCATGTTGCTTATGCTGATGATCTCATGCTATTTTCCAAAGGACATATACCATCAATAAAGATCCTTACTGATTCTTTAGAAGAGTTTGGAAGAATATCTGGTCTCAAAGTCAACTATGACAAGTCTAATATCTTTCTTGGAGGTATGACTGATTATGATCTGCATAGTATCCTTGATTTGGTGGACTTTAAAGTTGGGTCTTTCCCTGTTAAATACCTTGGTGTGCCATGGGCTCCCCTGAAAGTATCTGTTGCACAATATGCCCCTCTCTTAGAGTCTATCACTAATTTCATTAGTGCATGGAACCTTAAGACTTTGTCATATGCAGGAAGGGTAGAATTAATCAAATCTGTTATACAGGGTGTGCACTCTTTTTGGCTTCAAAATTTTCCTATCCCTAAAACCATCCTGGATAGGATCACCTCCATATGCCGTATCTTCCTTTGGGGAGGAAAATTTGCTAGGGTCTCCTGGGCAGATATTTGCCTTCCTAAAGAGGAAGGTGGACTTGGGATCCATGATACTAGAGTGTGGATCTCATCCTTACTTGCAAATTTTTTTTGGGATATTCATACAAAAAAGGATACACTTTGAGTCAAATGGGTCCATGGGGTGTACCTAAAAGGCCGGAATGTGTGGGACTTTTCCCCACACCACAGGGACTCCCATTTAATGAAGAAAATTGCCTCAATTAGAGATGACTTTTTGATAAAATTGGGGGTATTAATGAAGCTATTCACGGTTTAAACACCTTGCAAACTAATGGGAAACTTATTTCTTCAAAAGTGTACAATTTACTTAGGATTAAGGCTCCCACCCGTTGGTGGATGTCCTTTATTTGGAAAAATTACATCCCTCCTAAGTTTTCCTTTACCACATGGTTGGCATTCCGAAATAGGTTGGCTACATATGATAATCTCCTCCGATTAGATGTAGTCAACAATTGTGCCTTGTGTAAGGGTGGGCTGGAAACAGTCCCACACCTCTACTTTGAATGTCCTTTTACAGGTAAAATTTGGAGCATGGTGAAAGATTGGCTGCAAATCCCTCGGCTGATGGGGTCCTTGACGAGTGCGGTAAAGTGGATCAAGAAAGAAAGGAGTGGTGCCACTGTCCAAGCCAAAGCATCAAGAATTGCATTTTGCTACTCGGTTTATCGGATATGGAGGGTGAGAAATGCTACTAGATTTGATGGATTACTACCTAAAGAAGAAGAGGTTTTTGCGAAGATTAAGTACATGGTGTACAAAATTTTGTATAGTATTTATCCATATGAAGCTGTAATGTTTTGATAAACTTAAACTTATCATCACCTAGATGCATGTGTGCGAGCTCACAATAGCTCATATATTGGCAGAGTTGGCTATTTTGAGTATAGCTTGGTTCCTTTTTGGCGGTGATAGGGCTATCCAGTCTGTTGGATAACCTACATTTTTGTTCACCCTCTTTTTATGTACATACAAACTCTTTGGATGGTTCTTTATATATACTTACAGTTCATCCAAAAAAAATAGAAAGGTGTTTTCTATTGATAAGGAAGGACCCATCCCAATGTGGGTACCTAAACCTGCTTAATTGTTTTGCAGGACGGTCATGTGTGGCACTTGGATTCTGGATGCTAAACCCACATGACCAGGATTAAACATCTGTTGAACAACTTCACCAACTGCTACAGAGGCAATGTCAGATTCGGGAACGATGCCTCCTCTCCTATTCTTGGATATGGGGATGTCATCTGTGCCAGTGTCACTATAAAAGCTGTTTCATATGTCAAAGGGCTCAAACACAACTTACTGAGCATAGGACAATTTTGTGACAACGGGATGGAAGTGAGGTTCTTTGCCAAACAATGATGTGTGCTGGACAGCGTGGGGAACTCATTATTAACGTGTTACAGGACACAAACCTGTACACGATTGATCTGAAAAGTGTACAATCTACCACTTCCATCTGTCTGCTGTCCAAAGCTTCAACAGAACAAAACAACTTATGCCACATACGTCTTTCCCATCTGAATTTCAAGAATCTTTCCATCCTATCCTCCAAAAAACTTGTGAAGGGGCTTCCTCTGTTGAAGTCTTCCGCTGAAAATCATTGTAGTGCCTGTAAAATGGGCAAAATGACGCGAAGCTCCCACAAGTCAAAACCATTTCCATCATCTACTCATCCGATGCAGCTGATTCACATGGATCTTTGTGGACCTATGAGAGTACGAAGCATCAATGGTCGCAAATTCACACTCATGATCGTTGATGACTTCTCAAGGTACACATGGACGAAACTTCTTCGTACAAAGGACGACGCAGCAGAAACTATTATGACCTTAATCAGAACCATCCAAAATCTGCTACAACACAGTGTTCGAATAACCAGAACTGACAACGGTCCCGAGTTCAAGAATCAAACTCTCACCGATTTCTATGAATCTCTCGGCATCACTCAGCAATTTGCTGCAGCCAAAAACCCCCAACAGAACGGAGTTGTTGAAAGAAAGAACAGGACACTTGTTGAAGCAGCATGCACCATGCTTATCCAATCCAGATTGCCTCATTTCATGTGGGCAATCAGTACTGCGTGCTACACTCAGAACAGAACATCGATCCACAAACGCTTCGACAAGACTCCGTATGAAATTCTTTTGAACAGAACTCCAGATATCTCATTCTTCAAGATATTTGGCTGCAAGTGCTTTGTATTGAACGACCGAACTGAGCGGAGTAAACTGGACCCACAAGCCAGAGAAGGCGTGTTTATTGGCTACTCACTGCAGTCCAAAGCTTACAGGGTCTATTTGCGAGAAAAGCGAACAGTCATTGAGAGTGTGAACGTAACATTTTATGAAATGGCTGACTTTGCAACCGAACACTTACAGGCTGTACCAGAGGCTTCTGATAAAGCTGATCCGAACTCAGTACACGAAGGTGTGATTCTCACTTCTCTCTTCAGAAACTTCTACGAGAATTCACAACCTTCATCTCCTCCATGCACACCAGCTTCAACATCAACAGCTCCACAACAACCCACTTCCACTGCAGATATTCCACTTCTTCTCGGTCCAAGTGATGTATACCGTCTACGCCTTCAACTCCCAAATCCAATTACGAAAAAGTGGATGATCATGGTTTTGCTACAACACCAGAATTATCTCCACCGCACACCACAGCTGCTCACGAGACAACAACTCCTTATGAGGACTCGGAACAACCAGTCATCACTCCAATTCCTATTGCTCATGAAAGGAAATGGACAAAAGCTCACCCTGTTGAACAAATAATTGGTGACCCGAGTCAAGGTGTGCGGACGAGATCGGCCATGGTAAATGAATGTCACTTTGCCTGCTTTCTAAGCCAGAATGAACCGTCCAAAGTTTCGGAGGCACTCACTGATCCAGATTGGGTGATTGCTATGCAAGATGAGCTCAATAAATTTGACAGACTACAAGTGTGGACACTCGTGCCAAAACCATCTCGGAAAACTATCATAGGCACTAAGTGGGTGTTCAAGAACAAGAAGGACGAAGAAGGCATCGTCGTGCGCAACAAAGCAAGGTTGGTCGCAAAGGGGTACAACCAGCAAGAGGACATAGACTATGATGAAACATTTGCGCTCGTAGCGAGAATTGAAGCAATCCACCTCTTTCTTGCGTACGCGGCACACAAGAACTTCACCGTCTTTCAAATGGACGTGAAAACAGCCTTTCTAAACAGAGTATTAGAAGAAGAAGTCTATGTCGCTCAACCCGAAGGATTTGTAGATCCAAGATACCCAGATCACGTATACAAGCTCAAGAAAGCTCTCTATGGTTTGAAACAGGCACCAAGGGCTTGGTACGACGCCTTGACAGAGTTTCTGGTTGATTCAGGTTTCCCAAAAGGAAAGATTGATACCACACTGTTCATAAAGCGACAGAAGTCTGATATCATTCTGATTCAGATCTATGTTGATGACATCATCTTTGCCTCCTCAAATCCGCGTCTGTGCAAACACTTTGAGAAACTGATGAAAACCAAGTTTGAAATGAGCATGATGGGAGAACTAAAGTTCTTCCTAGGCCTGCAAGTACGACAACTCTCGGACGACATTTTCATCAATCACTCCAAGTATGTCCTGGAAATGCTTAAGAGGTTCAACATTGATGGCAAATCTTTCATGACGACCCCTATGTCCCCCAACAATAAACTGGACTGAGATCCCTCAGGGAAATTAGTTGATACAACGAACTACAGGGCCATCATCGGATCTTTGCTGTATCTCACGTCTAGCAGGCCCGACATCGTATTCTCCACATGCTTATGTGCATGCTTTCAAGCGAATCCAAAAGAATCTCATCTGACCGCTGTAAGAAGAATTTTGAGATACCTAAAAGGCACTGTGAACTTAGACCTTTGGTACCCCAGGCATTCAGGTTTTGACCTCGTCGGATATTCGAATGCTGATTTTGCGGGTTGCAGAATGGACCGTAAAAGTACATCGGGAGCCATCCAATTCTTGGGCGAGAAATTAGGCTGTTGGTCTTCCAAGAAGCAGAATTGTGTGTCAACATCTACAGCTGAGGCAGAATACGTCGCGGCGGCTAGTTGTTGCTCTCAAATATTATGGATGAAGACCCAGCTAAAAGACTATGGGTACACTTTCTGCCACATCCCGATCTACAGCGATTCACAGAGCGCCATCGCCATCACCAGCAACCCAGTTCACCACTCCCGCACCAAACACAATGATCTGCGCTATCACTTCATCAAAGACCACGTGGAGAAAGGGGATATCGATATGTACTTTGTAAGCTCTGAGCTTCAACTGGCTGATTTGTTCACTAAGGCTCTGGATGAAAAACGATTCCAGTTCCTGGTATCCAAATTGGGCATGTTGAACCTCGAGCCCGTGTCATTTCATCTCCACTGGTCTGTAAAAAGTGTGTGTGTGTGGGACTTGTAAATAGTGTGTGTGCGTTGCATGTGTTGAGGGGGAGAAAAAGTGAAAAATATCACAAAAAGGTGTGTGTGTGTGTGTGTGAGTGAGTTGCATCTGTAAATAGTGTGTGTGCGTTGCATGTGTTGAGGGGGAGAAAAGGTGAAAAATATCAAAAAAAAAATTAAGGGTGTGTGTGAGTTGCATTTGTTCAAAGTGTGTGTTGCACTTATCGAGGGGGAGAAAAAACACAAAAATATGAGGTTGCATGTGCGTGTTTCTTTTTTTGCACTGTTTAAGGGGGAGCTCTAATTTTGCACTGATTGGGCCTCGAAAACATTTTTTAATAAGCTAAGTGGGCAAGCATCCGTTTGGGGCCCAACACTTTCTCCCAAGGCCCAAAAGCAAACACAACTCGTATATAAAAAGGGGGAAACTCGCATTCTTCACTCATATTTTCATACTTCTTCTCGCACCGTCCAGAGATCGAACTCGCATTCGAGAGCTTCCCCTCCTCTCTTGCTTCTCTCCCAAAATCTTCATCTCTCTCGCAATCATACCAAAAGGTAGTACCCTGGGTTTCGTTCGTCCATCATCAAGTCTTCTGTGTATCAAACGCCATTTTGCAAAACCTGTTCTCGAGCAGAAGAACTCGAATCGTTTTCCTTTTTGTTTTGTTGTTGTTGTGTTGTTTATGCAGATGGATCTCGTCTCATTTCGTCAAGGCAAACTCTCAGAACAGATCGTCAACGTTTAGATCTCGAGTTTCATCTTCGAGAGCAGATCTCGAGTTTTGAAACTCACGGTTCTGATCTCGAGTTTTGAAACTCACGGTTCTGATCTCGAGTTTTGAAACTCGCGGTTCTGATCTCGAGTTTTGAAACTCGCGGTTCTGATCTCGAGTTTTGAAACTCGCGGTTCTGATCTCGAGTTTTGAAACTCGCGGTTCTGATCTCGAGTTTTGAAACTCGCGGTTCTGATCTCGAGTTTTGAAACTCGCGGTTCTGATCTCGAGTTTTGAAACTCGCGGCTCTGACCTCGAGTTTTACACCTCGAGTTCTGACCTCGAGTTTTAAACCACGAGTTCTGACCTCGAGTTTTAAACCACGAGTTCTGACCTCGAGTTCTTACAACTTCGAGTTCTGACCTCGAGTTTTAAACCCCAAGTTCTGACCTCGAGTTTTTGAACCGCGGCTACTGATCTCGAGTTTTTGCCTTTGAAATTTTTAAGTCCACCTGCTTGTTTGATCAATCAAAAATCCAAAACCATCACGAATTTAAAAAAAAACAAACAACAAGGAGGACCTGTGTATTGACCCCACTGTTTTTGGTTTTAGTTCACTATGTCAGGGACAGAGCAAAACGAAGCCCCTCACACTCAACTATTTCCCAAGGAAAAGTGGATCCGGCTGCAGGATAACAACTATCAGCTCGATCATGGGCTGTTCAAGTGCCCAGACCCTATCATCCCTGTCATTCTAAGAGGGCACTACATCTGGCCGACACTAACAAAATCAGCATCGGTCCCGTTAGTGTACCTGCAACAGTTTTGGAGTACCATGCACACGCCCTCCACGAAAGACAGATCTAAAATTCTTGCTACATTGCACAACAGGAGGCTGGTACTAACTCCATTTACACTGAGAACCACCTTGGAGCTGACGGTGCACACCACGTATGATTCGCTTCCATCACGGGATGAACTGATCAAAGGAATGGAGACCCTGGGCTATGATGCACCTCTGCCGATGATGTCAATTTTAGGCTAATGAATCTGCCTTACCCATGGAAGACTCTATTTGGCCTCGTCAACAAGTGTCTGTCTCCAAAGCACGTCGGCCATGACAAATGCAACAAGCAAATTCTGCAAATCTTCCATGGGATCGCCTTTAACAAAAAGTATGACATAGCCCAACTCTTCTGGACAGAGCTCATGGACCAAGTCAAGGCCAAAGAGAACAATAAAGCCGGCATGACTATTCCTTACGCTAGATGGTTGGCCCTCATCATAAGTGACTACATGACCAAAAATCAAGGAATCTCGCGGCGACAAAATGAAGAGCAATTCGTTGCCCCAAAAATTCAGTACTTCAAAAGCTTCAAGCGCGACACTGTTGGCATGCCCATTCCAGACTATCTGCTCAACCTGACAAATCCAAGGAATCGAGCCGTCATCAAGTACAGAGAGGACATCCAGAGATCAGTCCCTATGGTTCAGCTAAACCCCACTGGACCTACCCCGGGGACTAAACCGAGTGACAGTAAGGGTCCTGAGAGAGCCAAGAAGCCACAAAAGCCAGTGTCCCGTCTGCCCAATAAAGGAAAGCCTGACAACTCTTTCAAGAGGACTCAGACGGCTGAGGGCATCCAGGCAAACGCTGAGGAGCCCGCCGATGACTCGTCAAGTCCGTCCTCCATAAAGACTGACGATGAGGCATCCGATAGCGTAGGCACTTGAAGCGGTGATGATGGCAATAACACTGATGATGATGATGATGATGATGATGACGATGATGACATTGACGATGTTGAGCACACATATGCTCTGATCCAAAAGGGTAAGCTGCCTGCTGAGTCTCCAAAGAAAATCACTGTATAAGAGGCAACCTCTATAATAGCGAGTCGATCCAAAACCACACAATAACGGAGAATCAGTCTTCAATAAGGGCAATCAGCAGACCCAAGGGTGATTACAATGAAGCAGCGCATGTTATCAAAAATGCTCAGGACACCATCATTCGGGAGAAATGGGCAAAAGTAAAAAACGACAAATCATCGAAGCCCAAGCACCAGTCACGCACCAGGAGGAGCTTAATAGATGAAGCTGATGAGCACATCTTTGCTAGCTGCGACCCCTTCATCAATATAAACCGAGCCGAATCCCTAAGCACAGGAGACTGTCTTTTCGGTTCCCGGGTAGAAGCCGCAACATCTGGCTCAACTGCGCATGCACAGCCCTTCCCTAGCCACTCGTTAGCCTCCAACCAGGCTATCGTTTCAAAATAATGGGACTCACCCATCTCTCTGGTTCCTTCCGAATCAGTTGAGCGAACTGTTGGCCAGCCGCCCGAGGACACAACCCCTCCTTCCCGCACATCGAGTCTAGGTGTCACATTTCCAACATTTTCTAGTTTTTCTAGGACACATACACTATTCACTGCACAAACAGGTGCACACACCCTGAATGCAACGACCAGAGTGCAAACTGTGACGGTCGGAAGTCCTGCTATGCACACAATGATTCCATCATTGAACGCAGGCCACACATCAGCTGTCTTCACTGATGTTGTGACAACAGTTACAACCCCCGTAACTGGTCACCCCACCTTTGAAGATATCAACGTTCTCCTGAATCGTTTCTTGGATTCCACCATAAAGCCATGGGTGCAAGGAGCAATGACCGATTTTGCACAGGAATTTAGGACCACCCAAGCGGTTCAGCCTGAACACCCCACACCCCAACCCCCACCCGAACCTTTACTCTCTCATACCCAACCAATATCTTCCCCAGCCCTATCTAAGCAATCCATCAACCAACTTCCCTTATCTTCGCCTTCTCGGAGAACCCAAGATACACAGCTAGTGTCTTCCCCTACGTCGACCACACCATATCCCAATCCTTACTCCATACCTACCCCACAGTTAGCCGATATTCTTTTCCTCCGCCTTTGCTCCTCTAAAGACTGTGCCCTTACCCCTTTTGAGAAGGACCTGATGGCGGTCTTCTATAAACATAACCGCCCACAGCCGAGCACTTGCCGTGACAGTCCCTGGGGCCAAAAACGTTCACACGAGGACCCCGACGATTCGGAGCCTCATGAGGGGGAGAACAAGCGGCCTCGGACACTTGAGCAAGGTGCTTCATCCAGCCACGCCCCACAACCAACTCAATCTCCACCACCAACCAATCAACCGCCACCCACCTCTAGCCAGAACCAAGCCCAACTCACTAGCACGGTCGAGCTAGTTGGAACATCCCAAGGCTTATCTCCAAGAGATACTGTCCGAGGAGGGGATGGAAGTCCTGACGATGTTACCTCCGGTACATCACTAAGTTCAGGCCATCAGTCAGAACATAGTTCGAAACTGATGACAACATCCCGAGGCTTATCTCCAAGAGATACTGTCCGAGGAGGGGATGGAAGTCCTGACGGTGCTATCTCCGATACATCCATTAAGTCAGGCCATCAGCCAGAACCCAGTTTGAAGCCGATGACAACGGGCAATCCAAGTGAACCCGGTAGTGCTTCTCAAGCAATATCACCGCTCCGACAGCAGCAAAGAGTCCCATACATTCCTCCAAACAAAGATATTCATGACGCTCTGGAGGATGCGGTGATACATGACAAATGGCCACGAAAATGGACAGAGTGGGATGATCTAAGCTGTGAAGCTGAAACAGATGACATGCAATGTAAGGAATATTTGTAATTAGATTTTGATGATGCTATATTAATTAGGACTTTAGAGTACCCCTCTTTAGACTTAATGTATTAGAATTTTCCTTTGTAAAGTTCTTAGTATAATCGACTGGCAGAAGGCCTCCAGAGCAGAAGACCTCCTGACAGAGGACCTTTGGTTCTCTGCCTCAGAACAGAAACCCCCTGGTTCTCTGTTGGATATCTCTTCAATAGAAGTGCTCAAGACCCTCTCTGATCAACTCTCTGTTAAAGACACCAGAAGGCCTGACACTTAGAAGAATTTCACCAAGCCGGGAAACCAACTGAAAGATTCCTTCAACGGCTAGGAGTCTTGAACGGAAAAGCTACAGTACGCGCATTAAATGCACATTTAATGCCTCCCGTACTCTGTAGCGTAATTGCAGATGATTGGCCGCAATGTCAGGATTACTTTATCCCAAAATAGTAACCCGACAACTTTACCAGGTCCTACTGGTCAAGTCAACTGCCTGCTCATTTAATGCAGTTGTCCTCCTTCTCCTCCAACGGGAAGACAACCTCAATATAAAAGATACACTACAAAGAACAACCGGATAACTTTGCAATAGCTTTTGCTACAACTCTGCGAATACAAGATATTCAAACGCTAAAAACGCAAAAAGCCTCCTTGAGATTAAAACTTCATCATCTTCTACAAGAGAAGGCAGAAGATGGAAAAATCCTTATTTCCAACTCAAGAAAAGTTCCAAGTGTTCTTCAACTCTTCAAGTTCATCACATACAAATCTTTTGTAACGAAGCAAGTTGGAGGAACCCCTGTTCTAAATAGAACCTCTTCTCTCACAAGAAGGACGTCCAAGTACCTGGAGCAGTGAAGTGGTGATACTTCCGGGAAAGCTCAGTGAAAGGATTAGTCTTAGGGAAGCCGGAGGTGCATCCAAGAAGACATCTACACTTGAAGAAGACGTGGAGAGCTTCTTAAGTGATAGGGCTAAGGCATTGTAAACGGATGTTTTTACAATCTTAGTGGAACAGTGGACTAGAGAAACAAGTTGTTCCTTGAACCACTATAAAAAGCCCTGGTGTCATTTACTTACTGCATGACATTCATTACTTTTATTTGAACTGCTTAACTCCAAAGACTTGGTATCTGTGTTCAGCAGAACTTGTCTTGTGAGTTAACAGAAGGCCTACTGCCTTTGCTTCTCTGAGGCTATACTAACAGAACTCCCTACCAGAACCCCATCCGCTGCCAGTCTGTTCTGCCAACAGAACAAGCTATTCTGTTAAATCTGGTACTTAGCTTGAAAAAGTTAAAATCCAATACAGTCTATTCACCCCCCCTCTAGACTGTATCCAGTACAACTGGGACCAACAAGTGGTATCAGAGCCTCCTTGTTCTAATAATCTCTTAGGTTATTTGTTGAACAAAGATCCACTTGTTTTTCTGTTTTACCTCATTTTTAATCTGATATAATGGATCACTCCCTTTCCAAGAATCTTATGTTCTCAGATCTCAAGTTTGATGACTGGAGGATCCGGATGAAGGCACATCTCTGTGCACTGCATGATGAGACGTGGGAAGTACTTGACATTGGGCCCTTCACAAGCTTCCAGAAGGTCAACCCTGAACATGCTATTGATAACACCAGATCTCAGATGATTAATAAGGCCAAATCTGAGTGGACTACTGAAGAAAGAAGGAAGTACAATCTGGACAACATTGCTAAAGACATTCTTTACAAGTCCATCGATGATAGGTACTTCAACAGAATAAAGAAGTGCAAGACTGCAAAAGAAATCTGGGATACTCTTGAGCTCATTGGAGTTGGTGATGAGCAAGAGAAGGACAACAAGCTGACAATAGCCAACAAGAAGTTTGATGACTTCAAGCTTCTTCCTGGTGAAAGCATCTCCAAGATGTATGACAGGCTCCTCACTCTCACCGGAGAGAGATCTGAGCTTGGCAAGAAACTCACCACCAAGGAGATCAACCTCAAGGTGTTGAGGGGACTGCCCTCAGCATGGAAGATGAAGGTGGTTTCTGTCCAAGCCAGAAAGGATGTGAAGACTTATCCCACTGATAAGCTCATTTCAGATCTCAAACCTCATGAGTTTGAAATGATTGAAGAAAAAGAAGATGTACCAGAAGAGAGGACCACTACAGCCCTCATTGCCAGCACATCAAAGGTAAATGATTTTAACCCCTCAGTACTTTTATCTGACGAATATATGGCTGCTTTTGCTAGGAGATTCAAGAAGTTTATGAAGAATCCCAAAGATGGAAGAAGTCCATCATTCAGCAGAAAGCCATTCCAGAAGGTCAAAACAACAGAGAGCAATGGTGAGCTTCTATGTTACAACTGCAGACAACCTAGACATTTCAAGGCAGAGTGTCCACATCCAAGAGTGTCCAAGAAACAAGGGCATGATGGAGAAAAGAACAAGTATGAAGACAATTCGAGAAGAAGGAAAGCACTCGTGACAGAACAGCTCGAGAAAGACCCTCTGTCTGAGACAGAATCCAGTTCTGACTCTGACTCTGATGAGGCCTTCTGTTGCCTTGATACTGAGACAGAAGACCTATGCCTCATGGCTCATTCTGATGACGAGGTAACCTCTACTTCTGCATCTAGTTTTTCTTCGGTAGGCTTAGCTTTTGATTCTGATTCAATGTCAGAATTTTGGGAAGAGTTTAAGGCCATTCAAGCCACTTATTCCTCTGTCACAGAAGAAAACAGTAAGGTGAAGGCGGAAATTCTTGATTTAAAAAAGGAGGGTGAGATCAAAATCAATCTTCTAATTAAGGAGAGAGATCAGCTGGAAACTGAAAATGTTTCTCTTCTCAAGAGAATAAGAGAAATTGAGCCTCTTGAGATTAAGTACAAAGCTTACCAGAAGGCCCAGTCTTCCATGGAAAAGATTTTACTTGATCAACAAATTGGCACTGGCTTTGGTCTTGGTTATGGCTCAACAGAATCAGGTGAGCCTTCTGTAATGCCTAGCACCAGTATTGTAAGGCAAATAAGGTCATAGTGCCACTGATCTCTAGCCCCATCTGTCAAGCTGATGTATCTGGCACCAAGGTTGTTCATGAGGAAGTTAGACCAGAAAAGGGAAAGATAAAGGTTCAACAGAAACCCTTTTTGAAAAATAATGAACCTGGCAGAAAACCTAACAACAGAAAGGGTTTTCAGAATAACAAAAATAAAAGACCATTCATTGACAGACAACCTCATGACAATCGTGCCAGAAATGACCACCAGAAGGGCAAATATCAAGAGAGAGTTAACTTTAGGCAGAAGAGGTTGGCTGGTCAACTTCAGAAGCCCAAAGCTAACCGTCCCTCTGCTCTTGATAGTATATGGGACTTCTTTCCAACAAAGAAAGCTATGAAAAAATTTGTAAACAGGAAGCATGACCCTCACAAGCATCTGCACAAAGTGAATCACACTTCGATTTACTATAACTACCAGGTGGACAATGGGTACCGTACCATCCACCAAGGTTTCACCTGATGAGACCAAAATGGTACCAACTACCCAGACTCCATGACCCCCTAGGACCCAACATTGCTTGGGGTACCTAAATCCTTCTTTTGATCTTACAGGAACTGTGTGCTTGAGCTATCTCAGAGCAAGAATGGTTTATTGATAGTGGATGCTCCAGGCACATGACAGGTGACAGAAGTTGCCTAACTGAGTTCCAGAAATGCAAAGGACCTAGAGTTACCTTTGGAGGTAATGACAAAGAAGGTCAAACAAAAGGAAGAGGAAAGTTGATCAAGAACCAGATAGTCATTGATGATGTCTCATATGTTAAAGGAGTGAAGTTCAACTTGCTGAGTGCTAGCCAATTCTGTGACAAAGGCTACACTGTTGAATTCACAAAGGACTTCTGCTATGTGAAGCATGAGACAACAAAAGAAGTGGTTCTTACAGCATCAAGGAAGAAGAACATCTATGTGGTTGATTGGAACACTGCAAAGGATGGAGTTTGCCTGATAGCCAAGGGAGATTCAAAACTAAGTTGGGACTGGCACAAGAAGCTTAGCCATTTGAACTTCAAAACAATCAACAAACTGGCAAGAGAACACATTGTTGATGGACTGCCAGACATAGTTTACCAGAAAGAGACCCTCTGCAGTGCATGCCAGAAGGGAAAGCAACAGAAGAACTCTTTCAAACCCATTGCTGGAGATCTTTCTACAAATCCTTTAAATCTGATCCACATGGATTTATTTGGATGTGTTGAAACTCCAAGTGTTGGTGGCAAGAAATACACCCTAGTCATGGTTGATGACTATTCCAGATATACATGGACTATCTTTCTGTCAAAGAAGAATGAAACTCTTCAGAAGTTGCCATCTTTGTTAAAGCAACTTCAGACTGAGAAGAACTTGAAGGTTAAGACAATCAGGTCTGACAGAGGAACTGAATTTGTCAACCAAGTCATAAAGGACTTCTGTGATCAAAATGGAACCTTTCATCAACTCTCTGCCGCCAGAACCCCTCAACAGAATGGTGTAGCAGAAAGGAGGAACATAACATTAAAAGAAGCTGCAAGGACAATGATTGCAGAATCTTGACTACCTATGAGATACTGGGCTGAAGCAATCAACACTGCATGCTATACCCAGAACAGAAGCATGATCAACAAGAATCACCAGAACACCCCTTATGAACTCTGGAAAGGAAGAAAACCCAACATCAGTTACTTTCATGTGTTTGGATGAAAGTGCTACATCCTTAACAATGGAAAGGAGCATCTGAAAGTCTTTCAAGAGAAAGCTGATGAAGGTATCTTTATAGGCTATTCAAACACCAGTAAAGCCTATAGAGTACTCAACAGAAGGACTCTACATGTTGAAGAGTCTATACATGTGAAGTTTGATGATAGCACCTCTGTTAAAGAAGTAATAGAGATCCTCAAAGAAGTCAGTATAGAAGACAGAACACCAGAACCAACAGAAGAGGCAGCAGATAACCCTGCATTTCCAACACCTGCACCAAACCCCCTTCTGTTGAATGAAGATGAAGATGAAGAAGATGAAGAACCAGAGAGACCCAGACAGCAACTGACAGAACCTGATCTGACATGGTTAAGAGACCATCCCCCTAATCAAGCAATTGGACATATCAGAAGTGGTGTGCAGACCGGATCAACATCAACAAGGAGAGAAGCAATGCTTGCCTACTATATATCTCAGATGGAACCCATGACTGTAGAAGAAGCTCTTGCAGACTCAGATTGGATCAATGCAATGCAAGAAGAGCTTACTCAATTTGAAAGGAACAAAGTATGGGAACTTGTTCCTAGGCCAAAGCACCAGAATGTCATTGGAACAAAATGGGTATTCAAGAACAAAGCTGATGAAGATGGCAACATTGTAAGGAATAAAGCAAGGCTGGTAGCTAAGGGTTATTGCCAAGAAGAAGGAATAGATTTTGATGAGACTTTTGCACCATTTGCCAGACTGGAAGCCATCAGAATATTTCTAGCCTATGCTGCCTACAACAACATCAAGGTCTACCAAATGGATGTCAAGAGTGCATTTCTGAACGGTGATCTTGAAGAAGAAGTTTATGTGGAACAACCACCAGGTTTTATCATTCCTACTCACTCCTCCTGTGTCTACAAGCTTAAAAAGGCCCTCTATGGTCTTAAGCAAGCTCCCAGAGCATGGTATGACACATTGTCCCTATTCCTAGTAAACCATGGGTTTACTAAGGGAAAGGTTGACAAAACTCTATTTCAAATCTCTGTTGCTAATCATATTCTGTTAGTACAAATATATGTTGATGATATTATATTTGGTAGTACTAATCCAGAACTATGCAAGAAATTCTCTCAAGTGATGTAGAGTCAATTTGAAATGAGTATGATGGGAGAACTCAGCTACTTCCTAGGACTACAAGTCAAACAAGTTCCAGAAGGAATTTTTATCAATCAAGGGAAGTATACCAGAGACCTGATCAAGAAGTTTGGAGTGGAAGGCAAATCCTCAGTGAAGATTCCCATGAACACCTCACAAGGAATTGGTCCGGATGATGAAGGAAAGGATGTCGATGCAACTACCTACAGAGGAATCATAGGATCTCTGCTGTATCTGACTGAAAGCACACCAGACATTTCATTCTCTGTTGGAATCTGTGCCAGATACCAATCAAAGCCCAAGGAGAGCCATCTTAGTGCTGCAAAGAGAATCATCAGATATATCAAAGGAAATTCAAATGCAGGCCTATGGTATCTAAAGGGAGGTAACTTTGAACTAATTGGTTACTCTGACTCAGATTTTGAAGGTTGCAGATTAGACAGGAAGAGCATCTTTGGTCACTGCCAAATGCTAGGAGGAAGGTTTGTTTCCTGGTTTAGCAAGAAGCAGAATTCAATCTCAACAAGTACAGTAGAAGCTGAATACATTGCAGCTGGGAGTTGCTGTGCTCAGCTACTCTGGATGAAGCAACAGCTGAAGGACTATGGCATTCAAGCAAAGGAGATCAAATTGCTTTGTGACAACACCAGTGCCATTGCCATCACTCAGAATCCAGATCTTCACTCCAGGACAAAGCACATTGAGATCAGACATCACTTCATCAGAGATCATGTTGAAAAGAAGCACATATGCATGGAGCATGTGCCAACAGAAGACCAACTTGCAGACATTCTGACAAAGCCTCTTCCTGAGGCTAGATTCAACAAACTGAGAGAGGAATTGGGAATGATGGATGAAATTCCAAGAGAAAGTTGAAAAGGAAGGCCCTCTGTTACAGAATCTCTGCTAACAGAATGCCTGTTGCAGAACTCCTTCTATTTACCCCTTCTATCCTGAACAGAGAACCTCCGTTCCTGACAGAACACCTCAGCAACAGAAACCCCCCCCCCCCTTTTCTATCCTCAGAAAACCTTACCTGTAACAGAAGGTTGTGGACTTAGAAAATTTTGAGAAACCGGGTGACCTAGTAACTTAATGAAGGTCTTTTACCCTTTTACCCTTAAAACGGTATACAGCCGCAAAATATTTACTGCGCCCCTTTTTCCATTTATTGGTACCTCGGAACCGTAAATAATCTCAAGCGTCCACTAACCCGAACCCATATATTCCTCTTCCTCAAACCTAAACCGTTACTGCTTTCATTACTCTCAAATTCTCAAACCTCCATAGCTCTCAAGTTCTCAGAACCTTTTTCCCTGCTCTAATGGCTTTCATCAACATCAACGACCTCACCAAGGAAGAAATCAACATCTTGGTCAATAACAAGTTGTAGGCTATCATTTTGATTCCTACAGCACGAAGGACGTGGCAGAGTTCTATCTAAATGCTACGTATGAAGGAGAGACTATCAAGTCAAATGTCAATGGTGATGACATAATCCTCACTCCTGAAATTATCAACGCTCTGTTTGGCGTAGTGGAGGATCCTCAAGAAGAAGACAATGAAGGCTTCCTATCCTTAGACAGTGTCAAGGTCACTGTGGACAACTTTGTCCAACTCTACTGCCGACCTGAAGTGGATAGAGTTCCCAAACTGTACATGAAGAAGAACCTTCTTCAAAGTGACTATGAGAAGCTTGTCAACATCTTCCATAGGTGTGTCTGGAGCAAGAGCACCTCCACTGACGACATGACAGTTCTTAATGCAAAAGCTGTTTTTGCAGTTCATCATGGGATGAACATCAACTGGGGACAGGTAATCATCAAATCCCTAGTTGAATTCATCAAGAAGAAAGACAAGGAAACCAGACTTTTCAAAACCCCCATGGGTTATGGCCTTCTAATCTCTGAAACCCTGCTAAAGGCAAGGATAGGGATGAGAAACCCTATTGAGGCAGATTACACCAAACTGCTTTTCCTCAATACCTCTGGTGACAGAAAGATTGCCCTCAAGGCTGAACAGAAGAGGCTGAGGACTCTGGAGTTTAACCGTGAGAAGCTCCAATAGAAGGTCATCAAACCCCAGAAGGCTGTGAAGAAACAGCAGAAACCCTCTACTTCATCAGAATCCGAAGAAGGGGAGGTTCTGATAAGAAAACCTGTGAAGAAGGTTGTTTTGAAGAAGGCTGCCCCAGACAAAGTTGAGAAGCTGGTGGCAAAGAAGTCTGTTATAAAGAGAAAGGCTCCTTCCCCTATCTCTACAGAAAGCACCCCCTCTGCCTCCCCCATTGCAAAGAAGGCAAAGATTCTGACTCCTGCAGTACAAGAGGAGCTTGAGGATTCTATCACATCTGCTCCAACCAACAGAAATGCTTGACAAGGCAAAAGGATTGTTTTTGAGTCAAGTGACTCTGAAGAGGAAGTAGTAGTACTGGATGCTACTCTTCAGGGGGAATCTCACAGATCCCCTCTGCAACCATACCTGATCAACCCATGATGCTCTCCTCACCAGAACATCATGAAGCAAACAGAACCCCTGAGCACTCAGTTGCCCAGGAGAATGTCTCCTCTGCTCTTGACAAAGAATTTCTCAGGGTTCTGGCTTGGAGGAAGTGGAGAATGGGATCCCTCTCTGAACTCATCAGATTGTTCCCCAACTTTATCAGTGAGGAAGCTGCAGTCCTCAGGTGGACTGGTACAGAAGATGTTGAGCTTTGCCTCAACAAGGACTTCCTTCTATCTGTTCTTGCAGACAAGCAAAAGAAGGAATGTAAAGGCAAAAGCAAGCACACTCATGCCACTGAAGAAGAGCATGTCAAGGCTCTGACAGAAGATGAGATGACAACCTTTGATGAATGGCTGATTGAGAAGAAGAGAAAAGAATCTCTCATCAAATTTCGCCATAGTGCTCATGGAGAAGGGGAACCCTCCACTGCTAATGATCTTCCTTTGGCCATGGAGAAGTTGGTCAAAGAATGGAGGGATTCACAGTTCACAGAAACTCTGCTTGAGGTAATTCCTGAATCTCAACCCTCACCCAAAATACCAACTCCCTTTACTACTCCACCCCAATCTCCTCAACAGAAAATTCCCTCCCCCCCACCTACACCCCAGCACCAGAAAACCACCTCAACTCAGAAATCCCCTCCTCAATCTCAACAGAAGCCATCCTCTCCTGATGCAAACTCTCTCAGAACCTCTTTGCACTCAGCTGCATCTCCTCCCAAGAGACAGCCTCTACACCGTATCCTCTCATCTGATAGTGAGAATGATGGTTTCCTTCCATCCTCTCTTTCTGGAGATCTCACCTCCAAATGTCAACCAACTCCTACCAGAGAACCCTCTCCTCAGAAACCCTCTCTGCAACAAACAAGAAGGCCTCCTATGCACAGGTCCAGAGGATTGGGCATGCAAGAACATACAGGAACAGAACCCCAAATGCCCTTCAATCAATTCGTTGAAGCTGCAGAAGAATTTGGTGGACAAATTTTGGATGGCATGAACAAGCTCATTCAAATCAACGACAAACACTTTGAGCACTTGTCCCACGTTAATGACAACCTCAACTCTGGTATGGACTTCATCTCATCCCGCTTCTCTGCCCTAACAGAATCCTTACACAACTTCATGGATTCATCCTCTGCTAAGACTGAAGCTCTGTCAACCGAAGTAGAAGGCATTCATAAGACCTTATTCACATTTCACCAAACCCTGATGGCTCAAGGTAAAGCAATTCAGACCATCTCCACCAATCTTGAAGATCTCCAATGGGCGGATACCAAAACTAAAGAACAGCTGTTGGACATAGAGGAACTCTGGAAAGTCCACCGTGATCAAACCAGAACTCTGTTTGCTGAAGACAAAGAGAGATACCAGAAATTGGTTCTCCTTGAAGCAAGTTCCAAGGACATTGCCTCAGCTGTCCACAAACAACAAGGTCTAATAGAAGGTCTCGCCTCTGTAACACAGACACTTCCAGAAACCCTAGAGCAGATTGCCACATCCCAGGCAACAGAGTTTCAAAGACTTGCTATGATGATCTCTAACCTGGATGATGCCAAAAAGGGGGAAGAGTACCCTCACCCTAAGAAGAAGCAACTTGCCAGAACCTCAGCTGGCCCCTCTGTTGATCCAGTCCCTTACTTTCAGGCATCCATGCAAAAGAAGAAAGAAGCTGGAGTCTCTAGACCCTCATCTCCCCACAGAACCTCATCCAAGAAGAGAAAAGCTCTAAACTTCAGGGAATGGAGACTAAATGGATCTCAGAGGATAGGCAGAGCTCAGTTCGAGGAAATCCAACAAAAAATGACTCCTACACAGCAGCAGAGCCTCTACCTTGACAGAGAAGGTCATATAAGAGTCAAGCATGGCGGATCACTGGAAGAAGCTGAGTACTTGTACCTTAACAGAATCCTTCCAGGGAAGGACATCCATGAAGGTGTCCTTAACTATCTTGACTGCAAGCTCTCACCCATTTGGGCATCCTATCAAAGAGCTGGGAACCTCACAGCTATTAGAGAAGAAGTCAATGCTGAGCCGAAAAGACTAAAGGAACTGGATGATCAAGCCATAGCTCATGTTGCAAGGGAAAATTTGTAAAGGAACACCCCTACTCTTTCTCTTAATAAAAGATCATCTCTGCCTCCATTTGTGTAAGGCAATTCCTTCTAATCTGTCTCTTATGTATGCTTGATTGCTTTCTGTGTTCCTTGTCCTGCTCTGATTTATTTGTTTTATCTGCTATACTGATGTACTGTACTCTTACTATTTTCCTATGCCAAGTTGCCCACCAAGATTTTAATGAATGTTTTAAACTTTAATTCTTTATGGTGAAGGCACTTCTCTGGAAATAGTTAAAGGGTTTTGGCATCATCAAAAAGGGGGAAATTGTAAGGAATATTTGTAATTAGATTTTGATGATGCTATATTAATTAGGACTTTAGAGTACCCCTCTTTAGACTTAATGTATTAGAATTTTCCTTTGTAAAGTTCTTAGTATAATCGAGTGACAGAAGGCCTCCAGAGTAGAAGACCTCCTGACAGAGGACCTTTGGTTCTCTGCCTCAGAACAGAAGACCTCAGGGTCTCTGTTAGCCTTTAGTCTGACAGAAACCCCCCTGGTTCTCTGTTGGATATCTCTTCAACAAATGTGCTCAAGACCCTCTCTGATCAACTCTCTGTTAAAGACACCAGAAGGCCTGACACTTAGAAGAATTTCACCAAGCCGGGAAACCAACTGAAAGATTCCTTCAACGGCTAGGGGTCTTGAACGGAAAAGCTACAGTACGCGCATTAAATGCACATTTAATGCCTCCCGTACTCTGTAGAGTAATTACAGATGATTGGCCGCAATGTCAGGATTACTTTATCCCAAAATAGTAACGCGCCAACTTTACCGGGTCCTACTGGTCAAGTCAACTGCCTGCTCATTTAATGTAGTTGTCCTCCTTCTCCTCCAACGGGAAGACAACCTCAGTATAAAAGATACACTACGAAGAACAACCGGATAACTTTGCAATAGCTTTTGCTACAACTCTGCGCATACAAGATATTCAAACGTTAAAAACGCAAAAAGCCTCCTTGAGATTAATACTTTATCATCTTCTACAAGAGAAGGCAGAAGTTGGAAAAATCCTTATTTCCAACTCAAGCAAAGTTCCAAGTGTTCTTCAACTCTTCAAGCTCATCACATACAAATACTTTGTAACAAAGCAAGTTGGAGGAACCCCTGTTCTAAATAGAACCTCTTCTCTCACAAGAAGGACATCCAAGTACCTGGAGCAGTGAAGTGGTGATACTTCCGGGAAAGCTCAGTGAAAGGACCAGTCTTAGGGAAGCCAGAAGTGCATCCAAGAAGACATCTACACTTGAAGAAGACGTGGAGAGCTTCTTAAGTGATAGGGCTAAGGCATTGTAAACGGACGTTTTTACAAGCTTAGTGGAACAGTGGACTAGAGAAACAAGTTGTTCCTTGAACCACTATAAAAAGCCCTGGTGTCATTTACTTACTGCATTACATTCATTACTTTTATTTGAACTGCTTAACTCCAAAGACTTGGTATCTGTGTTCAGCAGAACTTGTCTTGTGAGTTAACAGAAGGCCTACTGCCTTTGCTTCTCTGAGGCTATACTAACAGAACTCCCTACCAGAACCCCATCCGCTGCCAGTCTGTTCTGCCAACAGAACAAGCTATTCTCTTAAATCTAGTACTTAGCTTGAAAAAGTTAAAATCCAATACAGTCTATTCACCCCCCCCCCCCCTCTAGACTATATCCAGTACAACCGAGACCAACATGCAACGTAACTGGTGGCTTTGTGAATTGCTAGCAAAGTGTGCTGAAGACATCATACGCCTTGATGAAGAGGAACTCAAGGAAGGGGAAGATTACAAGAAAACTCCCAAAGAGCTTGAATCGATTATCAGACAATCCGCGGGTAAAATGCCAACAAAGGAGAAGCCCTGGGAGAATGTACGAATCAATGCCCCCTTCCAAGAGGAAATCAGAAAGGGGATCTGGAGGAAACCAGGAAAACTGAAGCAACTCAATGAACTGAAGATCCGTGGCCTCACACAACTAAAAGGCAAATTTGTAGGCGGACATCTGCACATGCTACATCACAGGTCATCAGGGAAACAACGAGAGATTATTGAACAAGACATGAGGTCCAGCATTCATCCGATCAGCGACATTATCGATATTCACAAAGAAGATCACCGCACCGTGCCATTCTATAGCTTCAAAGTCCAGCGCACTGACTCAAGCATTTTTATCTGCCAGGAGAACGACTTTATAATGATGAAAATGGATGACATATACCAGATGTTCATGGTATGCAGATTTCTTCCACTGAATCGAAACAGAGTCTACAGTGAAGGATTTTAGGCGATCAAGCGATTTATGCTAAGACAAATGCTGAGCTATAGCTCGGGCTTTGCCCCTCCCCATCAGATTTCACTCTGCCCATGATCTACAAATGGCGCTCGAGAACAATGTTCGGAAGGCAAATCCTACTAGGCCTATTCTATATGGAGAAGAGCTTGAGGAATATGAACCCTACCACATTTTTAAGGATCCGCTCTCAATTCTATATCTCAACATCTATATAGTGATTGCCTTGCCCCATGCTTGCCCAAGGATAGGAGCGGAATCACTGTTATATATAACCAAGGCCCTGTCCTATTCTATATAGTGATTGCCTTGCCCCATGCTTGCCCAAGGCCCTGCCTTGCATGCCACAGTCAACCAACACCCGAAGTCATCAAACTAAGACCCAACCTTGATGCCCTGCCTTATGCCGCGGCCAAGTCAATGTCAATCTTGGCACGCCAAGGACCCGCCAATCTTAGGGGTCTAACAAACCTCCCCCACCAGGAGAGTCCGACGTCCTCGTCGGAGGTTACGAAGCTCTATCACGGCTCCGCCAGTACTCCTCGATCTTTTCTTCAAACTGCCACAAGTTGGTGTCTTTCACCCAAACCGCATCTTCCTTAGAGTCACCTTCCCACTGGACTAGGTACTCAGTTCGCCGGTTCTTCTTACTTTGACCCTTGATAGAGTGATCTCAGATCTTCTCCACAGCCTTCTCAAATTGACTTCGAATCGTCGGAGGGGCTCTCTTTGCTTGCTGCCTCGAAGCATCAAACTCCTCTTGATTGAATCGTTTCAAGAAGCTCACATGAAAAGTAGGATGGATCTTCAACCTCTCTGGTAGCTTCAACCGATAAGCCACTTCACCCACTTTATGCATGACTTCAAAGGGACCATCATACTTCGGAATCAAGCCACGGTGAACAGATTTGGTACTGATTTTCTTCCAAATCTGGGGAGTCAATTTCAGCATCACCAAGTCTCCAACTTGAAACTGAATATCTCTTCTCCGCTGGTCAACTTGTTTCTTCATCCTTGCTTGGGCCAACGCAAGACTATCTCGGGCTTCCTCAATCAGCTTTTGCTTGTCCCGAGCAAAACGTACTGCCGCTGGACACTGCCCTCCTACCTTTGCCATCACTTGGTGAGGCGCCAAAGGTTGAAATCCGATAGCCAATTCGAATGGAGTCTTTCCAGTCGCACGTGTTTGATGAAGGTTGTAGCAAAATTGTGCTACATCCAGCAACTCAAGCCAATTCTTCAGACTTGCCGTCACATAGTGCCGCAGGTATTCCTCTAGCAATGCGTTCATCCTCTCCGTCTGCCCATCTGTTTGCGGATGATTTGCAGTGGAGAACTTCAAATCACTGACAAGGATTTTGAACAGGGCAGTCCAAAATCTTCCAGTGAACCTTGAATCCCGATCACTGATAATGTCTTCCGGCAAACCAAAATGCTTTACCACATTTCTGAAGAACAGCTCCGCCGTTACTTCAGCCGGACAGGAATCTGGAGCAGCCACGAACACCCCATACTTGGAGAATCGATCCACGATCACCAAAATGGTTGACATGCCACCAACTTTAGGAAAACCTGAAATGAAATCCATGGAAACAGATTGCCAAGGCCTGCTCGGAATTGGCAATGGTTGGAGCAAACCTGCTTCCTTCTTTTTCTCCGTTTTATCTTGCTGGCACACAAGACACGTCCTTACGTATGCCTCAATATCCTGCTCCATTTTTGGCCATACATAATCTCTAGACAGTAGTGCAAACATCCGTGCCACACCGGGATGACCTGCCCACTGCGGGTCATGAGTCTCCTTCAAAAGCTCCACGCGAAGTTCACCAATAGGGACATAGAGTCGCCCTCCTTTCCCAAAGAGAACACCATCCTCTAACCAGTACCGTCTCACGGCACCGCTTGTCACCTGCTCACACAAGTGTTGATAACTTGTGTCTCCCTTGGCCATCTCTTTTATCCGGTCTACCATATTTCCCTGCACTATTACCAAAGAGTTAACATACTCTTCCACAACCTTCCGACTAAGTGCATCTGCCACGGCATTGTGCCGGCCTGGCCGATGAACCCAATCGAAATCAAACTCATCCAGGAACTCCATCCATCGAGCTTGCTTCGGTGACAGCTTTTTCTGGGACTTGAAGTACGTGTTAGCCACGTTGTCGGTCACCACCTTAAACTTCGTACCAAGCAAGTAGTGTCTCCATACTTCCAAACAATGGACTACGGCCGTCATCTCCTTTTCATGGGCACTGTACCTTGTTTCCGCATCCTTTAACTTCCTGCTTTCAAAGGCCACAGGGTGCTCATCCTGCACAAGCACACCACCTAAAGCACGATCAGAAGTATCGGTATGGACTTCGAACGGGGCAACAAAATCTGGCAACTTCAGGACTGGCTCACTAGCCACTGCTTTCTTCAAATCTTCAAAAGCACACTGACATGCCTCTGTCCAGTTCCAACTCTGCCTCTTCCTTGTCAAGTCCGTCAAGGGGTTTGCCCGTTTGGAGTAACCGCTTATAAACCGCCGATAATAATTGGCCAACCCAAGGAATGACCTTAGTTGTCCCACGTCCCTGGGGACTGGCCAGTCAACTATGGCTTCAACCTTCTTTGAATCCATCTTGATCTTGCCTTGGCCGATCACATGCCCAAGGAAAGAAATCTAGCCCATGCTAAACTCGCATTTTTCTTTCTTAACATACAACTCGTGTCTACGCAGTTGAGTTAAGACTTTCCTAAGATGCACAGTGTGGTCGTCAATCGAATTCGAATACACCACAATGTCATCCAAATATACAACGACAAACAAATCAAGGTACTCGTAAAGAACATCATTCATTAAGTTGCAAAAGGTAGCCGGGGCGTTTGTCAACCCAAACGACATTACAAGAAATTCATAGGAACCATATCTAGTAACTATGGTTGTTTTACCCTCATCTCCGGGGCTGATCCTTACTTGCCAATAGCCCGCCCTTAAGTCCAGCTTCGTGAAAACCCTAGCCTTCGACAGTTTGTCAAACAAGTCCCTCTGGGGTCTCTCGTTCATAGCAGTCAATAATTGGAGAGGGCTGCAATGTGCCTGACCATCCCCCTGCTCCTTGGCTTCCTCTTCAATCATGGCATTTATTTTGGAGCCTTTCGGACAGTCACGTTGGAAATGGTCTCCCCCACAAGTCCAACACCCGGACTGTGACTTGGCTTTCTTACTCCCTTCAGAAGAAGGCTTTGAATCCTTCTTCTTAGACTTGTCTTTCCCACCATGCTTTGACTTGCCACTGTGGTCCTTCTTGCCGTTGTCCCCCTTTTTGCCTTGAGGGGCCGTGGCTTTGAAGTCCACCAAACTCTCGGCCTCAGCCATTGCCGTGGGCAAATCCTTCACGGCTAGTCTCTGCAACTCAGCCTGCGCCCATGGTTGTAAGCCACTCATGAAATTGAAGAGTTTATCTTCATCACTCATGTTCTGAATGTCCAGCATTAGAGAAGAGAACTCTTTCACATATTCACGTATTGAGCCACTATGTTTCAATTTCTTCAACGATTCCCTTGCCATCCAGGAAACGTTATGTGGCAGGAACTGAGCCTTCAATTCCCGTTTGAGTCCTTCCCATGACTCAATGCCTTGCCTTCCAGAAGCAACGTCATCCGCCGAGCGACCCCGCCACCACAGTTTGGCATCCTCGGACAAATACATAGGAGCAATCACCACTTTCTCCTCCTCTGGAATCTTGGCAGTCTTGAAATATTCCTCCATGTCCCAAAGGAAATTTTCCATCTCCTTAGCATTTCGGGCGCCACCAAAACTCTTGGGTTCACTCAAACTCAACTTGATATTATGTTCTCTACATGCCTATGTGCTCGGTTCCAAGCAAATCCTAAGGAATCCCATCTGCTGGCTGTGAAACGAATTTTGTGATATCTGAAAGGAACTCTTAATCTAGGACTCTGGTATCCTAAGGAGTCTGCTTTTGATCTTATTCAGATTTCACAGGATGCAAAATGGATAGAAAGAGTATGTATGGAAGTGCTCAATTTATTGGAGAGAAATTGGTCAGTTGGTCCTCAAAGAAGCAAGATTGTGTGTATACATCTACAGCAGAAGCTGAATATGTTGTTGCTGCTAGCTATTGTTCAATAGTATTATGGATGAGGAATCAACTGCGCGATTTTGGATATTATTTTGACCACATACCAATCTACAGTGACTCAAAGAGTGTGATTCCAATCTCATGCAACCCTGTTCGCCATTCTCGCACTAAGCATATTGACATGAGATTCTACTTCATCAAAGATCATACTGAAAAAGGTCATGTGGACCTATACTTTGTGTGCACTGAGCTTCAACTGGCTGATTTATTCACAAAAGCCTTGGACGAGAAAAGATTTTAGTTCATGATTTCTAAACTGAGAATGCTGATTTTTGAATTTTAATTCTGTGCACAAGTATGGGGGGAGTTATTTTTTATTTTATTTTTCTGTCGTGTCAGTTTATATTTTTATTGGGTCAGTTTCTGGGTCTGTCTTTTTGTTTGCATATAGCGTGCATACATTAAGGGGGGGAATTAGTCTGGTCTGAGTGCTACAATTGAGGGGGGGTAATTTTATTGTCTATTAGTATCCGCATTTTTTTCGGTTAGAAAATCACAAAAATAATTTTCTCTTCTATTTTGAGTCAGTTTCTGGGTCTGTCTTTTTGTTTGCATATAGCGTGCATACATTAAGGGGGGGATTAGTCTGGTCTGAGTGCTACAATTGAGGGGAGTAATTTTATTGTCTGTTAGTATCCGCATTTTTTTCGGTTAGAAATTCACAAAAATAATTTTCTCTTCTGTTTTGAGTCAGTTTTGTGTTTCCCGTTTTTTTATTTTTGTCAGTATCCTATTCTGAGAAAAATGCAAAAAGTTTTTATTTTTTCTTTTTGCGGGTACTTAAGGATAGAACCGCTATTTCTTCTTCATTCCCTCTCACGCTCAAACTCTCAAAAGCACTCAACCATTTTTCTTCTCCAAAGCGATCTTCTTCTTCACACAACCTTCTTTTTCATCGGCTTTCTTCTCCAATGTTCTTCAAGGTTAATTCCTGTTTTGCTTTGTGTGAATGTGTGTGTGAGTCTGTTTGTGATTGCAGGTACATTATTGAACGACGACGAGGCCCGGACAACCACCGGACAGCCTCCTCGCCGTCATGAACCTCATTAACATCGATGACCTCAGTATGAACATCATCTCCATATGCCATCTCCTAGCATTGACTTATCCATAACCCGAATCCTTAACTCAAGATCAATCTCAAATGAATTCTTAAGCATTCGAACTCTTAGATTTCAAGACTCTCAAAATTCAAAGAACTGAAATCATGATTTGATCTCGAGATTGGAACCACCGAAATCCAAATAGCTGAAATCATCATTCCCAAGATCCTATCAAAAATCCCCCCCCCCCCCCCCCCCCGAAATCCCTAAATCAACGGAAGCCCAAAATCATCTTCTCGAAATCTTTAGATCGGGAACCCGAATTCCTCTTCCCGAAGTTACACCCCGAAAACCTACCTGAAATCTTCAACCCAAAACACCCTCGATATCCCTACCCGAATTATCCCTACCGAAATCTTAACAACGGGCACCCGAGTTCCTACTCCCGAAAACTTAAAAGTCGGGCTACCGAAATCCTAAGACCTGAATTCCCTGTGTGAACTATGCCCAGATTTCAACAGTCGAATAATCTAAGAATAATTGGAATAATTTAAACAGTAAAAGAGAAATCTCACCAATACCGTATACCGTGTATATATAATGATGAATTCATGAAGAACAATTACACAGTACTTCGAACAAATAAGCTTGAGAGAGAATTTCTATTCTACTAGCTCTACAGAGAATAATATGCGGAAACAGAATGTGTAGAGACTTAGAGTTCTAGAGAGAGAGCTTCCAGAATGATATGGCTATTCTAATTGTGAAACCCTCAAGTATGTTCGGTTCATTCCCCTTCTATTTATAGAGGGATGGCCGAACATCCTTGTTACATTAGAATGGGCCGAATGATCTCTAATTAAATGGCCTTAATTAATTACTTAGCCCACTAATTAAATCCTAATTAAACAAAGATAAATCTAATTAAATTGAACACAATAAAATATATTCTAACAATCTCCCCCTTTGTGTTCAATTTGCAATGAAGTGTGGGTTATCTTTGTCTTGATGTTCAGAGGATATCGGCTTCTTTTGTATTCTTTGAAAGGCTTCGTGAAGAACTCCTTGCAGTCTCCCCTTTGTTGTCTTCTTGGTATTTTGATCTTTGATGTCGGGGGTTTAAGGATCTTTGATGTGAGTTTTCTCACACTTAAAAATAGATCGTAGAATAGTGGTGTAAGCACGAGTATCGTCTCCGCAGGGACGGACAAAAGGGAATCAAGAATTAATTAAATTCAGCGATTAAAAATAAATAAAATAAATGCATCGTGCGAGATTGGTTGGTTGAATTGAAATTAAACTAATGCGAAAAATCGATTAAAATAAAAGGTTGGGTTCTTTTTAATTAATGATGAAGGGAGCAGAGATTGATTCCGAGGTAATCAGATTTCTGGCAGATCAGGCTTAATCACATGAAATTAATTTAATTGAGCCTAGCTAATCATTACTAAGTTCTTACCGCTCTCGCGACGTAGAGTACAATAATTTAGGGGACCAGGCTGATCTCTCATGCGACAGGATCCTAAACTATTGCCAAGACGAGTGAGCTTACGGCCCCTTAATCGCTACTAATCTCTTAGCAAACGATTAAGTGTGTGTGAATGTGTCCTAAAATAAACTAGATCTCTCTTAATTTATTCTACAAGCAATTGTAATTCTAGCGTACGATCTAGGTTACAAAAGATATCAGTTAAATTATTCAAACACAAATTAAACGGCATTCATGAAATTAATCCATCAAGGAACTAGCCATAAATCATGATCAAACCCCTTCATCAATCTCAATCCCTAATTAAACTACTCACAATTCATAATTGAAGAATCAATAGAATTGGGAAGAATAGAATTAATTGTCATTAATTAAAAAGATGAAACTTACAAAGAATACCAAAAGATTGATGAACAAGGCTGAAAAGACCTCTAAAATTCGTGCTAAGCTCTCTCTCTCTAAGCTCCCCCTGAATTAAGATTTTCGGAGGTAGACACGGTGCCAGGCATGACCGTGCCTTCGACCGTGCCTCCGGAGCAAAATCACGCGTTTTGGGCAAGGACGGTTGTGCCTCCCTCCAGGCACGATCGTGCCTGCCTGGCAGTAGTTCCGCGGTTCTTTCTCTTCATGCACGATCGTGCCTAACTTTGAGGACACGATCGTTCCTTATTAACTTCCGACTTTGGCAAATCTTCCTTCACTAAATTTGTAGATAATGAAGTCCTCTATCCAGAACAACTTTCGGTATTGGATTTGAATCATCCAAGCAATAGATATGATCAAAATAGTGGAAGGTCTCATTCTGAAATCGCAACAGGGATCATCTGACTTCATTGTCTGATTTCACCTTCTTTCACTCCGATTCTCACAATGGTGTCTTCATATTATTTGTAGCCCTTGAAGTTGGATTTCATATGCAACTTGAATCGTGTCCTGTGGATGCTCCTACGAATAGATATGCTTGAACGATTGACATAAGGTCATTCTGAACGCCTTTTTCAAGCTCTATTTGTCTTCTTTTGATCCCGTAGCCAATCTTAGAGCTCTTTTGTCATCAAATCTTCATTGTGAACCTCCCGCTGACCTCCAAAGCTCTCAATTATCTCTCAAATGCATCATCAATCATCCCGATTGCTTCTCAAGTGCCGATGCTGGACTCAAATTCCCTGATTTTGACTTCAAAAGACATAAAACCCGAACCAACGCCCGGTAAACATGACTTGAGCTAAAATTGAGACTTGTAACACCTTAAAGCTAGGAAAACCATCACAAGTCGATCCCAACACGCATCAAATACGTGTCTAAATACAGACTTATCAGATTCCCCACACTTAAGCCTTTGCTTGTCCTCAAGCAAACTGAACATCAGGACTTACGATAATCACCACACGAAATTAAAACAATCAGCACACACAAATAGTTAAAGGGATATTCACAGAAAAAACAGACTAAATTAAGAAAATTCTTTGCTAAACTACATCTTTGTACTCAAGCTAAACTATTTGACAAAATTATTCACAAAATCCTTAAAGTAATGACAGCATACACAAATAAACTAGTCGTTGATCAGAAGGACTTGTGAAGGTGATGGTGAATGGTGAATGGTAATAAATAGTCCCTTTCCTTTGAGAGTTTTAGAACAACCTGACAAAGACTTAATGCATTCATGAACTTCAGGGCTATTCTTAGGATCAAGGAACTGAATAGGCCACAATTTAGGAACAATCATCTAAACCTATGCAAAAAGTAGACATGGTGTACAACTAACATAAACCGCCGCGACACATTGGTGCTTTGACGTATACTTGAAGTACGTGGATGACTAAAGCTAATTTTGCTAAAGCCTCCAAGTTCATTAAATAAGTTCAGTTTTCCTTGTCATGTTGGCACGAGAACACCATTTCTTTCGAAAGATACCCAAGGTCTCATCTTATTGTGCAAAACACTTACGCTTTTTGACCGGGGCTCCCATTCTCTTTTTCGCAAGGCAAGAGGTCTAGCTATATTAATTTTTTCAATTTTCATATTATCACTAGACATTACCTCATTCTAATCTCGGCCTCACCAAGGAAAAATAGCAATTAAAGTTCATTAATTCAAAGTGAATCCATGTCTACAATGCAATCCTTGAAAATATCAAATTCCTAAAAAGTGACTGCTCTTACCCCATTTGGAGCATAGGAACAGTGCCAAAATTGGCTCCTACTCAAATTCCCTAAACTTAGAAAATTAATTCCTTAGTTCCCTAAACATCAAGACTATGTCAGAAAAATTCACAGGTAAGGAAACACAGGCCATTTGGCTATGGAGCTCAATTAATTGGGTAAAGAACAAATGGTCAGGCACAAAGTGGCTTCTCCTAAAGGACTTATTCAGGTCAAGTGGATGATTTGTGAAACGATTCAATGGGTGACTAATGCCTTCATCCTCTCAAAACTAGGTTATAGTGCAAGCAATTTAAGCCTAACCACTTCACAGATGTTCTAAAAGCATAGTCAACACGCTTGCCAACTCACAAAGACACAATTTAAGGAAAACAATTCAAAAAAAAATTTGACATGACTTTCCTATGAATATATAACTAACACCTGCACATGCTGTTGGTCCCGTTTGTAATAGGAACAGTCTAGAGGGGGGGGGTGAATAGACTGTTCAGGAATTTAAACTTTTCTCCAAGTCAAGTCTGACTTAACAGAGATGGTCGAAATCTGGTGACAGAGATGGTCAAGTTCTGGTGGCAGAACTAGACCAGGCAGCGGATAAGTTTCTGTCCGGGTAGCCTCTAGAAGAAAGCTAGGCAAAATGCCTTTCTGATAACTCTGAAGGAAGATCTACTGGACACAGATTCCAACCTAAAGAGTTAGTCAGTAGAATCTTAAGTGCAGAAAGTAAAAGCTGAAAGTAAATGACACCGGGGTTTTTATAGTGGTTCAAGGAACAACTCGTTCCTCTAGTCCACTGTTCCACTAAGCTTGCAAAAACGACAGTTTACAACGCCTTAGTCCCTAGAACTTAAGAAGCACTCCTTGTCTTCTTCAAGTCTAGTTGCCACCCGGGATGCAGTCCTGCTTCCTGATGGCTGGTCTCGTTTCACTGAGTCTCTTGAAGTATCTCCACTTCACTTACTCCAGTTAATTTGAGACGTCCCTTCTTTTTCAAGAAGTGTTTGATATAAAATCAGTTTTCTCCAACGTTGCTTCTTCACAAAAGATGAGTATATGAAGCTCTCGAAGTGTTGAAGAACTGAGTAACTTTGCCTTTACTAGTTGGATGAAGGATAGGAATGTTTATCTTCCAACTGTGGCCTTTTCTTGTTAGAAATGGAGTTTTGATCTCTAGAAAGTTGTTCACGCAAATCTATCTTGGCAAAGGTTATGGCAAAGTTACTTTCTTAGTTCTCCAGAGTGTATCTTATATACTGGGAGCGGTCTTCCCGTTGGAGTGTAGAAGACAGCTTCATTAAATGCATGTACTGTTGACTTGACCGTTTGGTCCTCCGACTTGCTATTTTGGGGGCGTAAAGATATTCGCATGGTCAATCATCAGCTTTAAATATCTCTCCGTACGTACAGCATTAAATGTGCATTTAATGCGTGTACAGTGCCATGCTTCCGTTGAAAGGTTCGTAACCGTTAGAGGATTTCCCGTTAGTTTAACGACCGTTGGAAGGGCTTCCGGATTCTGATGATACTTAGCAGAGTCTGAAGAGGTTCTCTGGTCCAGTCTCTGAAGTCCGTCTCTGGTGCCAACTCTGGTCTATTTCTGATAACCAGTTTCTGATAGCTTCTCTGGTGAGCAACTCTGGGAGCAACTCTGGTAGAGGCAAGATGGAACTCTGGCAGGCAGACTAAGCTAAAACTTACAAAAGAAATTCTAATACACAATTTCTAATGGGGTACTTTCAAATTCTAATTAATCCTAGCATCATCAAAATCTAAATACATTTATTCCTTACAATTTCCCCCTTTTTGATGATGCCAAAACCCTTTAACTATTTCCAGAGAAGTGCCTTTCACCATAAAAATATAAAGTTAAAAACTTTTCATTAGAATCTTGGTGGGCAACTTAGCATAGGAAAATAGTAAGAGTACGATACATTCAGATAGCAATAATCAAGTATGATAACAGAAAATACACAAGAAAGTAAATAAGAACAGATATTTGAAAAGAGCCAATCAAACAGAGAGGCAGAGAAGGTATCTTATTAAACTGTTAGAGAAAGTAAAGCACTACAGAGTTAGATAAAGAGAGTTAGAGATCTTCTTCATCTACCTGTGGTCCTGCTCTGTCAATCCTTTCAAGTTCAGCATTTACCTTCGCTCTGATTGAGGCTAAATCCCTAGGATTCTGATAGTCAGCCCAATGAGGTGCAAGTTTGCAATCCAGATAGTTTCTGACAGCTTCAGCAGAATTCTTGCCATTCAGTATCTTCATTCCGTACTACATCTCAGTTTCTTCGATCGAACTACCATGGTTGATCTGGACAAGTCCATCACTGTCCATGAACAAATTCTCTCTCTGAAGAGGGGTCATCAATTTTCTCATTTGTTCAAACTGAACTCTGTCTGGCCTTGACAGACCACTCTTCATCCAATCAGTGAATGAAAAGGATGAAGACTTCTTCTTTGAGCTTCTGGGAGGAGGAGGAGGAGGTCTGGTGCCTGTAGCAGCTAGCCTTTTCTTTCTGGTAGCATCAAAATAAGGAGCAGGATCAACAGAGGAGGGTTCTCTGATAGAAAGAGCTCTGGTGCTGGTGCCTTCTCCTTCTCTGGTATCTTCCCCCTTTTTGGCATCACAAAGATCACCAAGGAGAAGTTCGATTTTGGAAAACTCAGAGGCTTGAGCATCTCTGATTTCATCAAGGGTTTCTGGCAGTGTCTGAGTGACAGAGGCAAGACCTTCAATCAGGCTTTGTTGCTTGTCTACTGCAGATTGGAGATCTCTGGTGCTGACCTCTAGAAGCACCATCTTCTGGTACCTTTCTCTGTCTGATTTGAGAAGAGCTAGGCCTTGCTCTTGATGTTCCTTGCAGAGAGAATGTAAGATGTTGAGTTTCTGGGAGGAACTATCAGCAGATTTCTGAAGATTGTGAACAGATTCTGAGATCCTGTTGATTGTCTGATTCTGGGCAAGCAGAGCTTGAGAGTGAGAGTGGAGAATAGAGTTGAGTCCACTAACATCTCTGGAGACAGAATCAATCCTTGAGTTAGAGGAATGCATGAAGGTGTGCAGATTTTCTGTGAGAGCAGCAACTTTATCTGACAGGTGTTGAAAACCTATGGTGATTTGCAGATTGGTATGGGTGAGTTCCTCATGTTGTTTGTCATTTAGTTCAATAATCTTGCTCAGATCTTGAACCAGTATTCCACCAAAAGCTTCAGCAGACTTCACAAACTGGGTGAAGGGGATTTTGGATTCTTCAGGTGTAAAATCAGGCGTTTCCAATCCTCTGCCTTTTGGTAGTGGAGGAGCTCTGTTGGATGGAGGTGGGGAAGGAACACCGGGGGGTGTCCTTCTTCTTTTGGAGGTTTCATCAGCAGCAATGGAGGAGGTGAGGAATCCATCATTGTCACTAGATGATGAGGGAACCCTGAAGATAGGCTTCTTCTTTGGTGTAGATGCTGCAGAGTGATGTGAGGATCTCTGAGATGAGGCAGACTTGGATGTTGGTGAAGGGTTCTGGTGCTGAGGTGGAGAGTGAATGGGTGAGGCATTCTGTTGAGGGGGGGATGGTGGAGGTGAGGGTGAACGGTTTCTGAAAGGGACAATTGCTCTGCAGGGAGATGCAATTTTTTGTTTGGGTGAAGAAGGTCTTGAGTTGGGTTTCTGGTGAGATGGTGTTCTGGTGGAAGGGGGGTTTTCTGGTGAAGTGGGGATGAAGGTTTAGATGGAGATTTGGAGGGTGAGGGTAGAGTAATAGGAGATTGGGGAGGGGAAGGAGGAGGTGTAGGAATTACCTCAAGTACAATTTCGGAGTACACAGATTCTCTCCACTCCTTGATCAGTTGCTCCATGGTAATAGCAATGTCATTCGCAGTGGATGGATCTCCTTCCTCAAGAGCACTATGGCGAAATTTGATCATTGATTCTTTCCTTTTCTTCTCCATCAGCTAGGCATCAAAAGTTTCCATTTCTTCTTCTTCCAAGGCTCTGACATGCCTTTCTGGAGATAGGTCAGATGTGGGAATTTTACCTTGATATCTGTCTTTCTTCTTTTGTAGCACAGAAATCAGAAAGGTAAGGTTGAAGCATTTTGACACATCATCTGTGCCTACCCAGTGAAGAACAGCAGCTTCTTCTTCTTCATAGGCATCAAAGAATTGGATGATTTGTTGAAGAGGACCCATTCTCCATCTTCTCCAAGCTAGAACTCTGTCAAACTGTTTTTGCAGAATGATGTTGAAGTCTGTTTCTTGGTCCATTTCTGGTGAGGCTTCACGCTCTGGTGAGAGAGCAGAGTTGGGCAACTCTGGTGCAGAATCTTGGTGAGTTTCTGGTAGAGTGCAAGATTCTGGTGCAAGTTCCCCCTGAATTGCTGAATCTTTGGCAGGTGAGACTACTTTAGTCTTCCTCTTCTTCTGCCTTGGTTTAGTGCTAGAGTTGTCAGAATCACCACTTAGCACAACCATCTTCCTTCTCCTCTTCTGCTTCAGTTTTCTGGCAGCAGATTTCTTGGTTGCCTTTGGGGAGGGCATCTCTGGTGCAGCCTCCTCTGCTGTTTCCTTCTCTGGTAGTGACAGATTTTCACTCTTCTTCTTCTGTCGAACCTCCCTTACAACCTGTGACACTTCAGGTTGTTTGGGCTTTCTGGCAATTTTCTTTGCAGGTTTGGCCTTAGCAGCCTGTTCTTCCCTTTTCTTTTCCAGTCTTTCCTCTCTCCTAAGTTCAGAAGAGATGGCAATGTTGAATTTTGGAGAGGCTGTGAGGAAGATGGTCTTGGTGTGGTCAACTGGGATAGGATCCCTGAGTTGAACTCCTTTTGCAGCAAGGATGGCAGAGATAAGAAGGCCATGCCCCATCTTGGTTGAGTAAAGACCTGTTTCAGAGTCTTTCTTCTTGATGAATTCAGTTATAGAGCCAAAAGTTACCTCTCCCCAGTTGATATTCATGCCATGGTGCACTGCAAAGATTGCCTTGGCATTGTTTGTGTTCATCTCATCAGTTGAGGCTGTTTTGCACCACAAGCAACGGTGCAGAATGGTGACAAGCTTCTCATAGTCCTTCTTGAGTTGAAATTTCTTCATGTAGAGTTTATCCAGTCCGGCAGCCTCCGGACGGCAGTAAGTCTGGACAAAACCTTCAGTGGAGACTTCCACTGAGTCAAGAGCAATGAGATTGCTGGATTCTGGGTCTTGGGAGTCAAGTTGAACTCCAAAGAATTCATTCAGTGCATCTGCATTCAAGAAGATGCGTTGCCCCTGTACGGATGAGTGAACTCCGGTCCTGGAGATGGTGGCGTTGAGGTAGAACTCAGCCACATCTTTGATGCTGAAATGCTCATAGGGATGAGCAACAACCTTAGATAACTGTGAATCAGTCATCCCTTGGATGATCTTCGTCATCCTCTTTTGATTTTCTGCCAGGAGGGGTAGAGAGGACATGTCAACTTTCATGTCGGATACTACGTTGGCAATGAGAGTTTTTGCTTCCTCCTTAGAAAGGTCGTTGATGCTCAGGAAGTTCATCTTGAGTGACGGTTAAGAGAATTTCTGGGTATTGGAAAGTTTTTGGGATCTGAAAGCTTTGAATGCTAAAGCAGTTTAAGAGAGATGAAGTTGCAGTAGGGATTTGGGTCGAAGACGGTGGATATAAAGGAGTTAGGAATAGTGGACGTTTGGTATATTGGCAGTTTCGAGGCAGCATTTAAAGAAATGCGGGCGGAAACGATTCCGTTAGAAGAGTAACGATCAGGGGTATTTTGGTAAAAGACCGTTTCAATTAATTAGGTCTAGCCCGTACCTCGAAATATTGTTAAGTCCACTTCCGTATCTGTTGTCTTCGGTTGAGGAACTCTGGTCAGAGAAGGGGAGGTTCTCTGATGTGAGATTCTGATGATCAGAGATAGTGGTTCTCTGATCCGAGTTTCTGGTGCAGAAGAAGGGAGTTCTGGTTCAGTGAATCTCTGGTTCATGCATCTCTGGGAAGATCATCCATCATTCCCAATTCTTCCCTAAGCTTGTTAAACCTTGCCTCAGGTAAAGGCTTGGTTAGAATGTCTGCAAGTTGATCTTCTGTAGGTACATGCTCCATACAGATATGCTTCTTTTCAACATGATCTCTGATGAAGTGATGTCTGATCTCAATGTGCTTTGTCCTGGAGTGAAGAACTGGATTCTGAGTGATAGCAATGGCACTAGTGTTGTCACACAACAGCTTGATCTCCTTTGCTTGAATTCCATAGTCCTTCAGTTGTTGCTTCATCAAGAGTAGCTGAGCACAGCAACTCCCAGCTGCAATGTATTCAGCCTCAGCTGTAGTTGTTGAGATGGAGTTCTGCTTCTTGCTAAACCAGGAAACAAGCCTTCCTCCTAGCAATTGGCAGTGACCAGAGGTGCTCTTTCTGTCTAGTCTGCAACCTGCAAAATCTGAGTCAGAATAACCAATTAGTTCAAAGTTACCTCCTTTGGGATACCATAAGCCTGCATTTGGATTTCCTTTGATGTATCTGATGATTCTCTTTGCAGCACTTAGATGGCTTTCCTTGGGCTTTGATTGGTATCTGGCACAGATTCCAACAGAGAACGAGATATCTGGTCTGCTTGCAGTTAGATACAACAGAGATCCAATGATCCCTCTGTATGTTGTTGCATCCACATCTTTTCCTTCATCATCTGGACCAATCCCTTGTGAACTGTTCATGGGAATCTTCACTGATGATTTGCCTTCCACTCCAAACCTCTTGATCAGATCTCTGGTGTACTTCCCTTGATTGATAAAGATCCCTTCTGGAACTTGTTTGACTTGAAGTCCTAGGAAGTAACTGAGTTCTCCCATCATACTCATTTCAAATTGACTCTGCATCACTTGAGAGAATTTCTTGCACAGTTCTGGATTAGTACTACCAAATATAATGTCATCAACATATATTTGTACTAACAGAATATGATTAGCAACAGAAATTTGAAATAGAGTTTTGTCAACCTTTCCTTTAGTAAACCCATGGTTCACTAGGAAAAGAGACAATGTGTCATACCAGGCTCTGGGAGCTTGCTTAAGACCATAGAGGGCCTTTTTAAGCTTGTAGACACAAGAAGATTGAGTAGGAATGACAAAACCTGGTGGTTGTTCCACATAAACCTCTTCTTCAAGATCTCCATTCAGAAATGCACTCTTGACATCCATCTGGTAGACCTTGATGTTGTTGTAGGCAGCATAGGCTAGAAAGATTCTGATGGCTTCAAGTCTGGCAACTGGTGCAAAGGTCTCATCAAAATCTATTCCTTCTTCTTGGCAGTATCCTTTAGCTACTAGCCTTGCTTTGTTCCTTACAATGTTGCCGTCTTCATCTGCTTTGTTCTTGAATACCCATTTGGTTCCAATGACATTCTGGTGCCTTGGCCTTAGAACAAGTTCCCACACTTTGTTCCTCTCAAACTGAGTGAGCTCTTCTTGCATAGCATTGATCCAATCTGAATCTGCAAGAGCTTCTTCAACTGTCATAGGTTCCATCTGAGATATATAGCAGGCAAGCATTGCTTCTCTCCTTGATGTGGATCTGGTTTGGACTCCACTTCTGATTTGTCCAATTACTTGATTAGGAGGATGATCTCTTAACCAAGTAAGATCAGGTTCTGATAGGGGTTGCCTTCGATTCTCTTGTTCTTCTTCTGATTCTTCATCACTATCCTTGCTTTGCAGAATGGGATTCTGATGATTCATTGGTATGGCAGAGTTGGTCAGCAACTCTGGTGTATCTACCTCTGGTGGATCCAGTTCTGGAGATTCTTTGAGATTCACTTTCTCCAAGTTTTCAGTTATGCTCTCAACAGAGTTGAGATCATCAAACTTGACATGAATCGATTCTTCAACAAGTAAAGTTCTCTTGTTGAGTATTCTGTAGGCTTTGCTGGTGCCAGAGTAGCCTAAGAATGTTCCTTCATCAGCTTTTTCTTGAAACACCTTGAGGTGATCCTTCCCATTGTTGAGTATATAGCATTTGCATCCAAATGCATGAAAGTAGCTGATGTTGGGTTTTCGTCCTTTCCATAATTCATAAGGAGTTTTCTGATGAGTCTTGTGAATCATGCTCCTGTTCTGGGTGTAGCATGCAGTATTGATTGCTTCAGCCCAGTATCTGTAGGGTAGACTTGATTCAGCAATCATGGTCCTTGCAGCTTCCTTTAATGTTCTATTTCTTCTTTCTGCAACTCCATTCTGTTGAGGAGTTCTGGCTGCAGAGAGTTGATGCATTGTACCATTCTGGTCACAGAAATCCTGAATGACCTTGTTGACGAACTCTGTTCCTCTGTCTGATCTGATGGCTTTGACTTTCTGATTCTGCTCATTCTGTAATAGCTTTAGCAGAGATGGCAGTTTCTGCAGAGTTTCATTTTTCTTGGTCAGAAAAATAGTCCATGTGAATCTGGAGTAGTCATCCACCATGACTAAGGTGTATCTCTTGCCACCAACACTTGGAGTTTCCACTGGTCCAAATAAATCCATGTGAATTAGATTCAAGGGACCAGTAGATAGGTTTCCAGCAATGGGTTTGAAGGAATTCTTCACTTGTTTTCCTTTCTGACATGCACTGCATAGATTCTCCTTTTTGTATACAAGGTTGGGTAGACCTTCAACAATGTGATCCCTTGCCAGTTTGTTGATTGTTTTGAAATTCAAGTGACTCAGTTTCTTGTGCCATTCCCAACTGAGTTTTGAATCTCCTTTGGCTATCAGGCAAATTCCATCTCTGGCAGTTGACCAATCAACCACATAGATGTTTTTCTTTCTTGTTGCTGTTAGAACCACTTCTTTAGTTGTCTCATGCTTGACAGAACATCCTTCCTTGGAGAATTCAACTGTGTAGCCTTTGTCACAGAATTGGCTAGCACTCAGCAAGTTGAATTTCAATCCCTTGACATAAGAGATATCATCAATGATTATCTGGTTCTTTATCAGCTTCCCTCTTCCTTTTGTCTGGCCATCTTTATCATTACCTCCAAAGGTAACTCTGGGCCCTTTGACTTTCTGGAACTCTGTTAGGCAACTCTTGTCACCTGTCATGTGCCTGGAGCATCCACTATCAATGTACCAATCTTGCTCAGAGATGGCTCCAGCACACAGTTCCTACAAAATTAAAAGGAGGATTTAGGTACCCAAGCAATGTTGGGTCCTAGGGGGTTATGCAGTCTTGGCAGCCGGTACCACTTTGGTCTCATCAAGTGAAACCTTGGTGGGTGGTACCCATTGTCCACCTGGTAGTCATAGTAAACGGAAGTGTGATTCACTTTGGGCAGATGCTTGTGAGGATCATGCTTCCGGTTTACATACTTCTGCATAGCCTTTTTAGTTGGGTAGAAGTCCCATATACTATCAAGATCAGAGAAGCGATTAACTTTGGGCTTCTTAAGTTGACCAGCCAACCTTTTCTGCCTAAAGTTAATTTTCTCTTGATATCTGCCTTTCTGGTGATCATCTCTGACACGATTATCATGAGTTTGTCTGTTATGGTTCTGTCTTTGATTTTTGGTATTCTGAAAATCTTTCCTGTTGTTAGTTCTTCTGCCAGTTTCATTAACTTTTAAAATGGGTTTCTGTTGAACCTTTATCTTTTCCCTTTCTGGTCTGACATTCTCATGAGTAACCTTGGTGCCAGATACACCAGCCTGACAAATGGGCCTAGAAATCAGTGGCACTATGACCTTGTCTGCCTTAGCAACTCTGGTGCTGGGCATTACAGAAGGCTCACCTGATTCTGTTGAGCCATAACCAAGACCAAAACCAGTGCCAATTTGTTGGTCAAGTACAATCTTTTCCATTGAAGACTGGGCCTTCTGGTAAGCTTTGTACTTAATCTCAAGAGGCTCTATCTCTCTTATTTTCTTTAGAAGAGAAACATTTTCAGCTTCCAGCTGATCTCTTTCCTCAATCAGAAGATTGATTTTAATCTCAACCTCCTTTCTTAAGTCAAGGATCTCAGCCTTAAGCTTACTGTTTTCTTCTTTAACAGAAGAATAAGTGGTTTGTATGGCTTGAAACTCTTCCCAAAATTCTGACATTGAATCATAATCAAAGGCTCTGCCTACCGAAGAAAAACTAGAGTTGGAAGTAGAAGATACCTCATCATCAGATTGACCCATAAGACATAGGTCTTCAGTTTCTGTGTCCAGGCAACAGAATGCTTCATCAGATTCTGATTCCGAGCTGGACTCTGTCTCAGAGAGGGGGTCTTTCTCTGGTTGTTCAGTGATGAGTGCTTTCCTTCTTCGGTGCTCGTACTTCTTTTCTCCTTCCTGTCCTTGCCTTTTGGAGACTATGGGGTGTGGACAGTTGACTTTGAAGTGCCCTGGTTGTCTGCAGTTGTAGCAGAGAAGCTCTCCACTACTTTCTGATGATTTGGACTTCTGGTGTGGCTTTCTGCTAGAGTGTGGACTTCTGCTATCCTTTGGCTTCAGAAATTTCCTGAACTTCCTAGCAAAAGCCGCCATATATTCGTCAGTTAAAAGAATAGAAGGGTCAAAGTTATTTACCTGAGAGGTGCTGGCAGTGAGGGCAGTAGTTGTTCTGTCCTCGACTTCTTCTTTCTCTTCTTCATTCATCTCAAACTCATAAGACTTGAGATCAGAGATGAGTTTCTCAGTGCTGTAGGTTCTGAGGTCCTTGCTATCTCTCATGGCAGTGACCTTCATCTTCCATGGTGAAGGTAAACCTCTGAGAACCTTCAGATTAATTTCCTTGGGAGTAAGCTCCTTCCCAAGTTCTGATATCTCAGCAGTGAGGGTGAGCAAGCGTGCATACATCTCAGCTATGCATTCTTTGGGTAGAAGTTTGAAATCTTCAAACTTCTTCATGGCAATAGTAAGTTTGTTGTCCTTTTCTTGCTCATCTCCAGCTCCTATCAGGGTGAGAGTATCCCAGATTTCCTTGGCAGATTTGCACTTCTTGATCCTGGTGAAGTACTTGTCATCAATGGCCTTGTAGAGGATATCCTTGGCAATGTTGTCAAGGTTGTACTTTCTCCTTTCTTCATTAGACCATTCATGGCGCAGTTTGGTGATCATCTGGGGTTGACCACTACCAGTGATGTATTCAGGGTTGACCTTGGTGAACTCGGTGAAAGGTCCTGCATCAAGTACTTCCCACATTTCGTCATGGAGTGCGCAGAGGTGAGCTTTCATGCGGATCCTCCAATCAACAAACTTTGTTACTGAGAACATAAGATTCTTTGAAAGAGTGTTATCCATAATATGAGATTAAAGAGGCTAAAGCAAGTGGATCTCTTGTTTAGTAAGTAACCTAAAAGATTACAAGAACAAGGAGGCTCTGATACCACTTGTTGGTCCCGTTTGTAATAGGAACAGTCTAGAGGGGGGGGTGAATAGACTGTTCAGGAATTTAAACTTTTCTCCAAGTCAAGTCTGACTTAACAGAGATGGTCGAAATCTGGTGACAGAGATGGTCAAGTTCTGGTGGCAGAACTAGACCAGGCAGCGGATAAGTTTCTGTCCGGGTAGCCTCTAGAAGAAAGCTAGGCAAAATGCCTTTCTGATAACTCTGAAGGAAGATCTGCTGGACACAGATTCCAACCTAAAGAGTTAGTCAGTAGAATCTTAAGTGCAGAAAGTAAAAGCTGAAAGTAAATGACACCGGGGGGTTTATAGTGGTTCAAGGAACAACTCGTTCCTCTAGTCCACTGTTCCACTAAGCTTGCAAAAACGACAGTTTACAACGCCTTAGTCCCTAGAACTTAAGAAGCACTCCTTGTCTTCTTCAAGTCTAGTTGCCACCCGGGATGCAGTCCTGCTTCCTGATGGCTGGTCTCGTTTCACTGAGTCTCTTGAAGTATCTCCACTTCACTTACTCCAGTTAATTTGAGACGTCCCTTCTTTTTCAAGAAGTGTTTGATATAAAATCAGTTTTCTCCAACGTTGCTTCTTCACAAAAGATGAGTATATGAAGCTCTCGAAGTGTTGAAGAACTGAGTAACTTTGCCTTTACTAGTTGGATGAAGGATAGGAATGTTTATCTTCCAACTGTGGCCTTTTCTTGTTAGAAATGGAGTTTTGATCTCTAGAAAGTTGTTCACGCAAATCTATCTTGGCAAAGGTTATGGCAAAGTTACTTTCTTAGTTCTCCAGAGTGTATCTTATATACTGGGAGCGGTCTTCCCGTTGGAGTGTAGAAGACAGCTTCATTAAATGCATGTACTGTTGACTTGACCGTTTGGTCCTCCGACTTGCTATTTTGGGGGCGTAAAGATATTCGCATGGTCAATCATCAGCTTTAAATATCTCTTCGTACGTACAGCATTAAATGTGCATTTAATGCGTGTACAGTGCCATGCTTCCGTTGAAAGGTTCGTAACCGTTAGAGGATTTCCCGTTAGTTTAACGACCGTTGGAAGGTCTTCCGGATTCTGATGATACTTAGCAGAGTCTGAAGAGGTTCTCTGGTCCAGTCTCTGAAGTCCGTCTCTGGTGCCAACTCTGGTCTATTTCTGATAACCAGTTTCTGATAGCTTCTCTGGTGAGCAACTCTGGGAGCAACTCTGGTAGAGGCAAGATGGAACTCTGGCAGGCAGACTAAGCTAAAACTTACAAAAGAAATTCTAATACACAATTTCTAATGGGGTACTTTCAAATTCTAATTAATCCTAGCATCATCAAAATCTAAATACATTTATTCCTTACACATGCTAACCGAATTAATCTCATGTAACAACTACTGCCCGAATGCACAATTCACTCCCCCACACTTAAACTTTGGCATCGCTCTCGATTCCCAAAAATGCACTATGCACAAGGGGTAAAGAGGAATGGGTCACGCGTGTCTTCATATGATTTGTATCCCTTGAAGTTGGCTTTCATATGCAACTTGAATCGGGTCCTGTGGATGCTTTTACAAATAGATATGCTTGAACGATTGACATAAGGTCATTCTGAACGCCATTTTCAAGCTCTATTTGTCTTCTTTTGATCCCGTAGCCAATCCTAGAGCTCTTTTGTCATCAAATCTTCATTGTGAACCTCCCGCTGACCTCCAAAGCTCTCAATTATCTCTCGAATGCATCATCAATCATCCCGATTGCTTCTCAAGTGCCGGTGCTGGGCTGAAATTCCCTGATTTTGACTCCAAAAGACATAAAACCCGAACCAATGCCCGGTAAACATGACTTGAGCTAAAATTGAGACTTGTAACACCTTAAAGCTAGGAATACCATCACAAGTCGATCCCAACACGCATCAAATGCGTGTCTAAATACGGACTTATCAATCTTCAAAATCTTACATGTAGTCCTTCCCTTTCAGGAGTTGCTCTTGATCAGCTTGAATGAAATCCGATGGCGCCTCTAGAATGAATGTTCTTGAAGAGTTTCAGGCGCACATGTGATTCTTCTTCAGTTCTTGAGTATCCGACCTCTGTCTCTTCCAGAATGTAGTCTTTTGACTATTTGATGTGAAAGCTTTTGTGGAGAAGTTGTCAGTGGTACAACGGAGAATGATGGTTGATTCGTGATAGTATGCTGACCATTTGATTTGAAGCTGAGTGGGCAGATGTGGGCAGATGTTTGTGTCGGAGGAGAGAAGTGTCCGAGAATTATCTTTGGAATTTTATAAGCACTTGGATCGCTCTCCCCCTCATGATGATCCCATGAGTCGGGACGTCATGCCTTTGTTCATCCTTTTATTCTGCAAATTAAAAATAAAATTCGAATACATTATGTTCCATTATCACAACATCAATGTTACAATGATGTGTGGCCTGTATAAAATGATAGAAACGTTACAACTCTAACAGGACTTCCAACCGATCATCGTGAGGCATCCATAGTTGATGTCACACCGGTCGTGATGTCATTATCATAATGATATGCATAGAAAAATTGTAGCCCCCCGAGGCCGCGTAGACTCCCGTTATCATCACTCAAGAGATAAACTCTAAAGCAATGGCCTAAAAATGTTGGTGATTTCTATGTTGCAACATCAGAACTTCCATCCAATCATCGGTCTACATCCATAATAGATTAGTCCTATGGACGTTCTCACAAGTCTTGAAGACTAGCAACTGACTCTAAAATGTGTCTGTGTCCTAGAAAATTAAAAACATTTGTGAGTGTGAAAACTAGACACAACGTGATCAATGAATGTATAGTGGCGTGGGGCTGTGGGCCAATGTAGTCAGTAGCAGTCGTCTCAAAAGGAGACAGTGATAAATAATGAGGTTCCCCGTGAACTTTGATTAAACATCTGTCTGTTGGGAGACAAATGAGTGGTCTAGGATAGGGTTGTGCATGCGCTGTTGAACAAGATGCAGCGACTTCTACTCGGGATCTGAATAAATTCAGTCCTGTATCTATGGGGAATTGTCCGGAATATTTGAGTGACTAGGATTGATTCTTCAATTGATCGCTCAATTGACGTAGCAGATTCATCTTTGAATATTGTTTCCACACTTACTTAGAACATTTTGCTTCCTCACTCTCAAAATGTCCACTCGCTCACTCACTCTCGACTTTGTCTCTTGGGTAGGCTCAGTTGGGTTTGCTAAGCCATTGAGACTTATCTCTCATTTATCTCTTAGCCCCCCCCCCCCCCCCCCTCCCCTCAATAGGAGCACTCAGTAGGATGCATTTGACATTGTTTGGCGCTTGGGGAGAAAACTTTGTAACTCCCCCTCAAAAGGTGCATCCTTGAGTTGATTCTTGCATCGATCATTGTGTGGCGCCAGGAGGAAATAAAGATGTTCCTCCTCAGAATTTGCAAGTAGTGTTGTTGTCATCTGGGGAGTAAAGTAGGAAGCTCCCCCTTAGAATGTGCTTTCTTCGCTGTATGGCACCAAGAGAAGTGAAAGTAAGGGTCCAAGAGTGTCTAAAATATATTCTAACATTCACTAATCCCGAATTCACATCACCTGAAATCCTCACCCCCGACTTCTTAACCCCCGAGATTCTATACGAGACCTTACTCAAAGTTTACACCCGAGTTCGTAAACTCTACCAAGATCTTTTCCCCAAGTTTTCCTAAGCCCACTTAACCTAAATCCATTTAGCCCAAGTGACCAAGCCCAAAACCAATTTTTCTAATAAGTGTTTAATTGTGCAATTCAGGCAAAAATGGCTTTCATAGCCGAGGAGGAAGTTTACCCAAAAGAGAGCTGGATTGAAATCAAAGATAACAACTACGTTTTAGATGCAGTTGTCTTCAAATGTCAAGACCTTGTGATGGTTTCCATTCTCAAAGGACACCGATTTTGGCAAGCACTCAATCTATCTGTCAAAGTGCCCAAAATCTACTTAAGACAATTCTGGGGAACCATGCACACAACTGATAATCCCACTCCTACCCTAGAAGCCACAATAGCCAACACCACAGTCAAATTACTCATGATACCTTCCGCACCCTCCTCCACTCACCAAAACCTACCTCATACAGCCCTTTCCCTGCTGACCATGATCTCCTATCCGATATGCTAAAGATTGGACACCTTCCTCCACTGACCCTGTTCTCACACTTCTATGGCAACGAATTACCCAGGCCATGGAGGACACTATTTGCCATCTTGAACAAGTGCCTTTCCTCAAAGCAGTCAGGCCAGGACCGATGCAACATACATATTCTAAAGCTAGTCCACGGTGTTATGTTTGGAAAGAGTTATGATTGGGCCCAACTGATCTGGTCAGAGATACTCAAGCAGCTGAATACATGAGAATCTCAGAAGAAAGTAAAGTACATTCCTTATGTCAGATGGTTCTCACTCATCATTGATCATTTCATGACGGAAGACGCCGATATTCCTACAAGGCCATCAACTGAACTTCAAGAGATCCCAAATCTGCTGTACTTGAAGAAAGCTGAAAATGATGTTGACATGTAGCCCATGCCAATACTTGATGCACTTCTCCATCTTGCTGCTCCAAACGATCCATTCATCACGAAATGCAAGGTAAGAATCTCTTCTGTTCCTACGACACAGTCAAACCCCACTATGTCTATCCAAGGAACCTCTAAGCTGAGTGCAAGTAAGGGCCCGAGAGAGACTAAGACCTAAAAGAGGGCATGTGAGACTCGGTCCAAGAGAGCTGATGTCTCCTCCTATAGTGCTTTTAATGTTACATCATCCCCATCAACTCAAATAAATAGAACTTAGCCCATATGTACAGAATCTGACCTTGTCGGTTCTCGAGTAGAAGACGCTACATTGAGTTCAATAGCGCAATCTGAGACAAACCAAGACTACACAACTGTCTCCTAACAGATAGTTGTTTCAACCCAACAAGGGGAACCCATCAGTGAACAACCCCACAATGTTATCCAATGCATGTTAGGTCATGTGTCCACCCTCCTAGATTTTTTATCATTTTCTAGGACACAACCTACCTCACACACTGATACATGCTCATTACCACATGTCATAACAACCAGAGGTACGCCTATGACGGTTGGAAGTCTTGCCACACTAAGCTCCCCAGCAGGCCACGACACTACAATCTTTAGTGATGCTGTGAGAACTGATACTTCATTTAGGTCAGGATTTTCTACGTATGCTAGTTTAACTAGGGAGGATCTGCAGTCTGAACTTCTCGCTTTCAAACTTTCACTTTTACAAGACCTACGTCCTGTAGTCCCAACAGGCGTAACAGACCAAGGATCACACCTAACTCCCTTCGTAGGAACTCTTCCATCAACTCTTACTCAAACCACTACAATTCCCACTTCTACCTTATCCACACCATCTACCTCTCAACCCAATATCGCCAACATGAACATCATCGACCTATCTGAATACTTCCTCGATCGCCTCCTTTCTGAACCAAACCTACCTCCCCATCTCATCTAAGTCCATAATATCTTAGCCCTCACCCTACCTTACATCCCATCTACATCTTACCGTGATCAAGAACGTCTGCCCAAACGTAAGCATGATGACTCCGATGATTCAGATCATCATGAGGGGGAGAAGAGGCAACGTACTTGTGAGCAATCATCCCAAGCTTTAATCATCTATCCTTCAAACTCTGAGCCTTCACCATCTCCACAAGCTAAACCCTCCACATCTTCTGAAGCCCCGAACCAATCACTAGCCTTAACTGTTTTCCATCCATCCGTACCCTTAACCAGTATGCCTGGACTCTATGTCCTCGCTAGAACTTCTATAGGCTCATCCATTATGGATGTTGACCAAGGATCAGAAAGAAGTCCTAAAAATGCAACATAGGAATCACCATTGTTTTCAGGCCATCAGAACGAGCTAGTCTCAAGTATGATGAACACGGTTAGTCTTTGTGACTCCGGTGTGATATTACCCGCTACTGTTCCTACATCTAATGTTCCACAGGTTTCAAGAGCTGAAATCACAACATCTACTCCATCTGCATCAATCCCGACAGCGTCAAAGCCCTCATCATCTAAGCAAAGAACTTCAAAGAGAAAAGCAAAGCAATCATCTTATGAGAAAACCAAAGCTCCACCTGCTGCTGATCTACTGATGCTTCAATGGGTTGAATTGAACGAAAAAGATAATATGTAGGAGATTAGCAATGAAGAAGCTCTCACCAAGCTAAACTACATCCGAGAATTAAAGAAGAAAGCTGCTGAAGAGCTTATGGATCTGGAACCTGGAGAAGTTGCTCAACGAGAATTTCATGATGATCCACATCCCGACCTACAAACAAGTCAAAGATCTCATTAGAAGACGCCCCAAGGATTCAAAGATCGAAGACAAGGTTCAAACGCCTTGGGAGAATGTCATAATTGTTGTGCCATTTCAAGAGGATCTGAGACCCCGAATCTAGAGAAGTGAGAAAAATATCAAGAAGATTAACGAGCTGGAACTAAGAGGACTTGAACATTTAGAAGGAACTGCAGCTTCCGGACACATATGGATGCTATGGAATATGTCTGCTGATTAGAATGACCCATATGGACATCATGAGCGATTATTGAAACATTTTGATTCAGCAATCATCGGGATTAAATAAGTATAAATCCATAACCTGTGGCTCCGTGAGATATCCTATGTTTGAGTTCGAGAGACGAAATGGAGTGATTCAAAGAGTATCAGAAGCTGACCTATATCATGTTGTTGCTAAAGATTTGATTAAGCTATTCTTTGAATACCGAAATGTAAGATTGAAGGACGTTCCACAAAAAGACAGAGAACTTGGTCTTATTGCCATCAAGAGATTTATGATTCGACAAGTGAAGTACTATTCTCTATTTGATCTACAGATGGGCATTGAGATCAATTTCAGCAAAGTGAATCTTACAGCTCCAAGGAATAGAGCTCCATGGATCGAGAACTTTGAAGAAGGTGACATCACCACTTATCCTGAGACTGAAATCATATACAGAGATTACAAAGGTGTCAAGCGTATCTTGCTGCTGAACGAGATTCATAAGTATTGTGATGGGACGCTCCGTATCATTGAAGAACATCTGGAATAAGTTGCACTGAAATTTAAGAACTCAGAAAATCCAGAAGACATGATCAAGATCGCACTCATTGAAGATTTTGCTGAAGTCCTTAATATCTGACTTGATTCCAGAAGGACTCTCAGACATTATGAAGTCATACTAGGCTATCGGAAATCGCTATACAAGACTCGGAGATAATCATCCCTTCATCGACATTTGAACACAAAGGGGGAGAATGTTAGATCATTGTTTTATTGTGTACAAAATTAATTGTAATTTAATTTATGAGTCTTTGTAATTAGATATATTAGTTGAGAGAAAATTATGCCCAATTAATGTGCTCTTAATTAAGCCCACATGCCTAAACTGCTTTGTTATTGTAATATAGCTGGTCAAAATATCTCTCCTATAGATACAGGCTGAGATGGCTCGAAACAGCTCTAAGACTCTACACAGTTCCACATATTATTCGCGTAAAGCACCTAGACTAGTTAGAAAATTCTCCCTCAACATATTGTTCATGTACTGTTCATCACCGAATCATCATTATGAATACATAGTATATGTTGATGTTGAATTATTCTTCTACTGCTTAAATTCTTTCTATTAAACTCTAGAATTAGTCGATTGTTGATTTGGGCATCGTTCAAACAATGATCAACAATCTCGATCTCTTTACGATCAATTGTTATATTACACAACTCAATGATTAAGAGCGTTAATCATTACGTACACAAGTGTTACACTCATTGCTGCATGTGGTACAAACATAGGTGCAGCCGAGCTTTTCTTATTGATAATTGCTTTCCTTTCATTTTTAGCTTGTTAAATTTTGTATACTTATTTACGGTTAAATTTTTATCTATTTAAAATTATAGTTTTATGTGTTAACGGTTTAATGATGAAACACTTTAATAGTTAAAATATTTTTTCTGAATGGTTAACTGATAACGTACCAGAATTACACCAATGTAATATTATAGATTCTTATATCGGTTCTTCTAAAAACTTCTAGAACCGAATCGATTTGGGATTTACGATTCCTCAAATGGTTCCTATTTTTCTTTCAAGAACTGAAACACCGATCGCACCCATACATTTTCTTCGTAAGACAACATATAAAACATCACTTTTTAATTTTGTTAAGTTTATCTTGTGTATCAATATTAATGTAGAATCTCATTGTTCAACTTTATTTATCATAAAATGATAAATAAATCAAAATTTAATGTTCAAATCTTGCATATTAATGAAAAAGTTGGGTGATAAATCTGATAAGATGAAAAATAGATTTACTATTTAGGAAACGGCTCTAAAAATGATGGATTCCGTGTTTGAACCATGGAATTTGTACGATTTAGGATTTAGGAAACGTACTATATATACACATCCATACATTTTTGTATACGTATAATATGTCATGATGGTCTTGTGTTTGTACGTCATCAAATTTCTCGGACAATATCATAAAACTGAGGAAACTAGGAACTCCACTCAATCATTCATTAATTCATTGGAATTGACAACTTCCCCTCCGATGCATTTTGTGTACCGATCCATCCATTCCGTAGGGCCAATTTGCTCACAATTAATGCATGCTATCCATCACCACCGTTTTAATTTGCTCACACATTGGGCCGGGATTATATATATTACTCTTTGAATAAATAATTATAGAGATATTCATTCGCCCAAACAATGACCCTGTTTGTTAATGGCTGCATTGGTTGAAAAGTCTTAAAAGACTGAATTTGTTGAAGTGAAAATGTTTGGTAATATGTTGATTGGAATGGTTGATTGAGAGTAAAATTACTATCGAGGGTATTACCTTATTTGTATTAAATATATGAGTGTGAAATTCACTAATAAACTCTTAACTGTGTTCTTTAATAGTGCTGATAGTTTTTACCAGAAATTTGAATTTTTGGAAGTAAATAAGCAAATATGTTCTTTAACACCGCTGATACTAGATCTTCCGTAGCAAGCACCCATAAGTTTGAACTTTGGGAAGTAAATGAGCAATCATGGATGCATCAATATAGCTTCCCAATACCTAGCGAAAAGGCCTTACAATACTCCCTCGTGCGCTTCGCAGCTCAGCCGTATGGAAAAATACTCCCCAACCGTAAGCAACACACAAAAATTGATTTTATTTTTTGCTTGCTAATATGCCTTGACAACCTTGCTTACATGATAATACTTTTGTGGAATCAGCTACTAATTGAGTTTCAAACTATGGTCTGCAATCGAGCACGAAGTATTAGATGTGGGGGAAAGAGCTTCTCGTCGTCGTCGATCTGGAAAGTCAGAGCAATGGTCTGCGATGTATTAGGGGTAAAAAAGAAAGGACAAAGAAGTATTTTTATACGTGCAACAGTACATTAATAAATTCTAGCTCAAAAAGTAGCCCCTGTGTTAGTTTTTTGGCTGATAAGAAAAAACAGCCCAAACAACCCAATTGGCATGTGTTTGGCTACAATTTTGCATTTTCAGGCTTTTCTGCCCATTTTTAGGCCTCCAAACACCCTCAATAGTATATACACAAATTTTCATGTCAAGTTTTAGACAGGATCACTATCCGCCCCCTCAATTTAGGCGTTTATATATATAAGAGATCAAATACAAACCATGCTTAAAATACTAACCTACAAACTCAATAATATGCATCACTCTGAACTTTAATATGCAGTGAAAATAATGTAAAGATGCAAGGGTGGGATCACATACAAACTAGTCCTCCCATTCAAATTATCTTTACATTATTTGTATTGCACATTGAAGTTCAAAGTGTTTCATATTATTCAAGCCATAAAATAGCAGTTTCATATTTACATAATTTGTATTGTATATTGAAATTCAAAGAGTGCATCTTTACATTATTTGTACTGCATATTGATGTTCAAAATGTTGCATATTATTGAGTTTGTAGGTTAGTAATTAGTTAAGCATGGTTTGTATGTGATCTCATATATATATATATATATATATATATATATATATATATATATATATATATATATATATATATATATATATATATATATATATTGACGTAGTTATTTTCAAAATTTATTTACTAAATTTTCTGATTGATTTTTTAGTTTAAATTTGATGGATTTAATATACAGAGTACCGTGTTATTCATGAAAAACATGCTCACAAAATTTTACAAAAAATTTCACGCAAAACCACTTCAAATTGAGATGGTTGGACGGCTGTCATGTTCGGAATTTTTTGGCGGAGGTGAGTGAACTACTATATATATATATGTAGGGGATTGTTCAGGTGAGAATGATACCCCAGGAGAGAAAAAAGAATAAAATCTAACCTTCAATTAACTCCATTCAATGGTCTAGATTTTCTCAAAAGAGAGGCACTTATGCATAACATTCGCATAATTTAGTTGGTAATTATGGCAGCCTTGCAACTCACTTTTAAATAAGGGGCACTGTAGTCAAATGCATTCATATATATGTCAAGCACGTTCCACCACAATAGGAAAACACATCCTACTTATTAGGATAGTAATTAATAAGCAATAACTACCTCTTATTCTATTATTATTTTTTCTATTATTATTATTATTAAGTACTTCCTTTTAATTAGTTTTCTTTCCAATTTCAGTATTCTTTCACATTTTATCTGGATAAATAATTTCATAAAAAATTTTAATTGAAATATGCATTTTTTCATATTTACTAGTCTTGTGAGGTACAATATTTCCTTCACGTAATTTTGTGTACTCGCACTTCAACGATTGAATAAATGCACTTTTATTCAAAATGTAATGCACTTTTATTGATATTCTCTTAAAATGGGAAGCTATTGTGCAAGTGTTCCATAATAAACACATAAAATGCATTACATGTCAATGGAGGTGCACTAATTATTAGTGCAAATCTACAAATAAAAAAATATACTACATGAGTGTAAATTCAAAACCCTACTAATTGTGCAACAGTCATATATAAAACTGCATTAAACTAAACGTTAAAGTGAATTAAAATATTAAGTGTACATTAGTGATAAATTTATTATGCACTAAAATACATTTGAAGTGCATTATATAAAGCTAACAAAATAAACTCTAAATTATCACATGCATTTTAAATATAAATAAAAGTGCACTATTACTTTGGCGTTTCTAAATTACTACATTAGCAATATTAAAAAAAAGTACGATGAGCACTCCTTTACAAAATGAATGCACTTTTACTATGTGAATTTTAAATATAAAAGTGCACTATTATATCAAACTTTCTAAAATAAAGTGTATTATTTTCATTCAAATAGTGCATATATATGTATTTCCCTATTATGCACAAGAAGTTGACAAAATTCAAATTAAAAGAGAGTGCATTAATATCTTGACACGATGCAATAAAAATCAAATAGTATTAATAGAATTAATTAATGGAGTATGTGTATCTGCTTTCAACTTTAGTTTTGTGAGAAATTAATGGTTAATAATACTGTAAGAGTAGTTAATTAGATTATTATTTGGAAGGAGCATTTAATTTTAACCATGCAGAAAACAAGGAAAGATGGTTTGAGAAAAAAAAACGTGGAAGAAAGAGAAAATTAAATGACCTAATAGCCCTATACGTAAATTCTAAAAGAGATAAATCAGCAACTTGATCTAATGGTTGTAGATTGTTCTCATTTCTCTCCTAAGATGGTTTTCTCACATGAACCTAAATATATATATATATATATATATATATATATATATATATATATATATATATATATATATATATATATATATAGTGGCTTAAAAAACATTTACGCTGGTTAAAAATACTGGCCCGACCTTAAAAATACTTGAGAGATTTCTCAAGTACTCCCTCCTTCCCAAAAACAACTTCCCGCTTTCCTTAAAAGATGTTCCAAAATTAACTTCACACTTCTTCCCACTTCCTTATTTGGCAAATTATCTACATCAAAACAATGTCAAATAGTGTCAAACAGTGTTAAACAGTGTCCAAACAGTGTCTAAACAGTAAAATTTACTCCTCAATAAATTTATTTCCTTAATATGTGTGGAAAACGAAGTGTGAAGTTGTTTTTGGGACGTAGGGAGTATTAAAAAACTACATTCTCTTGCTCTTCGAATTGACCCTCTTTATGGGTCGTGTTTACTTAAAGTATATACAATAATATAAAGAAAATGAAGCTAGGGCCAGGATCACTCAAGATGATGTGATACTTAACTCTGGCAACAGGTGGAAATTTTGTTTTTGCTTTTATTTCTTATATTTTTTATTGAAAGGATAAATATGCGGGCCGGGGTCAATACAATTTGAAGTGGCCCCTGCACCAAAATATTGATTGCGCATGGTCAGTAGTCACGAAGTATGTGTTTAATTAATTATTATTATTATTAGTTGATTGCTTCATCATAATTCCATCTCTTGTTCAAATTTGGTTAACGTTGCAAGTCAAATATGATTAGTGATTAAGACAATGATTTGGATTCCCCCCCATTCAACTGCACGTCGATTTTATTGTTGTAATACTATACGGAGTAATATATAGACCAGGATTGATTAATTATAACCTTATTACTAACTAATTATTATCATTACTACTCCGTATTAAATAGTATAAATATAAAAATAGTATAAATATAAAAATAGATAAAATTTTAAAAATTTTAAAGTAAAAAACACAAAAAAACTATTCTGAAAATTTGAAAACCTTTTAAATAGATGTTGAATATACAAATATTTTTAAAAATTTAAAAATATTGACTTTGATATTCTGAAAATTTTCACAATTTTTTTTATATTTCTTCAAATTTTAAAAAAAATTTAGAATTTTTAAGTATTAAAAATATGTTATTAAAGGTCAAAAGCTGATTAAATGATCAAATTGGTCCATTTTGTAAAGTAGACGTACTTATATGATATATTTTTTAGTACATGAGCTTAAGTGACCGTTTGGAAACAATACAAGAGCTTATTTGAACCTTTTTACTAAATTAAATATAGTGACTATAATACTATAGGAGTAACTTTACTTATAGTAATTAATTTATACTCAAATTTTAAATTCACGTGATCATAACATTATACATATACTCATATAATAGTAGTACTTTAATCATATTTTTATAAATAAATTTTATTTTAGTAATATTTTTTAAATACCATCAAAATAATATTATTATTATCATCATATATCCACCCTTCAGTTTTAGAAAGATAGCTAGTTTATTTTAAAAAGACGTACTGTTACGGAGTATCATGTCGAACCTAATTACACTTTACAAGTTTATTAAAGTGAGGAATTGAGGATTTTGTTTATTCTTTCTATCACTCCCCCGGCCGGCAATTTATATCCTACACCCGGATGTACATGTACACCCGGTCTTTTTGTAATTAATAGTGAGTTTGAGGATAGTTTGATGTTTGATGCTCAATTAAAATGTTGTGATGTTCAACTAACAAACCTTACGATTTTCATATCAATGTGCACTTTGTAAGTTATGTGTGCTCATTTGGTATTGATGTTGTGCTCATTTTTGAATTGTTATATCAAAGCATATTTCAAAAGTATCATATTACATCAAACTCGCATATTGAAATTAATAGGAGTGTATTATAGATATAATTTAATAAGTTTTTATTAAAGAAAAAATAAGAAAAATAAAAAAGAATCAGAAGATATATATATGAAGCAAGGATCATGATACTCATTGTTAGTCTCTTAAATACTCAATACAATTGGTCTGATGCTCATTAAAAGTACAATATTGCTCATTTAGCGAAAGCCGTGATTTTTCGCTTAAATTACAAAAATGACACCGAATTATTTTTGGCTTGTATTAGTTATTGGGTTGTGTTCCTTGGTTGAGCCGGATGTAGATACACCCGGATGTATGATATATGCACTGCCCCCGACCCCAGTCTTTCTTATTTGATCCAGTACGTTTTCTGTTTACAAACCATCGAGTAAAACAACAAGGATTACAACTAATAATGATTAATCGGTTTGAAGAGAATGAGAAAATAAAAAATACGGAGTAGTAGAAACTAGAAACAGAGCAGATGGCTTAAAACAGAGCAGACGGCTTAAAAACTTTAAAGTAGGACCCTATAAAAAATAGTACTCCCTCCGTCCCAGAATTATCTTCATTCTTTCCTTTTCGGTCCGTCCTAAATTTATCTTCTTTTTCCTTTTTTGGCAAAGAATTTGTGGTTCACAATCATTCTTACACATTTCTCTTTCCTATGCACAACTCTCCACCACACATTTCCCATTATCTTAAAATTCGTGCCCAGTCAAATAAGGAGATAATTCCGGGACGGAGGTAGTAGTATCTAATAACTTTAGTCACTTGCAAATTTAATCCTTTAACTAATACGGAGTAAATCTTTGTGATTTGAAGACTTTTCCCATGAAAATTACACTTTCTCACTATAGTATACCAAAACAAATGTCACCAGCGTCAGATTTTTCTATTGGAAAGTGTACTTTCCGGTGAAAAAGTCCTGAAATTGCAAAGATTTATTAGTTACATGACCAAATTTGAAAGTGATTAAAGTTACATGACCAGTAACGATACCATCCGAAAGTTATGAGACTAAAATTGCAAATCTCCCAAAAAATTGTATTCCGTACAAAGCGTGAACGGGATGTTCTCATATCGTTAGTGTAATTTTTGCAATGAAGAAAAACTTTAATTGATCTTCATCCACTTAGGATGTTTTTACTTGGACCGATATCTACTGGTTTGGTCTGGCTAATCTGTTTAAGTCTAGTCTGGTCTGAACTGGTCTGGTCTGATAAATGTCTGGTCTATGTGTTTTTTTATAATTATGAAAGTCTTGTGTGGTCTGATCTGGTCTGTTTAAGTTTGGTCTAGTTTGGTTTGTTCAAGCCTGGTCTGGTCTTAATGCACTTTTGACATACTTAGAGCCATTAGATCATAAATTCGATGTTCCAAATTTATTCTTACCTTTCATGAGAATTATTCTTTTTATTTAGAACAAATGCATCTAATGTGAGAAAAGTGAGAATGAATCTCAGTTGTAAAAATAATGATGCTGCACTAAAACACGGCTTCATGATGCATTAAGATTTAAGTTTTGCAATGTTGCATTAAAACAGTTTTATGTTGCACTAGCATTTAATGATGTTGCACCAAACGAGCTTCATATTACACCGTACTAGAGAAATGTAACACTAATTTTTAAAGGTACTCCCCCGTCCCTCTATAATTGTCCCATTTTACCATTTTTGGATGTCTCTGTATTATTGTCTCATACCATATTTGGTAACATTTGTGTGACTGTAATTCATTTTTACTTTATTCCCACTTTATCAACTCATTATCAATCACATAATTCTATTTTTGTTAAAAACCACACAACTTCCTTCCGTCCCAATGTTAGCGTGCATTGTTGCATTTTTTAGTGCAACATGAAGTTCAACTCTTTTATTATGATAGTCAAATCCAAATGGTGAGATTCATTTTTCATTTCTCACATTAGTTGCATTTCTGACTTGAGCTAAAATGTATACACTCTTCATTCCAAAATGAACTTCCCGATTTGAACTACGCTCACATTTATGTAAAGCTAAATTTTATTTTGACTTTCTAAGTGATGGAGTATATGGCCCAGGGACCCCCGGTCCACATACTTCCTCTACTACAATCAGGCCCAACAGGCCCAAACGGGCCAAGCCCAGAAAAATGGAGCTCTATGCAGCCCACAATACGCAAAGGGGTGCCTTCGGCCCCATGGCCGAAGGCTACCAGTGACGGAATCGAGCTCAGAAACATCACAGGAGAACAAGGCTTGAAAACCAAGCCTTCGGCAACTGCAGCCCTCGGCAGGTAGGAGCCCTCGGTTAGAAGAGGCATCACAAGAGAACAAGGCTTGAAAACCAAGCCTTCGGCAACTGTAGCCCTCGGCAGGTAGGAGCCCTCGGTTAGAAGAGGACTCACAAGAGAACAAGGCTTGAAAACCAAGCCTTCGGCACCTGCAGCCCTCGGCAGGTAGGAGCCCTCGGTTAGAAGAGGCATCACAGGAGAACAAGGCTTGAAAACCAAGCCTTCGGCGCCTGCAGCCCTCGGCAGGTAGGAGCCCTCGGTTAGAAGAGCCTTCGGCCCAGCACCCTTCAGCCGAAGGCATCCACCTCGACAGAATATCCTCTTCACATGCGCCTGGATCACCGTACCAAGTACAAACGTCACATCCAACCACCGCGTTTAATGCGGCCACATGCGAGTGCCAGTGCCACCCCGGTCGAGGTGACCCCTCGACCACCAGAAAACTGACACGTGTCCTTATCTAGCATTTATTACTACTATAAATAGCACCCCTTTCCCTCATTGTAAACCACGCTTAATACATATCGAATATACACTCTCTCTCTTACTTATTTGCTCTGACTTCTCTCTAGTTATTCTCCGCAATAACCCCTCGGATAAGCTACCCCCCGGGTACACTATCCATCATTTGGTGCTCTCATTAAGAGGTCGAACAATCAAGTAAGAAACCCTCCCCCTCGACCAAACACAAAACACCTAGCTAAAATGGTGAGAACAACTCGTGCCAACTCCAAGAATGTAGAGGACAGGAACCTGGCCCTCGGCGAGGTCGACGTCCCCGAGGCCTCCAACAGGGCTCCCGGGGGCGGCGTCATCGCCGGGTTGGACCAGACGGCTGTCGACCTACGCCATCAAATTCAACAGAATGCCCCCGATGGCCGCCTCGGCATCGAGGCCAAGAAGAAGGACCGGAGCGAGAATCAAATTAGCCCTCCGGTCATCACAATCGACGTACAATCGGCGCTCTCCGCCTTCATCCAGACGCTCACCTAGAACCCGGGTGCCTTCGGCACTTTGGTTCCCCTCCAACCTGAGGTCGGGGAGAATATTATGCCTCCCCCTCATCCACACCCCCTCGGGAACCCGGTCCTCCGGATTGGGAACTCCGAGGGGGTCGTGGCCCAAGATACGGCCTCCCAGGAAGTCCAATCCCGGGACCGCCACAACGTAAACAAAGAACAACTTCGGACCTCCGCCCTCGAGAGACTCGGAGGGGCGCAAGATCGTCGAGGGGTCCAAGACCGCCTCGGGGGGAAGGCGTTCCAGAGGCCTCAGGAAAGTGGCGGATCCCTCTCCATGGCCAATGAAAGGCGTCCCCCTCAGGACAAAGGCAAGGCACCTCTCCATGTCAACGACGCCCGCCATCAAATCAATCAGGCTCACTCGGCCCGCATCCATTTGTAGGGGGCGGAGGCCCTCCCGAAGGACCCCCGGGACGAAATCATTGCGGCCCTCCAGCGCCGGCTCGACGAGATGGAGGCCACCAAAGCACACGCCACCACTTCTGCCCCTCATACAGACCTCAAGTATGAGGCAATGTTGGCCAAAATGGAGGAGATGCAAAGGAAATTTGCCGAAGGCTCCGGGGAACCCTTCATCCAACTCCGAACTAGGACGCCATTTACCCCAAGGGTATTGGCGGCCCAAATTCCGGAAAAGTACCGAGGGCAACTCATCAAGCCCTATGAAGGAAAAATCGACCCCCAGGAGCACTACAACAGGTATCAAAACAACATGATGATGATGGGGGCATCAGATGAATACTTATGTCGTTGGTTCCTTTCCACCTTGGAGGGACCAGCATACGAATGGTTCAACCGATTGCCCGAGGGCAGCATTGACTCTTGGCAAGATCTTCCCCAACGCTTCCTCACCCATTTTGTCGGAAGGAAGCGCGTGAGAAAGCACTTCTCCCACCTCCTCTCCGTCAAGCAACAGCCTGACGAAGCACTTCGGTCCTTCATTGACCGGTGGATGAAGGAGACAGACGAGGTCGAGGGCGCCGACGAGCGTACCGTCCTCGTCCTCTTCCAGGGGGTTCTCCGCAGCAGCTCCTACGCACGGAGCCTCATCACCGACCCCCCAAGATCATACCTCAGAGCACTCCAGCGAGGGAGACTATACGCCGACACCGACGACCTCCACTCCTTCAAGAAGAATGAGGGCCAGCCCTCGAAGAAGACAAACAACACGCCGGCCCCAAATACGCCCTCGGCCGGAGGCCGAGACCATGGAAGTCACACCCAGCAAGGCCGTAACAAACGCCAATGGCGCCCTCAGTTGGACATGCCGAGGACTCCCCTCACGCACCCGGTGAGCACTATCCTCAACTATGCGGAAGAGCACGACCTTTTCCCCAGGGACCCTCGGTCGGCGAGGGAGATCTACGCCATCCACCAAGGCGGCACATATTGTCGTTACCACAAAAGCACCTCCCACAATACAGACGATTGTGTCTCGTTAAATTCAACGGGGTGAGCTCCACCAATTCATCAAAAATTCCCCAGGGAAAAATGCCAGGGAGAACACCGATAAAAAAGAAGGGGACATCGCAATGAAGAAACTTGAAATCGGGAGGTTCAGCGACGACGAGGAGTTCGAGGAGCCCCAGTTGAAGAAGCGCCACCTCCGATAATCGTGTTCCTCGCCTTCGCCGTCGGTCACAGCCTTGGGCCCTCGACCTCGAGGCACATTATCATCCCCTCGGCCTAAAGCCCCATGGCCGAAGGCTACCAGTGACAGAATCGAGCTCAGAAACATCACAAGAGAACAAGGCTTGAAAACCAAGCCTTCGGCAACTGCAGCCCTCGGCAGGTAGGAGCCCTCGGTTAGAAGAGGCATCACAGGAGAACAAGGCTTGAAAACCAAGCCTTCGGCGCCTGCAGCCCTCGGTTAGAAGAGCCTTCGGCCCAGCACCCTTCAGCCGAAGGCATCCACCTCGACAGAATATCCTCTTCACATGCGCCTGGATCACCGTACCAAGTACAAACGTCACATCCAACCACCGCATTTAATGCGGCCACATGCGAGTGCCAGTGCCACCCCGGTCGAGGTGACCCCTCGACCACCAGAAAACTGACACGTGTCCTTATCTAGCATTTATTACTACTATAAATAGCACCTCTTTCCCTCATTGTAAACCACGCTTAATACATATCGAATATACACTCTCTCTTACTTATTTGCTCTGACTTCTCTCTAGTTATTCTCCGCAATAACCCCTCGGATAAGCTACCCCGGGTACACTATCCATCACTAAGTATACTCTTACTTTACTTTACGTGAAATAAAACAAAAATTAGGCAAAAAGTAAAGCTAATTGAGACTTTTTGCTTAAAAATGATTTTCTCTTATAAAAATGACCAACATCAATAAATGAAGTAGAAATTTTCTTTTGATTTGATCAGAAAAAAAAAGGATGACGCCTCATCCCGGAGGGCCACTCAACCCCGACCGGACGATACGTTGGGAGGATGTAAATTAGATTATAATCTCAATCTGACATATAGAGAGTAGGCTCTGCTCAGGTACTGCATTTTTAGGTGGGTATAGTATAGTACGTATATGTAGGCTGAAAATGGGAAGCAACGCGCATCAAATCACCTCCAAAGATGGATTATGATGGATGCAGACGGTGCCATTAATCTAGCACAAATCAGTCCTTTCTATCGGATGGATAGATGGATGTATGTACTCTCAACAGTACGGATCGGACTAGCTAAGAAACCAAAGAATTTCACAGAAGCAGCAGCTCAATTTTATTCATTCATTCATTCATTCAAAACAAAGGGAGCGGATTTGAGATAGATAGTTGTAAGCTAAAATATATGAACGAAGTCATTAATTGAATTCCCACTTTGTATACCGGATTTGAATTTCATTTGTACATCGAAAAAGAAGAATGAAATTAACAAGGATAGGGGCTGCGGCTGTGGTGAAGAGGGTTGGAATTCGCTACCCCTTGCAGTTTCAATCCCTCGTATGCTTTTCCTCTCTGCCATTTACATTAGTTAGATCATCATTTTGTTGAATTATATAAAAAACCGATCATCATTTCTTCAAAAGCTTAATTGGTCTGGAACCGCACCTGCAGTGTTCCTGTATCATCTCTTTCGGAGTTGAAGTCGTAGTAGGTGCTTGCTGCCGCTAGCTTCAAAGAAAGAAACTGAAACCACCACAGCCCAAAATAAGCAAATGTAAAGTTTGAGTTTTGAATCATCATCATCTTCTTTGCTTAATAATTATATTACCTCAACTTGGTTTTGCAAAGACTGCACATAGTTAATTATTTCATCCAACATAACAGCCATGCCCATTGTCTGAAATTTTATTGCCATCAGAAGGTTGCTTATCGTATCTAGCTCCAAATCGAAATCTCAATTGCGTACCTTGTAGCATCCCGGAACAATTTCTTGCAAGCACCTGAGTCTTTCATTGATTTTCTCTCTTCTAACCTGAACCACCACAAACCAAATTAAATACGATTCTTGAAATAAGAAGATTAATATTGTTGTTTTTCAAAAAAGAACCATTTCATTGCTACAAAAGAAAGGATTACCCTTTCTGCTAAACTGTGACTATCCGTAGCCTGTCCCCTTTTAGCTCTTACGTGCACCACTTCCCTTTGCTGCTGCTGCTCCTCCTCCTCCTCCACTTGTACTTCTTCTTCACCATTCTTCTTTCTTTTCCGCCGCCCTCCTGACTGTAATAAACATGCCAACAACTGTTACACATACTCCGTACTTCTTTGATCCATAAGGTAGTCCAAATATGAAAAATATTTTGATAGCTGTGATGGAATGTGAGATAGTTTAATAAGGAACATATATGTGTACATTTTTGGTGGCACTCTCGGAATGCGTCAAGCTGCTCTCCGGAGTATGGTCGGTGATCTTCGAGTTAATAGACGGCCGATTGGCTGCTCTGGGCACCGGTTTCTTCGTCTTCATCTCACTTTGCAGCAGGGAATGATGGCCGTCGGCCGGGAAGTTTTGACACAAATTCTCAGCAAATTCAGGGGCGAGAAAAGTTTCTGGGCAAAATCCCACCATTGAGCTCTGAAAATTCATGGAGGGGAGCGCTGCTGAGTAACCGATCGGGTTTATCAAGTCTTGAAACGGGTTTATGATTTCCATTGCCGCCGGATCATTGTTGAGTGCAGAGAATGGTTGTTTCAGGATTTGCATGTCTGGAGTGAACTGACGATGATGGTGATCAGACATCAATAATTTGAAAAATTAAATCTCTCTTAGCTTTGTTTGGGGGTTGGGATAGAGAGCCAAGGATAATGAGTATATAAGTTGTTGATGATAAGGCCAGGCCGGCTGCTTCACAGTGTGTCTATTGTATATGTACGCTTTATATAAATACAAATAAATAAATGTGAATGAATTTATGAACACTTGTTATCTGTACTACGACACAAGTACATTAAGGACTTCTCCCTCTCCCATCATTAATAAATAAATGATTTAATGAGACTAACATCACAGGAACGTGTAGCTCATCTTGATTAAACTGCAGTAAAAGAATCTCCCACATTTACTAAAATGTTATTCGAGGTTTCCCATCTATGCACACCGGTGGAGTCAGAAAAATACTACGTAGGTTAGGAGATCCAAACTCAACTACATACGTAATGAAAATATTGAATCGTTTTTGAACAATATCTGAGTTTGGATCCACTGCCACTCGTAACGGTACGATAAATTATCTTTGCTCTGTCCCTGAGTCATGTCACGTTAGTAATGAGTGAATTATATACTACATTTAAAATTTGGGAAAACAATCATCATTACACATCAAATTTTGCTGATTTTACTTTTAGATCATGTTGATTTTTCAGAAATCATAACCGTTTACTTTTAATGAGTTATGAAGATCATAATATATCAAATTGAAAATATTTCAAAGTTACATACTCCCAAACTTTGAGGGGAGTCGGAAGACCACCCTAACCCCCGTTGGATCCGCCCCTATCTATATATTCATCAATCAAAATGTGTTTGAAAGTGACGGAGTCATGGAGAAGTCGAAAAGTGACCTCACCCCTAAAATAAAATTCCAATATATTGATTATTTATTTATTTATTTATTTATTTATTCATTCCTTTTTATATATAAAATATACTAAAACTTTGGACCCCTCATTATAAAATTGTATGGTCCACCCCCTAATCATAAAACTTTGGCTCTGCTGCCACTAGCGTTGAGACACGTGATATCTAAAAAATAAAGTATACCGTAAATTCTAAATCGTGAGGGATTTGGAATCCCTATTTTAAGCAAATTCTATCAAACCCATAAATGTGTGCACTAAATTGAGTAACAATCATAATATGTAAGATTGAAGTTATTTTTCTGTTTGAAATTATTATATAAAATCATTTTAACTATTTAATGTAATTTTTTCTTAGTTTTATTAATATAATATAGTTTAAATATTTTTTCCCATAACGTAGCAAATTCAACCAATTTAGCCTAAGTTACTTTTCATCAATTTTATCAAATTAAACTATTTCTAGTATTATTCAATGGGCTCAATATACTTTTAAGAGTTTAAAGGGTGAATTCAACTTGAAAGGCATCCTGTTTTCAAGTGGTTTGATCTTCAATAAAAGGACCGTTTTATGTCTTGATCTTCTGTTTAAGGGCCTCCCGAGATATATGACTTGATCTTCAATTGAATTTTGATTCAATCTTTATATGAATATTTTCAAATCTTTAAAGATCCGTTCTTCATATCTTCGAATCTTCAAAGTCTTGTTCTTCAGATCTTCGAATCTTCAAGCTTCGTTCTTCAGATCTTCGAACGTTCTTCAACTTTTGGATTTATTTTATCAAGAATCGACGAAATCACGAAGGATTATTCGTATATTCTTAATAAAATTTGTGGTTTGATCTCTGCATCTTCTCCGGAATCGTTCAGAGCCTCTCGGGAGTTATTCAGATCTTTTCTGCAGCGTTTCTTCGACAAGACATTCTCTTTCATTCCTATCAAATGAGACCCCTATTTATAGGTGCGGAGGGAGTGAAAATATGCTTTTAGGGTTGTGAAATTCATTCATATGCTTAGGGCCCTTATTAAAATGAGCTTTGTGCTCTATTTGCTTGCATTTAATAGCAAGAAAAATCAGCACGTGTTCGATGTATCTGGACAACTTTTTTAACAAGGGTCGCATCCGTTTTCCATGCATACGGATGAATTTCTTAACGAGATTCATTGATCTCTTTACCGATTGAATCATGGCTCTTATTTATTGAGCCACTATTTGATAATGGGCTCAAAATTAATAGGACTGGTCCATTCTTTAAAAACTCAATTTATAACTAAATTAATCAGATATTTTAAATAATCCAAATTAATTCAATCACTAAATTACTTCTCAAGGCCTCCATATCATTATCTTTCTTTTGATGAGATCCATCAACCAAGATTAAAGATTTGCCTCATGTCATTTCAAAGAGGCCCAATGGCAATAAGTTATGTTCAACTTTAAAGCATAATTGACTCATAGAAATGGCCCGATCAATTTTATATGTCCAAAAATGCCCCCTCGAGACTTGCTTGAGTGAACCTATTTATTAAGGTAATTCTATTCGCAACCATGATTTTACTAAATACAACCAAAATTGTTTTATACATCCAACTATACCCTTATCTCCATTCTCCCGCTTCTTTCCAAGTGCCGACTCGTCTCCACTCTCCAGATCATCTCCCCCCTAGTTTGCTACTCAGGGGAATCAGCCACTTCAAGGATGTCTCTTCGCACAGTAGAAGAAGAATTAGCCATATACATTTAAGTTGAATCAATTGTTCAAAGAGGTTGGAGACACATACCACTTCAAGTGGTCTGCCTAGCTATTTTCCACAGGGTTCTTGGATTTGGAATTTTGCTCAGGGAATCAGAAAGATTTCTAAACCCACCGGAAAAAGTGTTTTCAATGATTTCTCTATTGTTTTTTTCTAAATTCTCTTTAATGTTAAAATTAAAGATCAATTGCTTTTATTTTTCCGCTGTAACGATTGATGGGGACATCTTAAGACCTTGCAATTAATCCCCTTCCGTCGATCTGAAAGGTTCCGTTTCCATCCCAGAGGTCTGCTACTGTTCGCAGGTTTTGTTACCCTGTTTACGCCGGTGCTGAAATCTCGTCGTCGGTGCGTCTTATATGGCCGGTTTCTTAGATGGGTGTTTATTGTAAGGGTAACTTAGACATTTTGTAGGTTTATGGCTCTATTTAGTAAAATAGTAGCTGTGAATAAAATTACCCTATTTATGATCACGAACAAGTGAGTCTCCAAGATTGATCCTGTAATCCATCATAATTAGCCCAATTTTGCAAAAGATCTTTTTTTTTAAAATCAAATGCGCAAGATCCACCGAATCTATTGATATAAAATTATATCATTCCCATTAGGCTTACAAAAAGTGTGCAATTCTCTTGCTTCATCACGGATTTTAACTAATGCACTTCAATTCTGACTTCAATTCGAACTCTTAAAGTAGGAAATCTTAACTTATTATTCTCCGTAATCAACTTCAGTTGCATACAATTCATTCTTGCATTAAAGAGGGCCGGTTTTGAGGGGGGCAAGAGGGGCGACGCCCTAGGCTCGAAAAAAATAGAAGAAAAAATAGGCTCAAATTTTTTTCTTTTATATATAGTGTGAGTATGTTTCTTTTTTTATTCTTAAGTTCAATTAATTAGGCCTAATGATTAATTTTGTTGACAATTTGGAAATTTCAAACATAAATAAAGAGTCTTAAACAGAGACAAGTTTAAAACATAATATATACATTAATTTTTAGCAGGATCAGTTGTAGTTTTGAAAAGCAATACAATTGTTGTTGCATAAATAAAAGACATGTCTGGTTCTCACATCTTTTTAGTTTTTAAGGTTTTTTATTCAATTTAATTATAACATAACAAATTTATATAATCATTTTTGTTTAGAACCCGTTTCTCTCAAATTTCATCCCGATTATTCGTTTGTTTCCAAATTTCAATAAGTTATATCTGAGTTCCTAATAGTAGTTTTAGAGGACGCCAAATTTGCAATCTTCTTGCGTGAATCCTCTTGGCAGCCAAACATTTTGTCTCTTTGAAAACCTTCATTCTTTCGAAACTTCAAACTTTATACTCTCATTAGCGGTAAATAAATCATTCTCAATTTATGAATTCAATATGTGGTAATATTTCTTTTCATTTATCATTTCAAAAGAAAGTTTATTGTTATTATATGTGGCAATTTTATTGTTTGTCATATTTATTAGTGGAAAGAAGGTTGTCTATGAAGCAATTATTAATGATTTGCTTCACATTGGTCTACGAGAAACGTTTTTAAATAAATGTTTTTTCTTTTTATACAATACTCGTGTTGTTACTTTTACCCAAATGTGTAACTTATATAATAATAAAGTGATTCTCGTCTTTATTTTATGAACTTAATTGCCCGAATATAGTGTACTGTTTGTCATGGATATAGAGCTAAAATAGTGTACCGTTCATAGGCCCAGAAATGGAGCATAAATTGACTTCATCTAAGAACTTTTCTTCTATAGTTCTATTAAGGAGTAGGATTTAATCTACCTGATTTGAGATCTATTACCGTGAATAAATATCAACTCATCTTCTTCTCTTTTGCACCTTTACCTCACTCCCAGCAATTTGCAAAGGCCATCAAAATTCCTGAAGGCAAGCTCGATCAACATCTCCGAAGCTGTAAAGCAATAGGTGAATTACCTTTTCCATTCTTTCTTTATCAAGTTTTTTTTACCGTATTGCAGAAGATATCTCAAGCTTCGGAAGTTATCATGCTTGGTCAAACTCATCTTTAACCAACCGGCGTTCAAAATCCAGAGGCAGAAAATTTTGCTTTCAAAATCCCAGTTGCAGAAGAAGCTTGGCAGAGAGAAGGATCTGTCATGTCAATTCGCTGCTCTTTTCTGGTGCTCTGTCCAAGAAGAACAGGTTTGGTTGATTGCGGACAACACCGAGAGCAGGTCTTCGCTCCTCTTACTTGCCGCCGGACTGATGGTGCTGTTGGCCGGATTGTTGGTACCGCTTGTTCGCCGGCGTATAAAGGAAAACGCCGGAGTCCATGAGAGAGGAGATGATGTCGCTGTAGTTGCTGACCGTTACTGGGGGATGGGCTTTCTAACGAGGAGAGTCTTCGGTAGCCTTCAGTTGGCTCGAGGAGAGTTGCCGCTGATGTCTCTCGTCTCTCGCTATTCGTGCGTTCGTAGGTGGAAGATTGTTCGTGATGTTGTGGCCTGCGTGAAGATGACCCGAGTCTTGGCTTATTCTTAATCAATAGTGGACCTTTGGGCCTGTCCATGAGTTTCTCCTTTTCGTTTTCAAGACACGGGGTTCCTTTATCAAATCGGCTATTCTAATACAAGGGGTTTTTTCACAACTGGACACAAAGTGAAATAATATCACTTTTTTTCACTTTTCAAAATTCTTTTCAAAAAGAGTCTATCGAACTTTTCCTTTCAAAAATAGACTATGTGCTCCGTGCATTGAATCAAATTACTGTAATATTCAGTTCTTCACTTCAAAGAAGTCTGAAGCCTGCATCGACAGTGGCTACTTTCACACATTTGATAAATTTGTATAAACTACAATAATTACTCAATTCATTTTTTTTAAATAAAAGATATAAATATGTGGTAAAAGAGATGAAGATAATTAGAAAATAATAAAAGTATTAAAATTAGATAAAACAAAAAAATAAAATAATTAAATTAAGAAATCACATAATGCATAATAAAAATTGAGACTGAAAACTCCTAAGCTAAATTTAAAAAATAAAATATCAATTTAAAAAAAAATCTGAGTATTGAAAATGTATAAAAATTTGAAAATACAACAATAAAATGTAAAAATAGGAAATATTTAAAATAGTTTATGACGTGGAAAATTTGTAGAAATAGAACAATTTCTGTAATTTTATTTCTTAAAATACTTCATAAAACCTATAATTTGATTAAAAAGTACTTAAATCATTAAAAATATAAATAATTGATTTTTTTATAAGTAATTAAAAAAATTCAAACATATAAAGAAAAAAGTGAAAAAAAATCTCAAAAAAAAAGAAAAAAGAAATTAAACTCTATAATATTTGAAATATTAAAAATAAAAAATGATTATAAAAAATGGTTTTGAAATTATAAAATATTTGAAGATATTACAAATTATCATAGGCAATTATAAACTGTTATGAAACAATTATTATTTTAGAGACTGATATACATACAAAGTAAAAAAATAAATTAAATAAATTGATAAGTTTGAAAAAAGATTAAAAATCAAATTAAATGCTATAAAATAAAATATAAACAGTAAATTGTTTAAAAATTAAAAAGAAATTAATATAAATAAACTAAAAAGCATAAGAAATATAAAACTCGAAAATTCAAAATGTGTAAAATAAAATAAAAATTAAAATAGAATTAAATGTTGAAAAATTTTGAAAATTTAAAATATGAATAATAAAAAATATAAATAGATTTGTTGTTTCTTTTTGTTGACTATTGTTTCTTCTTGTTTCCTTTTGTTGATAACTCTGGTTTTTTTGATTTTTATTGATTCTTTATGTTTGAAAAAAGTTTTAAAATAAAATTAAATGCTATAAAATAAAATATAAAAAGTAAATTGTTTAAAAAATTAAAAAGAAATTAATATAAATAAACTAAAAAGCATAAGAAATATAAAACTCGAAAATTCAAAATTTGAAATAATATAAAAATTAAAATAGAATTCAATGTTGAAAAATTTTAAAATTTTAAAATATGAATAATAAAAAATATAAATAGATTTGTTGTTTCTTTTTGTTGACTATTGTTTCTTCTTGTTTCCTTTTGTTGATAACTCTGAATTTTTTGATTTTTATTGTTTCTTTATGTTTCTTGTGGTTGGTTTATATATAGAAATTCAAATTTATCATTTTACATGATTGAATATGAATCTATATATGATTTTTTACTTTAGAGAAGTATCAATGATAAGTAAAAACCTAAATATACAAAAAATAAGAACAATTCAACAACAAAACAAAAATAAGTAACACAGTGCAACAAATAGCAACATGATGCAACAAAAAACAACAAGATGCAACAAAAAGCAACACATTCAATACAACAAAAAGAAACAAAAAACAATATATAAAAGTATCACAACAACTATGTAGTTCAATCTAATATTTCAATGTATTACATATATCTATCACATAGTGTGGCTTTCCTTCATATATTTTCTTTATACATCTTGTTAGACTGTCATCATCCTTCGAAGGGAACTTATAAGGTGAACCGGCAAAGCTGGCTCCAGAGTGGGCATACTGTGAGTAGCCAAAATGTGATGTATGGGACAAATGAAATATTATTCTGTTAAATTCTAAAAGGCTAGAGACATAGTTTAATCCATGCATTTTGCCATCAAATATCTATTTCAACAAAGTTTAATACTCTGTATATATCTACATCAACAAGATAAAATAGGTCTACATAGTTCTCACAGAGATCAACCAGTAAACCTGATATTAATGGATGAAATTCCATGCTCTAAATGGAAAGATCAAATTAATATGTTGTAGTTCCAAAAAATGGTGCAAAGGTTCCAACCTGATATTACCCACTAGATTCCCCCAATCAGCTTGCCTCCAACATGAAGAAACACTCGAACTGCCCTTTCGTGATCTCCAATCTGTTTGCCAGGGTAAAAAACCAGCTCTTGGGTCTGCTCGTGAGGTCTGCTCGCGTACTCCAAGCCATCTGCTTAATCTCCGTGGAAATAAGGTTGCAACTTGCAAGGGTCACACACTGCTCTGCTTTGCTGCCATGGACGACTGGAGCTCCATCTCCCTTCATTTTTCCTCTAGCCCTGTCGCTTCCAACCACCGAATCGCCGCGATGTCGCCTATCCCAATTATGGTCTGACAACTCTTGTTGCAAAGGGCTTGGTCCGAGAGGACCGTGAACTGAGAAATCAGAGCGTAGTTTCCATACTCTCAAGACCAATTGTTCGTCTCCTTTGAATAGATGGAGGAGATGAAGGGAAAATCGGAGTGTGGAGGTGTGGGAGGAAATCAATGTTAGAGAATGGCGGAGGAGATGAAATTAGATGGTGCGAATTGAAGCTTTAGAGAAGATGAAGAGATGCGAAGTAGGATTTGGATTTTTTACGGTTGATTGGGTTTAGTTTTAGACTCTTTTGAAATAAAAAAGACAAACTGAAAAGTTAAAAGTTTAAATATGAAAAAGATTTTGTACGGAGACATTAATGATATGCCAAGTAGTAAAGTGGTCTGCGGGGTAATTAACACTACAAATAAACCATAATACTTCCATATATATAAGCTCCTTAAGCCCATTCATCCGTACATACGACCTCCATCCACGAAGAGAGATTCGGTGACTCCGCCTACCATCGATCGTCCACCCTCCTAACCTCCACACCATAGAGCTACCAGTGAATCAGATATTTTCATCCTTACTTGGTCCACCGCTCTTTGTATCGAGAAAGGTGTCATTGGTTATTTCGATGCTCATTAACATTTCAGCATGAAATTCTTCATTTCCCCCGAAATCAGTCAGATTAACCGTTTGGGATGAAGCGGATCTCCTACTTTACCAACCAACAATGGGTATTTTCCAAATTCTATTGTTTGGTATATTTTTAATTTAACCTATATATGACATTTTTTTATTTGTACAAAGTACTTTCCATGGTGGGGCACATGTTATTTTTGTGTACTAAAATCTATACGTTTGAAGTTATTGAATCAGTTTTTTTTGGAAAAAATAAAAGCTAATTTGTCAAAAAGGTTATCCTGTTTGTCCAATTTTGTAGTTAAAAATACACCCAAAATATTTCAGGATCTATCTTTTCATTGTTACTCAAAATTGAAAAAAATGGTCGGAAGAGAAAGATGCACGAGATAAGTGACACATATACTCAAAACTTTTAATACAGGTATAAGTTTAATAAACAGCATCAATAATTATATAATTTATGAACTTTTTTTTAAATTATATACTCATACTCCAATAATCTATCAACTATGACTTCAATAGGTCTTTTACACGTGATTGTTGAACATTCTTTTTGGTCATAATAAGTCTTTAACTGGATATTTTTTCTAAGAAAAGTGTTGTAGTACAAAAATCGTATAGGATTTTTGTATTTATATTAGTTCCGATGTAGGGCGGTGTAAATTATCACACATATGCTCAAAATATGTGAAGCTAGGTTCCCTATCAACCACAACAGGGCTGATTTAGAAATAGTATATTATGTTATACATGTCATGATTAATAATATTAATAAGAATTAGTAAAGTCCATATAAATGTTAAACATTGTTTGTAGTTGATATTCCCTTATCGTGGAAGGCCATTTTCAGCCTTTGTTCTTCCTTATCCATGTATATCTTCAAACATAAAAACTTATTTATGTGCATTTTAATTATGATATAATAAATACATGAACCAATTAAAGTTTGCTATCTTTTCATATTCTGCCCATTGCTATCTTACTTAATGTATGATTTTATATAATCATATCAATCATATTTAATCATTTAATCATCTAACACCAAAAGTTGAAAATAATTTAATAGTACATCTGATAATTCTTGAACTTATGGAGTATATATATTTTTCATTCCTGAAATATTATATATATATATATATATATATATATATATATATATATATATATATATATATATATAACATCTGAAGTAGTTTATAAAACCATAGTTTCAAATAATCTCTCTATTTTGGATGCTAGTTGTGGCTTTTGTAGCTCTTCCTGGTGGGTCGGGTCTTTCTAAACGGGTGAGAAACTTTAGTTATCAACCACCAAAAAGTTTTTGATACCATAGACACCATTTTCTTGCATTTTAGACTTGGAAAACCCAAATGATGGTCTCTTAAGAGTAGCATGAATCCGAGTTTCGTATACAAAAAAAAACCGTATATTCAACTGAAAACAACAAAAACGGCTCAATATCTCCAATATGCAGTGTGACGGTTTACCACTGCATCATGTAGAACCAATTCACGGTTTATCTTTGCATGGATAGGAACCTCGTAAGCCCTGATGACTAACTTTTACTGCCTAACGAATTTTTTGTGTGATCTACAACATCAAGTAGTGACCACATGCCTAACGAATCCTTTGTCCCTAAAAACTTTGTTACATTTTGCTACTTTCTCTTTTAAGTAAAGAATTTGTGATTCCATTTAATTCCCTTTTCTATATACACATCTGAATCATAAAGTTTTTTCTTTATTAATCCTCATACTAATTAAATTTGACCAAGTTTTAGGATGAAAGAATTATATGAATAGAATGAAATTTGCTATTGGTATATATAAATAGCATTTTAAATAATTACCTCACTCAAAAAAAAAACAAATCTCCCCCTCCCTTTCTCCATCTTAACTCATCCCAAATGTCCGCCTCCCCTTCCCATTCTATCGCACTCCCATCGGCCACAACATTTGAAGTCCATTACACTTCGGTCGCCAAGTATCGTTATGCATCCACCTCGCTGACCAGAGGCGGACCCACTAAGGGTCCCACGGCTCTCGGAACCCCATGCACCTCGAAAACATTACCTGTATATATTATATATATTACATAAAATTAATTATTTAATGTCTATTTACACAAAAAACGACTTTAGAACCAAAAGAACGGAGTAGGGGAATGGGAGCACGCACGGGATTGAAAGTTTCTATGTTGCGGGAGGTATCATGTAACACCGCCCCCAAGTATTTGTACCTTATCAAATTATGTATTGAACCCTGAGAAATAAATAAAAGCATTTTTACGTGATTGCAAATTTTTATCATTTCTTCTATGTGAATAGTAAAATTCACGTGGGGCCCACACCGGAAGTGGGGGCCGTCCGATATTATCGGGACCACATATTATATTAATCTTGGTCTAGATAATATGTATATGGTGGTGGATATCCTAATTGGGCCATGGCAATGGCATAGGGTTGACCGGTTGGTCAAACGGGGCCCAATTATCAGTATCGGCAATTTATCAGATAACAGCCCAAAAAGGGATTTCAGAGACTTCTAAATAAAAGTTGGGGAATTCATATTCATCCTAAGGTCCAATAAGGATTGGGAACAAGTGTTATATTTTATTTGACCCGATAAAATAAAAATAGAATTAAAACAGTCCAGAAAATACAACTTTCGGGACCGATTGTACACTCGGGTACATAAAGGGTTGACCTCCCACATAAGTGGGGGCCAACCCACGTTTTTAGTCCTGCAAATGTCCAGAGGAGCCGCACAAGATCAGGGGGAAACAAGAAGTGTTGGTCTCGGTTGTACTGGATACAGTTTAGAGGGGGGGTGAATACACTGTATTGGTTTTTAAACTTTTCAAGCTAAGTACCAGATTTAACAGAATAGCATGTTCTATTGGCAGAACAGACTAGCAGCGGATAGGTTTTTGGTAGGGAGTTCTGTTAGTAGCCTCAGAGAAGCAAAGGCAGTAGGCCTTCTGTTAACTCACAAGACAAGTTCTGCTGAACACAGATACCAAGTCTTTGGAGTTAAGCAGTTCAAATAAAAGCAATAAATAAAATGCAGTAAGTAAATGACACCAGGGCTTTTTATAGTGGTTCAAGGAACAACTTGTTCCTCTAGTCCACTGTTCCACTAAGCTTGTAAAAACGTCCGTTTACAACGCCTTAGCCCTATCACTTAAGAAGCTCTCCACGTCTTCTTCAAGTGTAGATGTCTTCTTGGATGCACTTCTGGCTTCCCTAAGACTGGTCCTTTCACTGAGCTTTCCCGGAAGTATCACCACTTCACTGCTCCAGGTACTTGGACGTCCTTCTTATGAAAGAAGAGGTTCTGTTGAGAACAGGGGTTCCTCCAACTTGCTTCGTTACAAAAGATTTGTATGTGAGGAGCTTGAAGAGTTGAAGAACACTTGGAACTTTGCTTGAGTTGGATGTAAGGATTTTTCCAACGTCTGCCTTCTCTTGTAGAAGATAATGAAGATTTAATCTCAAGGAGGCTTTTTGCGTTTTTAGCGTTTGAATATCTTGTATGTGCACAGTTGTAGCAAAGTTATAGCAAAAGTTATCCGGTTGTTCTTCGTAGTGTATCTTTTATACTGAGGTTGTCTTCCCGTTGGAGGAGAAGGAGGACAACTGCATTAAATGAGCGGGCAGTTGACTTGACCAGTAGGACCCGGTAAAGTTGGCGGGTTACTATTTTGGGATAAGGTTATCCTGACATTGCGGCCAATCATCTGCAATTACTCTACAGAGTACGGGAGACATTAAATGTGCATTTAATGCGCGTACTGTAGCTTTTCCGTTCAAGACTCCTAGCCGTTGAAGGAATCTTTCAGTTGGTTTACCGGTTTGGTGAAATTCTTCTAAGTGTCAGGCCTTCTGGTGTCTTTAGCAGAAAGTTGATCAGAGAAGGTCTTGAGCACTTCTGTTGAAGAAATATCCAACAGAGAACCAGGAGGGTTTCTGTCAGAATAAAGGCTAACAGAGACCCTGAGGTCTTCTGTTCTGAAGCAGAGAACCAAAGGTCTTCTGTTCAACCAAAGCTTTATCAAGGGTCCTCTGTCAGGGGGTCTTCTGTTCTGGAGGCCTTCTGCTCTGGAGGCCTTCTGCTCTTGAAGCCTTCTGCCAGTCGATTATACTAAAGAATTTTACAAAGGAAAATGCTAATACATTAAGTCTAAAGAGGGATACTCTAAAGTCCTAATTAATATAGCATCATCAAAATCTAATTACAAATATTCCTTACAATTTCCCCCTTTTTGATGATGCCAAAACCCTTTAACTATTTCCAGAGAAGTGCCTTCACCACAAAGAATTAAAGTTTAAAACTTTCATTAAAATCTTGGTGGGCAACTTGGCATAGGAAAATAGTAAGAGTATAGTACATTCAGATAGCAGATAATAAATCAAAAAGCAATCAAACAGAAACAAAAGAAAAGACAGGAATGGAGGAATTGCCTTACAAAGTGTGAGGCAGAGATGTTCTCTTATTAAGGGTAGATTACAAGGATATCTGATTACATAACAGCCCTTGCAGCTTCAGCTCTTGCTTGTTCATCCAATCCTTGTAGCCTTTTTAACTCTGCATTCACCTCTTCTCTGATTCCAACTAGATTTCCAGATCTCTGGTAAGAAGCCCAAACGGGTGAGAGCTTGCAGTCTAGGTAGTTCAGAACACCTTCATGAATATCTTTTCCTGGGACAATGCTGTTGTGGTACCAGAATTCTGCCTCCTCCAGAGATCCACCATGTCTAACCTTTACATGACCATCATGGTTCAGATAAAGGTTCTGTTGCTGTGTGGAGGTCATCTTCTGCTTCATTTCCTCAAATTGGGCTTTGGTCATCACCTGAGATCCTCCCAGTCTCCATTCTTTAAAGCTCAGTGCTTTCTTCTTCTTAGTACCTTTCTTCTGTGGAGATGGAGGTCTAGGGATACCAGCTAGCCTTTTCTTCTGGAGGGCAGCTTCAAAATAAGGAGTGGGATCCACAGCTGGTTCAGCAGATGATGAGGCTCTGGTGGTCCTAGGTTTAGGCAGAAGAGGGTCTTCTTCCCCCTTTTTGGCATCATCTATATCACCAAGCAGAAGGGAGAGTTTCTGGAATTCTGTGGCCTGAGTAGAGGCAATTTGTTCCAGGGTTTCTGGTAATGTTTGAGTGACAGATGTGAGGCCTTCAATCAGCCCCTGTTGTTTCTGGATGGCAGACAAGACATCTTTGTTGCTGGCTTCTAAGAGAACCATCTTCTGATATCGTTCTTTGTCTGCAACTAGGAGGAGCTGTCCTTGAGTAGAATGATCATTGCAGAGGGTGTTTAGTTCTTGTAACCTTGCATGAAGTACAGAATCAGATTTCTGAAAAGATGCCACTGCCTGGGAAAGTGTTGATAGTGTGGTATGTTGGGAATTCAGGGTCTGATTTATGGCAGTCAGAACAGTCTTTATAGATTCCACTTCAGTAGAGACAACATCAATCTTGACATTAGATGAGGACATGAAGTCCTTAAGAACATTTGTCAAACTAGCAGACATGTGTTTGAAGCCGGATTTCACATTGTCATCCACATGTTGCAGACCCTCATAATGTTTATCATTGATCATAATGAGTTTGTTCATGCCTTCTAACATCTGACCTCCAAAGTCCTCTGCAGCTGCTACAAAGTCATTGAAGGGTATCTGACTTTCTTGTCCAGCAGAGTGAGGTAGCTCTAAACCTCTTCCCTTAGGCAAAGGGTGATGCTCTTGGACAGAGGAGAGGGATTGGACAAGTAGTTCATGCTCGAGTTGAGTCAGTGGGGGGGTCTTCTGTCTCTTTGAGGTATCTTTGTAGGACTTGCTGACAATGAAGTCATCCATGTCAGAGGAGTCTTCGTAGGAGGAGTAGATTGGGATTCTGTTCCTGATTACCTTTTTCTTCTTCTGGAAGGAGGGATTAGGGGCAGTAGAATGCCTGGAATATCCTTGCGGTGCAGAGATGGGGGAGATGGTTGTAGGATCAGAATCTCTTAGGAACAAGATAGGTTTTAGCTGAGCTGGGGGTTGGTGTGGTGGAAGGGACGCTTGTGGAGTGACTTGATGTTCAGACTTGGGAGGTGAAGGGGATTTCTGTTGGGATGGTTGTGATGAGGAGATTATCTATTGGGGTTGGGTTTGAATAACTTGTCTTTGAGGAGATGTGGGAGGGGAAGGGGATCTGTTCTTTGGGGGAGAGAACGGTTTGCAGGATGAGGGAGTTGTAGATTTGGGGGTTGAGGGTTTTTGGGATGTGGGGGTTTTCTGTTCAGAAGAGGGTTTCTGATGATGTGAGGAGGTGTTCTGTCGGGAGGTTGGGAGTGTATGCACAGAGGGAGATAATGGAATCAGGGGTTCTGTTGGAATAAGTACAGAGGGGGTTGAAGATATTACCTCAAGTACTTGGTCTCCTATCATAGATGATCTCCATTCTGAAATGAGTTCCATCATTGCTTGACCTTCAGTCATTGGTACAGAAGGTTCTCCAGGAGTAGAATAGGGCACAACAGATTCCCTTGCCTTCTTGGCAAACAGCCAGGCTTCGAACGCATCAACCTCTTCATCTGCAAGGGGTTTCACTGGCTCATCAGAAGGAGTAGAGATCAGGACTGCCTTGCCTTTGTAGTTGGCCTTCTTCTTCTCAAGTACAGAGATGAGAAAATTCATGGCAAAACACGTAGAAACATCATCTGTGCCTACCCAGTTAAGTACGTCTGCCTCCTCAGATTCATAATGGTCGAAATATTGGATAATCTTCTGTAGAGGCACCATCCTCCAACTTCTCCAAGCTAACACACGCTCAAACTGCTTGTCAAGAGCTGTTTTGTAGTCTGTCTGAGGTTCTAGGATGAGTGGTGTTAGGTGTTCTGGAGAGTGAGCAGCTCCATGGTCTTCTGTCATGCGTGCAGACTTGACAGAAGTCTCAGATTCCCCCTGAGATGTGGCAGCCTTCTCCACTGACTTACTCTTGGAGTAACTAGAGTCGAAGATGATTTTCTTCCCTTGCCATTGAGAGCTCTTGGCTTGAAGGGGTAGAGCAGGTTCTGTTGGTTGTCCCCCCTGAGTTTCTGAGGCAACCTTGGGGATAGGAGTTCTGATCTTCTGTTTCTTAGAAACTGGGGGTGCAGAAGGGGTAGAAGATCTGGATTCTGAAGAGGATTTCTTCCTCTTGGGATTTGGTTTCCTGGTCAATACCTTCTTGACCTTCTCTGGTGCAGCTTTCTTGGTAACTGCTTTCTTCACAGCTTTTCTCATCATAGGTGCTTCCTCAGAGCTGCTGGAGGTATTCTGTTGGGAGGGTCTCTGTTGGAGCTTCTGTCTGTTAATGTCTAGCTTGGCTAACCTCTTGACTTCAGCTTTTATAGCTGCTTCTCTGTTGCTGGTAGATGACAGAAAGATCACCTTGGAGTGATCTACCAGAATTGGTTTCCTGAGCCCAGTTCTCTCCACTAGAAGCTCAGAGATGAGGAGAGCATGACCTACCTTCCCAGAGTAGATCCCTGTGTCCTTGCTCTTTCTCTTTGCCACCTTGACAAACTCTATCATGGACCTGACAATCACTTGGCCCCAGTTGATGTTTGCCTTGTGTAACACAGCATAGACTGCCTTGGCCTGCGAGATGGTGAACTCATCAGTGGATGTGTATCTACACCATACACATCTGTGAAGGATATTCACTAGAAGTTCAATGTCTCTTTTCAGAGAGTGTTTCTTCCCTGTCAACTTTGGAAGGTTGGCCCAATGTCTGCCATAGTTCATGGCGAATTCCTCAATAGTGAGGTCAGCATCTTCTAGGTCAAAGAAACCGCTGGATTCATTGACAGCCGCAATCTGGAAGAGCCTATTGATGGCCCCAGCATCAATGGAGACTTGCTCTCCATTTACAGTAGAGGTGATGACCTCGTCCTCAAAATCAGCGTTGAGATAGAACTCAACCACTTCAATACAACTGTACTGAGTGTAGTTGTAGGTGATGACCTTTGCCAGTTGGGAGTCGTTGATGCATTCCACTATACGCTCCATCAGTGACTCATCTTCAGCCAGTCTAGGGAGTGCGAATAACTCGCATTTCATCCCTGTGAGAACATTTTTGGTTAGGGTTTCCTGTTGATCCTTTGGGAGAGAGTTGAAGCTGATGGGAGCAGAAGAAACGAGTTTGAGAAACGGGAGGTTTGAGAGCTATGGAGGTTTGAGAGTTTGAGGATATTGAGAGCAGAAGAAACGAGTTTTGGAAGCTTGAGAGCTATGGAGGTTTGAGAGTTTGAGGATATTGAGAGCAGTAACGGTTAAGGTTTGAGAAACGGGAATATATGGGTTCGGTTTAGTGGACGCTTGAGATTATTTACGGTTTCGAGGTACCAATAAATGAAAATGGGGGCGCAGTAAATATTGTGCGGCTGAGATACCGTTATAAGGGTAAAAGGGTAAAAGACCGTTAATAAGTTACTAGGTCACCCGGTTTTACAAAATATTCTAAGTCCACAACCTTCTGTTACAGGTAAGGTTTTCAGAGGGTAAAAAAAAGGGGGGGGGGTTCTCTGTTGCTGAGGTGTTCTGTCAGGAACGGAGGTTCTCTGTTCAGAATAGAGAACAGAAGGGGTTAACAGGAGGGGTTCTGCGACATGTATTCTGTTAGCAGAGATTATGCAACAGAGGGCCTTCCTTTTCAACTTTCTCTTGGAATTTCATCCATCATTCCCAATTCCTCTCTCAGTTTGTTGAATCTAGTCTCAAGTAGAGGCTTTGTCAGAATGTCTGCAAGCTGGTCTTCTGTTGGCACATGCTCCATGCATATGTGCTTCTTTTCAACATGATCTCTGATGAAGTGATGTCTGATCTCAATGTGCTTTGTCCTGGAGTGAAGAACTGGATTCTGAGTGATGGCAATGGCACTGATGTTGTCACATAGCAGTTTGATCTCCTTAGCTTGAATGCCATAGTCCTTCAGTTGTTGCTTCATCCAGAGTAACTGAGCACAGCAACTCCCAGCTGCAATGTATTCAGCTTCTGCTGTACTTGTTGAGATTGAATTCTGCTTCTTGCTAAACAAGGAAACAAGCCTTCCTCTAGCATTTGGCAGTGACCAGAGGTGCTCTTCCTGTCTAATCTGCAACCTGCAAAATCTGAGTCAGAGTAACCAATTAGTTCAAAGTTACCTCCCTTTGGATACCATAGGCCTGCATTTGGATTTCCTTTGATATATCCGATGATTCTCTTTGCAGCACTAAGATGGCTCTCCTTGGGCTTTGATTGGTATCTGGCACAGATTCCAACAGAGAATGAGATATCTGGTCTGCTTGCAGTCAGATACAGCAGAGATCCTATGATTCCTCTGTAGGTAGTTGCATCGACATCCTTTCCTTCATCATCCGGACCAATTCCTTGTGAGGTGTTCATGGGAATCTTCACTGAGGATTTGCCTTCCACTCCAAACTTCTTGATCAGGTCTCTGGTATACTTCCCTTGATTGATAAAGATTCCTTCTGGAACTTGTTTGACTTGTAGTCCTAGGAAATAGCTGAGTTCTCCCATCATACTCATTTCAAATTGACTCTGCATCACTTGAGAAAATTTCTTGCATAGTTCTGAATTAGTACTACCAAATATAATATCATCAACATATATTTGTACTAACAGAATATGATTAGCAACAGAGATTTGAAATAGAGTTTTGTCAACCTTTCCCTTGGTAAACCCATGGTTCACTAGGAATAGGGACAATGTGTCATACCATGCTCTGGGAGCTTGCTTAAGACCATAGAGGGCCTTTTTAAGCTTGTAGACACAGGAGGAGTGTTAGTCCCTGTTTTCTATAACAACAGTATAATATGGCATACAGATGAAAGATTATCAACAAAGATGAACACAGAAAGATCAAGTGAAAACCTTCTCTGATATACCGTGAACCTTTCGTACAACAATGATAAGGCTATTTTGAGCAGATACGAAAGTTAACCGCAAACCTGAGTCCTCTGCCCTCTTTTATAGGCGAGGCTCAGGTATGCGTAAAAAGGCTTCTCGCCTAAGTATGGGCCTAACACTTGGCCCATATTGAATACTATTCTAACAGATATATTTAATCAGTGCCGAACAGAAATAGTAAACATCTAAATTATTACAGACAAAATAGACAAACTTGATTCACAATAAAATAGTCTTCAACAATCTCCCCCTTTGTGATCAAGTGCCATCTTGCATTTATTTTTGAGATCTGAAGTAATGCTTTCTGAAATTTAGCGCATGCTCATACTGTCTCAGCATTCTTCTCTTTTCAAGTTGATCGTTGATACAGCAGAGATCCTATGAGATATCTGGTCTGCTTGCAGTCAGATACAGCAGAGATCCTATGATTCCTCTGTAGGTAGTTGCATCGACATCCTTTCCTTTATCATCCGGACCAATTCCTTGTGAGGTGTTCATGGGAATCTTCACTGAGGATTTGCCTTCCACTCCAAACTTCTTGATCAGGTCTCTGGTATACTTCCCTTGATTGATAAAGATTCCTTCTGGAACTTGTTTGACTTGTAGTCCTAGGAAATAGCTGAGTTCTCCCATCATACTCATTTCAAATTGACTCTGCATCACTTCAGAAAATTTCTTGCATAGTTCTGAATTAGTACTACCAAATATAATATCATCAACATATATTTGTACTAACAGAATATGATTAGCAACAGAGATTTGAAATAGAGTTTTGTCAACTTTTCCCTTAGTAAACCTATGGTTCACTAGGAATAGGGACAATGTGTCATACCATGCTCTGGGAGCTTGCTTAAGACCATAGAGGGCCTTTTTAAGCTTGTAGACACAGGAGGAGTGTTAGTCCCTGTTTTCTATAACAACAGTATAATATGGCATACAGATGAAAGATTATCAACAAAGATGAACACAGAAAGATCAAGTGAAAACCTTCTCTGATATACCGTGAACCTTTCGTACAACAATGATAAGGCTATTTTGAGCAGATACGAAAGTTAACCGCAAACCTGAGTCCTCTGCCCTCTTTTATAGGCGAGGCTCAGGTATGCGTAAAAAGGCTTCTCGCCTAAGTATGGGCCTAACACTTGGCCCATATTGAATACTATTCTAACATATATATTTAATCAGTGCCGAACAGAAATAGTAAACATCTAAATTATTACAGACAAAACAGACAAACTTGATTCACAATAAAATAGTCTTCAACAATCTCCCCCTTTGTGATCAAGTGCCGTCTTGCATTTATTTTTGAGATCTGAAGTAATGCTTTCTGAAATTTAGCGCATGCTCATACTGTCTCAGCATTCTTCTCTTTTCAAGTTGCTCGTTGATGGGCTTTAGGATGGTCCACACCTTCTCGTATACTAGGAGCTCTTCCTCGCTGGCGTCCGCAAGTCTTGGATCTATATTCTCTTTGATCTCTTGTAGCTTGGTCTGGATGATCTTCAGAGTCCCATCACAATATTTGTGAATGTCTTCTACCCACATGAGTCTTTTCTGTTCCTCGTGATTGAGATATATGATAGAGACTGGGTCCTTGAAGATATGATATGGTCTATACTTTTTGAGCTCTGGACCGTTCAGAGTTGGCTTTACCAGATTTGCTTTTCGGACATTGTTTTCCAGGGCCATCTGTAGATCATGGGCAGCATAGAATCTGATCTGTCTCAGCATAAACCGTTTGATCGCCTCATAACCTTCTTCGTGTGTCCTGTTTCGACTCAGTGAGAGATACCTACTTACCATGAACATTTGGTAGATATCCTCCATCTTCATCATTATAAAGTCATTTTCCTGGCAGATGAATATGCTGGAATCTGTTCGTCGAACTTTGAAGCTGTAGAACGGGATGGTGTGATGATCTTCTCTGTGTATATCAAGGATAGCATCAATAGGATGGATGCTGGACTTCATATCTCTTTCCAGTATTTGTCGTTGTTTTCCAGATGATCTGTGCATCAGCATGTGAAGATGTCCGCCAGCCAGTTTGCCCTTAAGGTGAGTCAGGCCACGGATCTTCAGTTCATCGAGCTGTTTGAGCTTGTCTGCGGTTCTCCAAATTCCCTTTCTGATTTCCTCTTGGAAGGGGGCATTTATTCTGATGTTTTCCCAGAGCTTTTCTTTTGGGGGCAATTTGCCTGCCGTTTGTCTGATGACGGATTCTAGCTCCCTGGGTATCTTTTTGTAGTCCTCCCCTTCTTTGAGTTCCTCTTCATCAAGGCGTATGATATCTTCTGCGCATTTGGCCAGCAACTCTCTCAGCCACCAATTTCGCTGCATATCCTCTGTCTCAGCTTCGCATCTAAGATCATCCCACTCTGTCCACTTTCTCGGCCAAACATCGTGTACCACATCATCCTCGAGTGCATCATGAATGTATTTGCCTTGGGGAATGTAAGGGACTCTCAGCTGCGGTGATCTTTCTCGTGAGGCACAACCGGGTTCACTAGGATTGCCCGTTGTCATCAGGTTAGAACTGAGTTCTGGCTGATGGCCTGACTTGACAGATGAATCAGAGATAGCATCGTCAGGACTTCCATCCCCTCCTCGGACGGTATCATTTGGAGACATGCCTCGGGATGTTGTCATCGATTTCGAACTGTGCTCTGATCGATGACCTGAGCTTTGTGATGTACCAGAGGTAACCACTACAGGACTTCCATCCCCTCCTCGGACAGTATCTCTAGGAGATAAGCCTCGGGATGTTTCTTCTAGCTCGACCAGGTTAGAGAGTTGGGCTTGGTTGTGGCTCGAGGAAGGTGGTGGTTGGTTGGTGGGTTGGTTTGATGAGGTGTTTGGCTGGGGTTCATGGCTGGTAGAGGCTGCTTGCTCAAGTGTCCGAGGTCTCTTGTTCTCCCCCTCATGAGGTTCCGAATCATCGGGATCCTCATGGGAACGTTTGAGGCCTCGGGGACTGTCACGGCAAGTGCCGTATTGAGGGCGGTCGTGGTTGAGGAAAACTTGGAGAAGGTCACGCTCGAAGGGTGTAAGGTTGCAAGTGTCGACCTCCAGGAACCGAAGAAACAGGAGATCGGCAAGCTCAAGACGGGATAGGTGGAAGGGATTGGTCGAGGCAGAGGGCGATACTAGTTCTGTATCGTGGGTTCCCCGAGAGGGTGAAGGGCTAAGGGGTTTGGTGGAGGTGATAGGGATGACAGGAGTGGGTTGTGGAATTGATTGAGAGGGTGAAGAGTGAGGTTTGGGGTGGCTCTGTTCACTATGAACCGCTGGGGTTGTCTTGGAGTCTTGTGCCCAAGCGGTGAATGCTTGTTGCACCCATGGTTTGATGGTGGACTCCATGTAGCGGTTCATGAGAACGGTAACGTCTTCGGTTGTAAGGGGTCCAGTTACGGGGGTTGTAACTGTTGTCACAGCATCAGTGAAGAGAGCTGATGTGTGGCCTGCGTTCAATGATGAAGTCATTTTTGGCACAGCAGGGCTTCCGACCATCATTGTTTGCACTCCGGTCGTTGTATCCAGGGTGTGTGCACCTGTATGTGCTGTGAATGGTGTAGGTGTCCTAGAAAATTTTGAAAATGTGGGGAATGTGACACCTAGACTCGATGTGGAGAAAGAGGGGGTTGTGGCCTCGGGCGGTGGGCCACTAGAGCGCTCAACTGGTTCGGAGGGAACCAGTGAGGTGGGTGAGTCCCGTGATGTTGAAACGTTAGCCTTTTGGGAGGCTAATGAGTGGCTGGGAGAGGGCGGTGCATGCGCAGTTGAGCCTGATGCTGCGGCTTCTACCCGGGGACCAACAAGATTGGCCCATGTACTTAAAGATTCGGCCCGGCTTATAGTGATGAAGGGAAGACAGTCGTCAAAGATGTGTAGGTCCTCTTCAGCGACCAAACTTTTTCTGACAGGACGCTGCTTCTTTGCCTTAGGTGAACGGGGAGCAGCAATCTTAGCTGTAACTGGCTCCTTCACTGGTTTGATGACGATGGTCTTGGGGCGGACAGCTATAAATGGAGCTGCATCCTCAGGGGTGACTTTCTTTGGAGGAGAATCAAGTGGCAGCTTCCCCTTTTGGATTAGAGCAAAGGTGTGCTCCACGTCGTCAATGTCGTCGTCGTCATCATCATCGTCAGCATCGTCATCATCTTTGGCCACGCTATTGGATGCCTCATCGTCAGCCTTTTTATGGGCCGGGCTGGACGATTCATCGGCAGGTTCCGCAGCGTTTGTACGTGTGCCCTCAGCCATCTGATTCCTCTCGAGAGAGTCGTCAGACTTCCCTTCATGGGGCACACGCGCCACTGGTTTCTGTGGCTTACGGGCTCTCTTTGGACCCTTACTTGCTCTCGGCTTAGGCCCCGGGGCAGGTCCAGCTGGGTTTTGCTGAACCGTGGGGCCATCTTCCGGTAAACTCTCTCTATATTTGACTACTGCGGAGTGTCTTGGATTGCCCAAGTCCAGCAGATAGTCTGGTATTGTCATCCCCACAGTGTCATGCTTGAAGCGCTTGAAGTACTGGAGCTTGGGGGCAGTGAACTGATCTTCATCTCTGCGCTGTGGAATCCCTGGGTGGGCGGTCATGTAGTCAGCAATGATGATCGCCAACCATCTGGCGTAGGGAATTGTCATGCCCGTCTTTCCGTCCTCTTTGTCCTGGACTTGAGTCACCAGCTCGATCCAGAATAGCTGCGCCATATCATAATTTTTGGCGAAAACGATTCCATGGAAGATTTGGAAAATTTGCAAGTTGCATTTGTCATGGCCAGCGTGCTTTGGAGATAGGCACTTGTTGACGAGGCCAAACAATGTCTTCCATGGGTATGGTAGGTTCATCAACTTGAAGTGAGACAGGAACGGCAGTGGTGCATCATATCCCAATTGCGCCAATCCTTGCATCAGTTCAGCCTTTGAGGGTAGCGGTTCATAGGTTTCGTGGACAGGCAGCTCCAGTGTGGTTCGTAGAGTGGACGCTGTTAATGCCAGCCGTCTGTTGTGGAGCGTGGCACTGATACTGGATGCGTCCTTCTTGGAAGGCATGTGCATGGTCCCCCATAGTTGTTGCAGGTAGATTTCGGGGATCGTTATAGCTTTGGTGAGTGCTGGCCAGATGTAGTGCCCCTTAAGGATGTTAGGGATGACCGGGTCAGGGCACCTGAAGACGGCAATGTCGAGCTGATAGTTGTTGTCCTGTAGCCGAACCCACTTGTATTTGGGGAACAGCTGAGTATAGGGTGCATCTTCCTGGGAGGTTTCTTGTTGAGTGCCTGACATATTTATCTGAAGGAATAGCACACGTTAGCAAAAAAATGAGTTTCCCCTTGGGGTTGATGATTTCTGAGATGAGGAAACGAGTTCTGGCACCAAGTTATAAAACTCGAGGTCATGGACACGAGTTTACAAACTCGAGCCCATGAGCGCGAGTTTACAAACTCAAGCCCATGAGCGCGAGTTTACAAACTCAAGCCCATGAGTGCGAGTTTACAAACTCGAGCCCATGAGCGCGAGTTTACAAACTCGAGCCCATGAACGCGAGTTTACAAACTCGAGCTCATGAGCACGAGTTTACAAACTCGATCCCATGAGCGCGAGTTTACAAACTCGAGCTCATGAGGGCGAGTTTACAAACTCGCGGTCTGTCCCCGAATTTGAAACGTCAGATTTTGAACCAGACGTTTTAACTCGAGTTTCAGAACTCGTGTTCGTACGAAGAAGACGATCACCACCTGTAAAGATACAAAAACAATAATAAACATTTAACCAAAGAAATTTTAGTTTAATTTGAGAAAAACGGCATTTTTTGGTTTGGGATGGTTCGTGGTAGACTTCGAAAACAGAGTGTGAAGGGGAACGACGAAGCGAAGTGCTACCTTTGGAGATGAGTTTGGGGAAGAACGGTGAGAGCGAGAAAGAAGTTTTGAGGAAGAAGACGAAGAAGGATCTCGGGCTCTGGGGAGTTCTGTGAGGGCGAGTAAGAATACGTACTGAGAGTGATGAGGAACGAGTGTTTATATACGCGAGTGTTTCTTTTTTTTGGAATGGGCCTGGGAAACAATTTGGGCCAGAACAGGTAGCTGGGCCCATTTGGCCTTAAAGGTGATATGACCCATTTCTGATCAATAAAAAGTACTCCCCTTCGCTGAAATCAATACACACACTATTTTTGTGATTTTCAAATTTTCTCCCCCTCGATGAATGCAAACGCACGCACACTATTTTTTGATTTTTCTCAAATTTTCTCCCCCTCGATGAATGCAAACGCACGTACACTATTTTTGTATTTTTCTCGGGTTTCTCCCCCTGGACACATGCAACGCACACAAAACACGAAATGCAACTCACACACACTATTTACAGACACACGCACGCACACTTGGTACAAGTCCTACACACGCACACCTTTTTACAGACCAGTGGAAGCAGAATTACAAAGGCTCGAGGTTCAACATGCCTAATTTGGAAACCAAGAACTGGAATCTCTTTTCATCCAGTGCCTTAGTAAACAGATCAGCCAGTTGAAGCTCGGAGCTTACAAAGTACATGTCAATATCCCCTTTTTCCACGTGGTCTTTGATGAAATGATAGCGCAGGTCGATGTGTTTGGTGCGGGAGTGATGATCCGGGTTGCTGGTGATGGCGATGGCACTCTATGAGTCGTTGTAGATCGGGATATGGCAGAAAGTGTAACCGTAGTCCTTTAGCTGGGTCTTCATCCATAATATTTGTGAACAACAGCTAGCAGCCGCGACGTATTCTGCCTCGGCCGTAGATGTTGACACACAGTTCTGTTTCTTGGAAGACCAGCAGACTAACTTATCGCCTAAGAACTGGACAGCTCCCGATGTACTTTTGCGGTCCATCCGGCAACCAGCAAAATCTGCGTCAGAGTATCCGACTAGGTCAAAACCTGAGTGCTTGGGATACCAAAGGTCTAGATTTACAGTGCCTTTGAGGTATCTCAGAATTCTTCGAACAGCGGTCAGATGGGACTCCTTTGGATTTGCTTGAAAGCGTGCACATAAGCATGTAGAGAAGACGATATCAGGCCTGCTAGACGTGAGATATAGCAAAGATCCAATGATGGCCCTATAGTTTGTGGCATCGACTGGCTTCCCAGAGGGGTCTGAGTCCAGTTTATTGTTGGGAGACATAGGGGTCGGTATGGAAGATTTGCTATCTATGTTGAATCTCTTAAGCATTTCCAGAATATACTTGGACTGATTGATGAAAATGCCGTCAGAGAGTTATCTTACTTGCAGGCCTAGGAAGAAATTCAGCTCTCCCATCATGCTCATTTCAAACTTAGTTTTCATTAGTTTCTCAAAATGTTTGCACAGACGTGGATTTGAGGAGGCGAAGATGATGTCATCAACATAGATCTGAATCAGGATGATGTCAGACTTCTGTCGCTTGATGAAAAGTGTGGTATCAATCTTCCCTTTTGAGAAACCTGAGTCAACCAGAAATTCGGTTAAGGCATCGTACCAAGCTCTTGGTGCCTGTTTCAGCCCATACAGAGCTTTCTTCAGCTTGTACACATGGTTGGGATATCTGGGATCTACAAATCCTTCGGACTGAGCGACATAGACTTCTTCTTCTAAGACTCCATTCAGAAAGGCAGTCTTGACGTCCATTTGAAAGACGGTAAAGTTCTTGTGGGCCGCGTACGCAAGAAAGAGGCGTATTGCTTCAATTCTTGCTAATGGTGCAAACGTTTCATCATAGTCTATGCCCTCTTGCTGATTGTATCCTTTAGCAACCAGCCGTGCCTTGTTGCGTATCACTATGCCTTCTTCGTCCTTCTTGTTCTTGAACACCCATTTGGTGCCAATGATGGTTTTCTGAGGGGGTTTAGGCACGAGTGTCCACACTTCTAGTCTGTCAAACTGATTGAGCTCATCTTGCATGGCAATCACCCAATCTGGATCAGCGAGTGCCTCTGAGACTTTGGACGGTTCATTCTGGCTTAGAAAGCATGCATAGTGACATTCATTCATAGTAGCCGATCTCGTACGCACACCTTGACCTGGATCACCGATTATTTGTTCAGTGGGGTGAGCTCTTGTCCATTTCCTCTCATGTGCCAGAGGATTAGGAGTAATGATCGGTTGATCCGAGTCCTGGTAGGGGATTGGTGACTCTTGAGCAACTGTGGTGTGCGGTGGAGATGACTCTGATGTGGTAGCAAAACCGTGATCATCCACTCTTCCGTGATTAGGTTGGGGAGTTGACGGAGTAGATGGTTCATTATCTGATCCGAGAAGGAGTGGAATTTCAGTGAAAGGAGTCGGTTGCTGGGGAGTAGTTGACGATGAAGCTGGTGTGCATGGAGACGATGAAGGTTGTGAATTCTCGTAGAAGTTCTGAAAGAGAGAATTGAGAATCACACCTTCAGGTACAGGGTTTTGTTCAACTGTGTCAGAGTCCACTGGTGCAGTAAGTGACGTGTCAGCTTGTAAGTGTTCCGTTGCGAAGTCAGCCATCTCATAGAATGTCACATTCACACTCTCAATGACCGTTCGTTTGTCTCTAAGATAGACTCGGTAAGCTTTGGACTGCTGTGAGTAGCCAATGAACACCCCTTCTTGGGCTTTTGCGTCTAGCTTACCTCTATCAGTTCTGTCATTTAGTACGAAGCACTTGCGGCCAAATATCTTAAAGAATGAGATATCCGGAGTCCGGTTTAGGAGGATTTCATATGGGGTCTTGTCAAAGCGTTTGTGGATAGATGTTCTGTTTTGGGTGTAGCACGCAGTATTAATGGCCTCTGCCCACATAAAGTGTGGCAATCTTGACTGGATGAGCATGGTGCGTGCCGCTTCGACAAGGGTCCTGTTCTTTCTTTCAACCACTCCATTCTGTTGGGGGGTTTTGGCTGCTGCAAATTGCTGTGTGATACCGAGAGATTCATAGAATCCAGTGAGAGTTAGATTCTTGAACTCGGTACCGTTGTCAGTTTTGATGATTCGAACACTGTGCTGCAGCAGTTTCTGGACTATTCTGACAAAGGTCATAATGATTTCTACTGCCTCGTCCTTTTTACGAAGAAATTTTGTCCATGTGTACCTAGATAAGTCATCAACGATTACCAGTGTGTATTTGTGGCCGTTGATGCTTTGGACTCTCATAGGTCCACACAGATCCATGTGTATCAGTTGCAGCGGTAGAGTAGATGATGGGACAGGCTTTGACTTGTGAGAGCTTCTCGTCATTTTGCCCATTTTGCAGGCACTACAATGATTCTCAGCAGAAGACTTCAACGGAGGAAGCCCCTTCACAAGTTTCTTCGATGATAGGATGGACAGATTCTTGAAATTGAGATGGGAAAGACGTTTGTGCCAGAGGTTGTTTTGTTCTGTTGAAGCTTTGGACAGCAGACAGATGGAAGTGGTGGATTGAACGCTTTTCAGATCAATAGTGTACAGGTTTGAGGTCCTGTAACACGTTAATAATGAGTTCCCTTCGCTGTCTAGAACACATCATTGTTTGGCAAAGAACCTCACTTCCATCCCACTGTCACAGAATTGTCCTATGCTCAGAAGATTGTGTTTGAGCCCTTTGACAAATGAGACATCCTTGATGGTGACACTGGCACAGATGACATCCCCATATCCAAGAATAGGAGATGAGGCGTCGTTCCCGAATCTAACATTGCCTCCATAACAGTTGGTATAGTTACTCAGTAGGCACTTTATTCCGGTCATGTGGGTTGAGCATCCAGAATCCAAGTGCCACACATGACCGTCCTGCAAAACAATTAAACAGGTTTAGGTACCCATCTTGGAATGGGTCCTTCCTTATCAATGAAAAACACCCTTTTCAATTTTGCTTTGAGCTGTGATCCAAGGTCAGCAGCTCTTTCAACAAAAGATCTATCTCTTGTGGGCTTTCCGATAGCCAGATCTGCTTTTGCAGTGGGTCTGATTTTAGGAGCCCACTTAGCAGTTTCTATTTTAGTTCTGGTGGGTCTGAATTTGGGGGCCCACCTTTCACTTTCAGTTTGGATGGGTCTTCGTTTGCGGATCCACCTTTCAGTTTCAGGTTTGGTAGGTCTCATCTTAGGGACCCACCTTTCAGTTTCAGGTTTGGTAGGTCTCATCTTGGGGACCCACCTTTCTGTTTCAGTTTGTGTGGGTCTTATCTTGGGGACCCACCTTTCCGTTTTAGGTTTAGGAGGAGAGTAGACAGGTGCTTTGTGATTGAATGGTTGTTTCTTCAGTTTAGTTTTGAAAATCTCCTCTTTAGAAAGCCGATTAAGATGTTTCCTTGAATGAACTCTAAGAGAATATTTCATATCAGGAATACAAAACGTTCCCTTAGAAGTTCCTTTCTTGGTTTCTCTTTCAGGTTTGAGCTTTCTAAAAGGCTTTGATTTAACAGCATTCACATCACATTCATAATTTTGGGGGTCTGGAACAGAATAACCATAAGCAATAGTAGAATTATACAAAAAGAGCCATGTTCAAAAGATGTCACAGAATTTTTCAGCTTGGGACTCAAGACTGAACTACTAGAAGCTGAGTTTACATGGACAGACTTAGACTTAGTTTTAGAGTACAAAATGGAGCTGGATCTGGGACCAGGTTTATTCTCAAAAACTTTCTTCTTGCCAGCAGCTATTTCCTTTCTTTTTATCTCCCACTCTTTCTTCTCTTCTCCTCTTCTTTTCACTTCTTGTCCTGTGACAAAAGGAGAAGAGTGATGAGTGGCAGATTTTTCAGAAGATTTAGTTTTATCAGAAGAGGTTTGAGCAGTTTTTAAAACAGAATGATATTTTTCACTCAATTCATCAAATTTGCTTAACAGTTCTTGCCAATTGCTTTCAGAACTTTTCTTTTCAGTTTCAAAACGCTCTCTCTCATTGTCAAGGGTTTTCTGAAGATCCGCATATTTTTGGACCAACGGAGAGATGCATTTGTCCTGTCCGGACTTAAAAATTCCAGTTTTGGGAGTGGGACCCATTGGACTTTCGAAATAAGGAACCCCTTTTGGAACATTAAAAATGTCAAACCCCTCCTCGTTGTAGATTACTTTTTCTTTAGAAAGAGCTTTCTCAACCAGAGGAGTATAGTCAAAAGAAGTTTCAATTTTAGGATTACTCCTCTTCTCTTCTTCTTCTTTAGTGGTTTCTTCTTCACTTCCAAATTTCATTTTCTTTTCAATGTCTAGAGTTAAGTAAGTTGCATCATACAACTGGCGGCAGTCAACTTTCTTTAAATGACAAGGGTTCGGCAGTCCAAGACCAGCTTTTGGGTTGTAATGCTGAACGTCGCTTATTCGATTTAGAAAAACTGTATGTTCGGTTTGACCTCTTCTGACACACACGTCCTCAAGTTCCTTTACTTTGCTTAAAAGGTTGCTTCTTTTATTTCTTAAAAATTCACAGTCAGCTTTGGCTGTGTTTTTCTCAACTTCGCTGTCTTGCAGTTTCTTAGTCAGTTCAGCTATTTTAAGTTCAAAGCTTTCAAAGTCTGAGGACACCTTTTTGATTTGATCTTTGGCATTTTCAAGTTGAACGCTTAAGGAAGATTTTTGGTCAAGGTTCTGTTTCAGTACCCTGTAATTATTGTCTAATCTCTCCTGCAGTTCTTTAATGAGGTTGTCCTTATTGTGTAAGGACTGAGTTTGGATAGTGTGAGAGTGATTAGAGGTACTTACAGTGCTTGTAGAGCATTCACTTCCGGGGATCGCAGCATCACCCTTTTTCTCTTCTTCATCATCCAGCCTTTCCATCAAAGCAAAGTTTTCTTCCTCTTCTTCTTCTTCTTCAGTATCATCTTCTGCCCACTGGACCAGCTCAGCATGTTTGCCAGAGGCTTCTACTTCCTCCTGTTGTGCCAAGAAGAGCTTTTGTTTATTCATCAGAATCTTCTGTTTGTAGAAGTTTGCATCTCTCTTCTTTGGAAGCCGATAGTCTTTGCTGATATGTCCAGGCTTCCCGCAGTTATAGCATACAGGGGTATTAGCAGTTGATGTAGCCTTCCTGGCTGAGCTTTGGTCCTGGTTCTTCTGTTTGTAGTTGGAGGAAGAGATCCGTAGCTTATTTGAAGAGCTGTTCCTCTTGGCAAACTTCTTGGCAAGCAGGGCCATCTTCTTTTGGAGATCTGCAAGCTCAGCTTCAAGATCAGTTTCTTCTTCATCACTTTCATCTTCATCAGATTCAACCTCCACTATCTTCTTCTTCTTCTTCTTCTGCAGAGGTTTCGCAGTTCTTTTGGGCTGAGCTTCCATCAGTAGAGCCAGAGGATTTGGGCTTGATTGCTCCTCAGTGCATGCAACGTCATTGACAAACTCCTTTAACAGCTCATTTAAGGTGAAGAGATCAATTTCATCCATGTCAATCCGTTGTCTCAAGTCCTTTACTGTTTTACTCCAAGATGGGTGCAGACTGGACAGAAATCTAGTATTCAGTTCCAGGTTGGTTCTGAATATTTTGATTTTCCTCATTTCATTCATCAGCTTCACAATCCTGGCATGAGTCTCGTGCAGAGGTTCTCCAGGAGCAGCCTTAAACGAGTCATAAGCCATTAGAATAGCAGATTTCTTGGTTTTTAGGCTTATGCTCGTGCCTTGGAGTAATTTTTCAATCTCATCCCACATTTCTTTTGCGGTTTGCATACTGTCAATCATCACGTACACTTCATTGGGGATGGCTTGGAGGAGGTATGTTTTGGCCATAAGGTCTCCTCTTAGCCTTAGCTTGTCAGCTTCAGTGTATTCAGACGGCCTCTTTCGTCTTGTTTCCAGAGGAATGGGTGGATTATTAGTTGAGTCCCCTCCTACGTCAATCATTAGAACAGCTGGTCCTTCCAGGAGTGATTCCAGCATTGCGTCGGAGTTTTCTTTGTGTTCTAGGAAATTCAAGAAACGATTTCTCCACATTTGATACTCCCCTTTCCTTAGAGATGGAGGAGTACTGCTGTTTCCTTGCGCATTGGATTCAGAAGCCATTTCTGTAGCTGTAGAAAACTGACCGTTCGAGAAATAAGATCAGAAAATTTACTAAGTCAAGAACTCGAGTTCCTGAGTATTAAAGACCTAAACTCGAGGTCTGGGGAACTTGAGGTGAGAGTTCGAGTTTATAAACTCGAGGTCAAGAAGGCGAGTTTCCAAAACTCGAGGTGTAAAACTCGCAAGGTCAAAACTCGTGGTCAGACTGCGAGTTTGCAGACTGCGAGTTTGTAGACTGCGAGTTGTAGACTGCGAGTTGTAGACTGCGAGTTCTTGAGCTCGAGTTTGCAGACAGCGAGTTTCTCAACTCGAGTTTGCAGCTGCGAGTTTATGCAATAACACCTTGGGCTGCGAATTGCTGAAAAAATAAAACTTCAGATTTTCAGAAAAACAAAAATGGTAGGTTGTAGCCCTTGTTGTAGAGATCCTTTCACCCAAGTTTAAGGTCAAAAAGCTACACAGAGCTTAGAGAAACGAAGGATGCGAGTTCTTGGGTGCGAGTTTACAGAGAACAAAAAATTGCGGAAACGAATAAAGAAGATATACTGTTTGATCGGCTTTGAAACACGATTCTAACAGTATAACTTTTACAACATTTGGTGCAGAAATAGGATTACAGATGATAAACTCGTTATTCTACAAAAACAGAGTCTTTCGCAGATAGTTCTTCTGATCAGCTCTCGATCGGCTCTGATACCATTTGTTAGTCCCTGTTTTCTATAACAACAGTATAATATGGCATACAGATGAAAGATTATCAACAAAGATGAACACAGAAAGATCAAGTGAAAACCTTCTCTGATATACCGTGAACCTTTCGTACAAGAATGATAAGGCTATTTTGAGCAGATACGAAAGTTAACCGCAAACCTGAGTCCTCTGCCCTCTTTTATAGGCGAGGCTCAGGTATGCGTAAAAAGGCTTCTCGCCTAAGTATGGGCCTAACACTTGGCCCATATTGAATATTATTCTAACAGATATATTTAATCAGTGCAGAACAGAAATAGTAAACATCTAAATTATTACAGACAAAACAGACAAACTTGATTCACAATAAAATAGTCTTCAACAAGGAGTGAGTAGGAATGACAAAACCTGGTGGTTGTTCCACATAAACTTCTTCTTCAAGATCTTCATTCAGAAATGCACTTTTGACATCCATCTGGTAGACCTTGATGTTGTTGTAGGCAGCGTAGGCTAGAAATATTCTGATGGCTTCCAGTCTGGCAACTGGTGCAAAAGCCTCATCAAAATCTATTCCTTCTTCTTGGCAATAACCCTTAGCTCCCAGCCTTGCTTTATTCCTTACAATGTTGCCATCTTCATCAGCTTTGTTCTTGAATACCCATTTTGTTCCAATGACATTCTGGTGCTTTGGCCAAGGAACAAGTTCCCATACTTTGTTCATTTCAAATTGAGTAAGCTCTTCTTGCATTGCATTGATCCAATCTGAGTCTGCAAGAGCTTCTTCTACAGTCATGGGTTCCATCTGAGATATGTAGCAGGCAAGCATTGCTTCTCTCCTTGTTGATGCTGATCTGGTCTGCACACCACTTCTGATATGTCCAATTACTTGATTAAGAGGATGATCTCTTAACCATGTCAGATCAGGTTCTGTCAGTTGCTGTCTGGGTCTCTCTGGTTCTTCATCTTCTGAGTCTTCATCTTCTTTCAACAGAAGGGGGTTTGGTGCAGGTGTTGGAAATGCAGGGTTATCTGCTACCTCTTCTGTTGGTTCAGGTGTTCTGTCTTCTATGCTGACTTCTTTGAGGATCTTTGTTACTTCTTTAACATAGGTGCTATCATCAAACTTCACATGTATAGACTCTTCAACATGTAGAGTCCTTCTGTTGAGTACTCTATAGGCTTTACTGGTGTTTGAATAGCCTATAAAGATACCTTCATCAGCTTTCTCTTGAAAGACTTTCAGATGTTCCTTTCCATTGTTAAGGATGTAGCATTTGCATCCAAACACATGAAAGTAACTGATGTTGGGTTTTCTTCCTTTCCAGAGTTCATAAGGGGTCTTCTAGTGATTCTTGTTGATCATGCTTCTGTTCTGGGTATAGCATGCAGTATTGATTGCTTCAGCCCAGTATCTCATAGGTAGTCCAGATTCTGCAATCATTGTTCTTGTAGCTTCTTTTAATGTTCTGTTCCTCCTTTCTGCTACGTCATTCTGTTGAGGGGTTCTGGCGGCAGAGAGTTGATGAAAGGTTCCATTTTGATCACAGAAGTCCTTTATGACTTGGTTGACAAACTCAGTTCCTCTGTCAGACCTGATTGTCTTAACCTTCAAGTTCTTCTCAGTCTGAAGTTGCTTTAACAGAGATGGCAACTTCTGAAGAGTTTCATTCTTCTTTGATAGAAAGATAATCCATGTATATCTGGAGTAGTCATCAACCATGACTAGGGTGTATCTATTGCCACCAATACTTGGAGTCTCAATAGGTCCAAATAAATCGATGTTGATCAGATTTAAAGGACTTGTAGAAAGATCTCTAGCAATGGGTTTGAACGAGTTCTTCTGTTGCTTTCCCTTCTGGCATGCACTGCAGAGGGTCTCTTTCTTGTAAACTATGTCTGGCAGTCCATCAACAATGTGTTCTCTTGCCAGTTTGTTGATTGTTTTGAAGTTCAAATGGCTAAGCTTCTTGTGTCAGTCCCAGCTTAGTTTTGAATCTCCCTCGGCTATCACGCAAACTCCATCCTTTGCAGTGTTCCAATCAACCACATAGATGTTCTTCTTCCTTGATGCTTTAAGAACCACTTTTCTAGTTGTCTCATGCTTCACATAGCAGAAGTCCTTTGTGAATTCAACAGTGTAGCCTTTGTCACAGAATTGGCTAGCACTTAGAAGGTTGAACTTCAGTCCTTTGACATATGAGACATCATCAATGACTATCCGGTTCTTGATCAGCTTCCCTCTTCCTTTTGTTTGACCTTCTTTGTCATTACCTCCAAAGGTAACTCTATGTCCTTTGCATTTCTGGAACTCTGTTAGGCAACTTCTGTCACCTGTCATGTGCCTGGAGCATCCACTATCAATAAACCATTCTTGCTCTGAGATAGCTCCAGCACATAGTTCCTGCAAGATCAAAAGAAAGATTTAGGTACCCAAGCAATGTTGGGTCCTGGGGGGTCATGGAGTCTGGGTAGTTGGTACCATTTTGGTCTCATCAGGTGAAACTTTGGTGGATGGTACCCATTGTCCACCTGGTAGTTATAGTAAACCGAAGTGTGATTCACTTTGGGAGATGCTTGTGAGGGTCATGTTTCCTGTTTACATACTTTTGCATAGCTTTCTTTGTTGGAAAGAAGTCCCATATACTATCAAGAGCAGAGGGACAGTTAGCTTTGGGCTTCTGAGGTTGACCAGCCAACCTCTTCTGCCTAAAGTTAACTTTCTCTTGATATTTGCCCTTCTGGTGGTCATTTCTGGCACGGTTATCATGAGGTTGTCTGTCAATGAATGGTCTTTTGTTTTTGTTATTCTGAAAACCCTTTCTGTTGTTAGGTTTTCTGCCAGGTTCATTATTTTTCAAAAAGGGTTTCTGTTGAACCTTTATCTTCCCTTTTTCTGGTCTGACTTCCTCATAAACAACCTTGGTGCCAGATACACCAACTTGACAGATGGGGCTAGAAATCAGTGGCACTATGACCTTATCTGCCTTAGCAACACTGGTGCTAGGCATTACAGAAGGCTCACCTGATTCTGTTGAGCCATAACCAAGACCAAAGCCAGTGCCAATTTGTTGATCAAGTAGGCCTCAGAGAAGCAAAGGCAGTAGGCCTTCTGTTAACTCACAAGACAAGTTCTGCTGAACACAGATACCAAGTCTTTGGAGTTAAGCAGTTCAAATAAAAGCAATAAATAAAATGCAGTAAGTAAATGACACCAGGGCTTTTTATAGTGGTTCAAGGAACAACTTGTTCCTCTAGTCCACTGTTCCACTAAGCTTGTAAAAAAACCTGTTTACAACGCCTTAGCCCTATCACTTAAGAAGCTTTCCACGTCTTCTTCAAGTGTAGATGTCTTCTTGGATGCACTTCTGGCTTCCCTAAGACTGGTCCTTTCATTGAGCTTTCCCGGAAGTATCACCACTTCACTGCTCCAGGTACTTGGACGTCCTTCTTGTGAAAGAAGAGGTTTTGTTGAGAACAGGGGTTCCTCCAACTTGCTTCGTTACAAAAGATTTGTATGTAAGGAGCTTGAAGAGTTGAAGAACACTTGGAACTTTGCTTGAGTTGGATGTAAGGATTTTTCCAACGTCTGCCTTCTCTTGTAGAAGATAATGAAGATTTAATCTCAAGGAGGCTTTTTACGTTTTTAGCGTTTGAATATCTTGTATGTGCACAGTTGTAGCAATGTTATAGCAAAAGTTATCCGGTTGTTCTTAGTAGTGTATCTTTTATACTGAGGTTGTCTTCCCGTTGGAGGAGAAGGAGGACAACTGCATTAAATGAGCGGGCAGTTGACTTGACCAGTAGGACCCGGTAAAGTTGGCGGGTTACTATTTTGGGATAAGGTTATCCTGACATTGCGGCCAATCATCTGCAATTACTCTACAGAGTACGGGAGGCATTAAATGTGCATTTAATGCGCGTAGTGTAGCTTTTCCGTTCAAGACTCCTAGCCATTGAAGGAATCTTTCAGTTGGTTTACCAGTTTGGTGAAATTCTTCAAAGTGTCACGCCTTCTGGTGTCTTTAGGAGAAAGTTGATCAGAGAAGGTCTTGAGCACTTCTGTTGAAGAAATATCCAACAGAGAACCAGGAGGGTTTCTGTCAGAATAAAGGCTAACAGAGACCCTGAGGTCTTCTGTTCAACCAAAGCTTTATCAAGGGTCCTCTGTCAGGGGGTCTTCTGTTCTGGAGGCCTTCTGCTCTGGAGACCTTCTGCTCTTGAAGCCTTCTGCCAGTCGATTATACTAAAGAACTTTACAAAGGAAAATTCTAATACATTAAGTCTAAAGAGGGATACTCTAAAGTCCTAATTAATATAACATCATCAAAATCTAATTACAAATATTCCTTACAAGAAGGAAATTGATTGGGAGACCAATCAACATGAGAGTGGGTCCTTGGCCAAAATATTATTATGAGAAATGCCAAAAAGGCATTCTCAATCACCCAACTCCTATAGCTCGGTCAACCTACTCAAAGAAGAGAGATAAGGTTTGCAAAACTCCATTGTTACCATCCATACACGCACCAAGACAAAGGAGGAAGAAGGAAGGAAAAAGAGAAGAGAAAAGGGGAAGTTAGGAAGGAAAACTTGTGATTTACAAGGTAATGACTCCATTAATCTCATTCCTTGTTCTTTAATCATTTATATGATTATTCAATCATATTTCACAACCTAGGATTGTTATACACGTTTGGAAGTGTAGAATGAGGGGTTGGAAGGTAGTTCTAAGTCCAAGAACGGATTTAGAAGCCAAAGTGACCGGTTTGCCGGAAAATAACCTTTTTGGGGTTATTTGTATTACTATGGGTTTTATGATGATAAACCTTGTTAGTAACTTGTCTAAGGTATTCAAGGAACTTTAACGGAGTTGAAAGGGTCGCTGGAGTTGTCGCCGGAGTTCGTTGAAGTTCGCCGGAGTTTCGCCGGAGCTAAATCGGGAAGGCTAGAACTTCATAAGCTTCATTAAGGTGAGAAGATGGCTTTGTGCTTTATAACTTTTGCGTGAGGCATGAGATTACCTAAAGTAATCAAAAATATGTTTTATGGAATGATTAAGGATAATCAAGTATTTGCTTATGCCATGATTATATATAAAACATAGTTGAAAAGCATGTTATTTACGTTTGATGATTAAAAATGTAATAAATTATTATGTGCGATGTTCCAGGGATCCAAAATGGTACTTTTGGATTAAGGACGTCAAGAAGTACATGTGTGTAAAATTTCACGTTAATCGGACTCCGTTTGGGCGGTCAAACGGGCGTTGACCGCCAAGTCAACTGCTATACCCGACAGGGTATTAACAAATACCCGACCGGACATTTGCTGAAAATTTGCCTCAGGGGCTACTATCTTCTATACCCGATCGAGTATGGGTAGGTACTCGATCGAATATACACCAAAAATTAGCCTTACGGGCTACTGTCTGTTGTACTCGACCGAGTATAGGTGGGTACTCGATCGAGTATTGGGTTATGCTCAAAACGGGCAGTTTTGAGTAGGTTAATGTGGGCCGTTCAGGTGGGACCCGCCCACGTTGGTTTCTAAGGATGGTTATATGACTATAGGGCTAGGTATTGTCCATAGTTAAAGGAATGAAAGGTTAGCCATATCCAGGTTAGGGTTTGGTAAGGAATAAGTTTGGGGTTGAGCATTCCCGGGATTGTAAATGATCTTGAAACTCGGTTGGGGTTGAGCATCCCCGGGACTGTAAATGATCCTGAAACTCGGTTGGGGTTGAGCATCCCCGGGACTGTAAATGATCCTGAAACTCGGTTGGGGTTGAGTATCCCCGGGACTGTAAATGATCCTGAAACTCGGTTGGGGTTGAGCATCCCCGGGACTGTAAATCATCCTGAAACTCAGTTGGGGTTGAGTATCCCCGGGACGGTAAATGATCCTGAAACTCGGTTGGGGTTGAGTATCCCCGGGACTGTAAATGATCCTGAAACTCGGTTGGGGTTGAGCATCCTCGGGACTGTAAATGATCCTGAAACTCGGTTGGGGTTGAGTATCCCCGAGACGGTAAATGATCCTGAAACTCAGTTGGGGTTGAGCATCCCCGGGATGCTAAATGCTCCCAAAACTCGGTAGGATATTATGAATGTAGAATGTAGCTTGTGAGCTAGGGATTCGGGGAAGGAGTGAGAAAAGTCAAGTAAGAACTTTATCTCTAAAAATACTCTTTAAATGAAAAGACCTACGGGTTGAGTATTTTACAAATATATATACAGTATGTATCATCGGATGGATGAGTCACACACACACACACACACACACACACGTATATATATATATATATATATGTATCACCCTATTTTTGGGTCTCGTGTCTGAATCATTAGTTATTCTTCATATAGCCTGTTTGTCACTAGTACTTCTATGCAGTACTGACCCCTCCGGGGCCCTCACATTTTTCAGGTTAAGGCTAGAGTCCTACTACCTGCACCTTTGCCTAGGGTGATTGATCAAGGAGGAAGACGTGGTTCGTGCTTCCATTCTTATTTCAAATTTATAAACTGCTCATGGATTTTCGAACAATGTTTTCTTTAAAACAGTTGAGGGCCTGCGTGTCCGTGTTTGCCACGTGTGGCTAAGTATTAAACATATTATTCTTTCCGCATTTGTTTGATTATGATATTGATGTTGATTGTATGTGTTTACTAATCAGTTTGACAATAGAATCAATCGGACGCCTTGTACAATTCAATTGGGATAACTGTTGTTGTTCTTATCGGGTTGTACGGCGGTTGTCTACATGGCCCGGATGCGGTCTGGGGCGTGACAATTAAGTGGTATCAGAGCCATCGATTTGTAAACTATATAATTAACCTCTCAATATGGTTATCCCCAAAAGTTTTGAATAAAACCATGAGCAAAAGTTTTTGTACTTAAGGAACCGTTGGAAACCAAGTTATTGACCTCTTATTGTTAAGACGGTACCCTTAACAGTTTGTTGGCCATAATGTGTGACCAAGGGGTGTCTTTTGTACCATTCCGTCATTTGACATTTAAGCGAGTCTAATGGCTCATTCCTTACTTCTTTCAGAAATGGAGGGTGGACGCAGAATAACTAGGAGGAACCCAACAGGGCATGTGCCCGGGGTCACCGGGCATGCCACTCGGACGGAATCACGGACCTCTAGGGGTAGAGGCCAGGGCCAAAGCCGAGGAGGAGGCCGAAGCAGGGTTCGTGGGCGTTCTACAACGCCGATGACAAGTAGCACGTGCGTCGGTTATGTGCACCCGTCATGGGCCACCGAACCGGACGACTTCACCTATGCTCCAAGCACGGAGCAAGAGGAGACCCCGTACAAACGGGGAGGACTTTGAGGAAGAAGATGAGGATGATGATCCTCATTATGACCGTATGAGTGAGGTACTAGAATGGTACCTCGAGAACAAGGCAAAGAGAGAACAACGGCGCCAAGCTAGACAGGCTAGGCAGGCCATGGGACAGGGAAGCCGGAGAGCTTCTAGTGCTCCATCTGGAGCATTTGGAAGAGACACGATGGTACGTATCTCCAAGTACCTCAAGGAGGCTAGGGCCTTGGGCTAAAAATCGTTTGATGGCAAGGGCGACATATCTGAGGCCGCCGACTGGATTAAGAAGCTGAATGATGCTTCTAGGGATATGCAAATTGGGCTCGGCGTGAAGTTGAGGGTTGCCACCAGGCTACTGGATGGGGTAGCTGCTGTATGGGGGGAAGGTGTGGAAGGAAAGTTCCATGGTGAGGCCACTTGGGAGAAATTCGAAGTGGAGTTCTCTAACCAGTACTACTCGACTTTTGAAGTCAATCTCTAGAGGAGAGAGTACACGAATCTGAAACAGGAGGATGGTTGCTCGATGAGACAATTGGAACAAAGGTTCCGAGACTTGGCACGATTCATACCAGAGTACTCTTTGGATGAGAACTGAATGGCCAATCATTTTTGGGATGCTCTACAGTTGGACATCCGCGACCGGGCTACTTATCAGCATAACATGACATTTAGTCAAGTTGTCGATCAAGGGCTCCTTGGGGAAACCCAATGGAATGAATAGAAGGCGAGAGACTCCGAAGAGGCGAAGAAGAGGAGATGGGGAAACTCTGGACCCCAAGACCACTCTCGGAAGCATCACGCCGGGGGTGGCAATACATTCAGGGCGCCGACACCACCGATGAAAAGATATAAGGGCTCAGGAGGGCAAGGGCCCAAACCAGGGGGTGTGGGCCACCAAGGTGCGCAAACTGCGGTAAGAACCACGGGGGAAGATGCAATGAACCACCCCGGTGCTTCAAATGCGGTAACACGAGCCACCTCAAACCCTCTTGTCCAATGCTGAACGGAGGAGGACCATCAGGAGCTATGGGAGGACCTACGACTAGTAGGGGACATGTGGGGCCGTCTCGGGGCGGCACAGGAAGGGGCGGACCCACGGCTAGCAACGCCGCGTCCGTTAACCAAGGGAGGACCCAGGCACGGGTATATGCTATGACCGAGGCTGATGCTCGGGCCAACCCGGACTCCGTTGCAGGTAATCTCTTGATTACACACGTATTTTGATCATGTATTTGAATTAAAAATCTTCAAAAAATATGAAGGACCCGATCGGGTATCCCTATAGACCCGACCGGGTATAGGCCATGCTTCGATTTTGAAGCGTGTACTCGTTCGGGCAAGCAAGGCAGGATATTTCATTTTTGACACTTCGAGCAATACCCGACCGGGTATGGTTATATACTCGATCGGGTATGTGTAAAACTTGAGCTTCGAAGTGTGTACTCGATCGAGCGTTGATGACAGGGAGCTATTACTTGGGAATTTCGAGTGATACCCTACCGGGTATGGGTAAATACCCGACCGGGTATTGACAATTTGCTCGAGTTTGAAGCATGTGCCCGATCGAACATTCAGAGCAGGACGTTTTGATGTTTCTAGCCATACCTGACCGGGTATGGGAATATACCCGACCAGGTATAGATAAATTGTTCGGGTTCGAGGCCGGTACTCGACCGAACAAGGGAAACAGAAGGTTTTTTCCTTAAGAACTCGAGTAATACCCGACCCGGTATAGGGCCTTACCCGACCGGGTATAGGGTATCCCTAGGCTGAAAAAATTTTCGTTCGGTCCTTTTCAGTCGGGATGTTGAGTAGTGTGTCTTGCATGACTTATGTATGTAGGGACACTAAAGATCAACGATAGGGATGCGAGAATTCTCATCGATACCGGAGCACTAAGTTCATTTGTGAGCGAAGCGTTTGCCAAGGGTTTGGGCATGCCTTTGGTAGCAATGATGCAACCTTTGTTGGTCTCTACGCCATTGGGAGATGATGTATAGCGGAAACACTACTATCCCTCGTGTAATGTAGGGATAGGGGAGCACTGTCTAACGGGTGACCTTGTGCCGTTAGATATGCTCGAGTTTCATGCTATACTGGGCATAGATTGGCTCGAAAAATACCATGCGAAAGTAGATTGCTACACCAAGGTGTTAGAACTAAAAGATGGAGAAGGAAATACTCTATTCTTCGAGGGAGATAGAGGGAAATTCAATCCTTGTATCATATCGGCCATAAGAGCAAGGCGTATGATGAGGAAAGGGTGTCAAGCATATTTGGCCTATGTCATAGGCAAGGAAGGCAAGGGAAAGAGTCTCACTTAGGTGAGAGTGGTGAGTGAGTACCCAGAAGTTTTCCCTGAAGAACTCCCGGGACTCCCACCAGATCGAGAAATTGAGTTCAGCATTGAAGTAGAACTCGGTACAAAACCCACCTCGATTCCTCCATATCGGATGGCACCGGCTGAACTTCAAGAGTTGAAGGTTCAATTAGAAGAACTACTGGATAACGGATTCATTAGGCCGAGTCATTCATCATGGGGAGCATCGGTACTCTTTGTAAAGAAGAAGGATGGTACAATGAGAATGTGTATCGGCTACCGTCAGTTGAACAAAGTCACGATAAAGAACAAATATCCTTTACCAAGGATTGATGACTTGTTCGACCAGCTACGGGGAGCAACCGTGTTCTCTAAGATCGACCTGAGGTCAGGCTACCATCAACTAAAGATCAAGGAGAGTGACATACCCAAAAGTGCATTCCGTACAAGGTAATGGTCACTATGAGTTTCTAGTGATGTCGTTTGGGCTCACGAATGCCCCCGCAACATTCATGGACCTCATGAACCGAGTATTTCACCAATACTTGGACCAGTTCGTCATAGTATTCATAGATGACATCTTGATATACTCCATGAATGAAGAAGAACACGAGAAACATCTAAGGCTTGTGGTTGAAACACTGCGGGAGAAGCAACTCTTTGCCAAATTCTCTAAATGTGAATTTTGGCTTGGGGAGATCGGTTTTCCTGGGCGTGTGGTATCGGGCTCGGGCATTTCAGTTGATAACTCGAAGACTAAAGCAGTCACTAATTGGGAGAGGCCCAAGAATGTGAAGGAGATAAGGAGTTTTCTCGGTTTAGCGGGGTACTACCGCAAATTCGTGGAGAAGTTCTCGGTGATAGCGTCTCCACTCACAAAGCTCACTAAAAGGGGGCTAAGTTCGTGTGGGACGACAAGTGTGAGAAGGGGTTTCTTGAGCTAAAGAAACGTTTGACCGAAGCACCAGTGTTTGCCCTACCCGTGCATGGGTTAGGGTATGCCATCTACAGTGATGCTAGCATTCAGGGACATGGGTGTGTACTGATGCAATCAGGGAAGGTAATTGCTTATGCTTCATGGCAATTAAGAAAGCACAAAGTAAATTACCCCACACATGATCTAGAGCTAGGTGTTGTGGTGTTTGCATTGAAGATTTGGAGGCACTACCTCTACGGAGAGTTGTGTCACATCTCTACTGACCACAAGAGCTTGAAGTATGTGTTCACTCAGAAAGAGTTGAACATGAGACAGAGAAGATGGATGGACTTGATCAAGGATTACAACTTGATCATTGACTATCATCCGGGCAAGGCTAATGTAGTAGCCGATGCACTGAGCAGGAAGAGCTCATCATCAGGGGTTTTACTGTAACACCCCTAAATTTCCCGCCCAAAACATTGATATATTTAAAAGAAATACTTTATTCATTCATCAAAGAGTTGAAGAAATACAGCGGAAGTCTAAAAGGGAAAAGAGTGTTACCGCCACATTCGGTCATCTCTTAACCGAATGCACAGGCAACTCAAAGTAAAACAATAAAAACTAATGTAATAATAAGTAAATGTTTGATTTATGACTAGATTTAACTAAGGCATCTTCTAATTCGCACTCAAGCTCGAGCAATCCGTCAATCCACATAGGTATCCAACTCATCACCTGATAAAATTTAAGGGAGAAGAGAGAGACAAGAAAATAACAAAAATTAGCTTTAGAGCTAAGTAAGTACTACCCAACCCCGTAAAATAATCAGGTTTGGCTAAAAATAGATTTTTATATAATAATATATAAAAATACTCACACCATCAAAATTCTTTTCACTTTGATTTTTCTCAAACTACTTCTTTACAAAAATGCTCAACTTCTCTTTAAAACTTCATAATAACTCTTCTCTTTGATTTCCTCAAAAAAAAAATCACTTCTTCTCTAACTTCTTAGTAATTTAGAAGGGCGGTGCTTAACCTTTCGGTAGAGCCCGGTGGACCGTGGTTACGGACGGCCACCCCGAACAAGTGCCGGTACCACAACTGCTCTGTTGGAAACGAAACGACTACCTTAAGTGTGCACACCCCCTAAAAGGGATTCCAAGCCCTCCGAGTAGTAAGTCATCTCGAGTGGTCGGAACCCAACCACCCCAATTCTAAAATTCTTGAATGATTAGGGACTACTACTATAACTTCTTCTTAAAAGGAATCATAGATCCAAATCTTACTTAAAAGGGATCATAGATCCAAATCTTACTTAAAATTTAAACTGTACTTCTCAGTAGTAGTAGCTCTAATCACCCTCCACATTTATCCGGATGTGGAAAACCGACACCTCGGATTACTCCCGAGATGCTCACTTCTTATGAAAATGTAAATTTTATCTTCGCTTAACAATACTTCAAAAATACTTCTTAATTTCTCTAAAAAGTCTCGAAGGTATTTAAAATATTTAATACCCCAAAACTACTTGATTTATACTTCTTAACTACCATATATATAATATCTCCTCAAAATCACATACACAAAATTCACAATTCACACTTAATCACATAATGCATAATAAGCATATAATACGAGGAAACAATTTTGGATTGGCAGAGAAACTTACAATTTAGGGTTTATCCAAACTAGTTCCAAAATAGTATTTAATACCATACTCAAAATAATCCAATAAGGATATTTATAACTCCAGAATATATATGTAAATTTTAATACCAAATTATACATTTAAAAATATATAATTTATCCCAAAAGATTTGATCTCACAACACTTTCCAAAAAGAGGGTTTAACCCAAACAACCACTTCCCAAAAGTAGCATTTACTACTACCACCAAAATAATCAAATTGGAGTATTCTGAACCCATAATATATTTTCAATATAACCAGTTATAATAGTCTCAAATCATACTTCAACTCATACCAAAACAATCACCAAAAGTTTCCAATCCCAAAAGAACAATCATCAAAAATCACAATTTTAGCCATGATAAACTGATTTGATAAATTCACCAAAAATCACACGTTCATAAATTCCCAGAAAATCATACATCATCATACTCATACTATTATAGCCGAATTATCCATAAAATTTCAGAAAGAAACTCAAATCATAGTACAAACCCTAGTTTATACAATATAGGGGCAAAATAGTAATTTTGGTTGCAATAGTCCTTACCTCGAGGCTAGCAACGAATCCTAAATGTCAAAACTAGTTTGATGGATCATTCTCACGTACCTAGGAAGTGATAGGTTCGAAGGATCTCAATTTAGGAGAAAGAATTTTAGGAAACGGATGAACGACGCGAATTAGGCAACAAACGCACTTACCAGAATATTGGATTGTTTGATCTCATCATTAGCATAAATATTCGTGCTGGATACGTTAATATTGAAGAGCTAGAAGGGATAGAGCTTGAAGAGGCGGTCCTAGGGTTTTTGGAATGAGGAAAATCGGATTAGGGATGTATTTATAGTGAATTTCCGAAGTTTGAGTTGCATTATGATACAACAGGAACGCACGCGTGCGTACCTTCCAAGCACGCCGTGCGTGACCCCAGACGCCCCAAACCTTAGTTTTTACTCCGTTTCTTCCCCATTTGGACCTCCCCTTTGTCCCAAACACTAAACCAAACATAATTAACGACCTAAAGACCGTGTAAACAATATGAAACATAATTTTAATTATTTCCCAAATTCTCTCAAATTTTCAGGGTATTACATTCTCCCCCCCTTAAAGGACGCTTCGTCCCCGAAGCTCAAGTCAAAACACAGTCGAGATGAAACACTGAAGGAAATACCTTATCAAAAGGGCTCTAGATATAGAATACTAAGAGTTTACTTACCTCAACCACGTTCCTATGGGTTGCCATAATTCTTACAAAAGAGAGACGCAAAGTTCAGAATACTAGGAACTCTTACAGATCCCTACCAAGTTCTACCTAAGATCACAAGATATAGGATACTAGGACACGAGGTAATAGGTCGTAGGGAGGAATTCTGTCACAAAGACGATAACAGTCTAAGCTAGTTGGTGCCTAATTGAGCCTTGCGCTCGTCCAACTAACTGGGAATTTCTCCTTGTGCTGAAACTTCGTTATTCGAAATCTTTGACGAAAACTATAGTTTCGATGCGGGGATTTTTCAAAATGTTTTTGTAAAATTAGGAAAATTAACATACTAGGAAAAAGACCTTTTAGGACGCGGTGAGAGGGAGGAACCTTTGCGAAGTTATTGAGTTATCAAATGCATGAAATTCGTGCTTATGTGAAGTATGTGGAGTAAGTAAGATCCTTTGTATGTGTTTATCTGTTTGAAGATAGTAGAGAACTTGTATAACGTAGAAGCCTTATGCATGCCTTAGAACTTAGTACACGTTTTCTTTATTAAGAGTCATGCCGCCGAGAAGAGACATCCATGCGACCCCAACTGTCGACGAGCTGGCCCAAACTGTCCAGCGAATGGCGCAGCTCATCGGAGCAGCTCAACCCCAAAACCCTGGGATCGACTACGCAACAAAGGTAGCCGGACGGAACCCTCCAAAATACTTGGGCGAGGAGGACCACCTTATCTTGGAGGACTGGATCCGCACTTTCGATAAGCTCTTTGATTCACTGAATTGCCCGTCGGAGCAACGGGTGAATATTGCGGTGTATTATCTGCACCAAGAAGCAGACCACTGGTGGGCCGCCAACGGACCAGCACTTCTCGGGCAACCGGGTTTCGATTGGGAGGACTTCATAGTAGCGTTGCGGGATTGCTTCTACCCAGATCACGTGAAGGAAGCAAATTACGAAGAATTTGTCAACTTTAAACAAGGTGACCTGACTGTTCAGGAATACCACACGAAATTCGTCCAACTGGCTCGTTTTGCCAAGGACCTGGTGTCGACAGAGGCTAGTATGACCCGCAGGTTTGTTAATGGGCTTAATTTCGGGGCCCAAAAGTTCGTGACAGTAGCAGAGCCGCGGAATTTGAACGAAGCTTATAGAAAGGCTGGTAAGTACTATCTAGTACACCAGAAGGAGAGAGAAGCCCATAAGAGAGATCGGAAGAATGCTGAGGTGGTATCAGAGCAACCCTGCGACAGTGTACTGACCCGTTAGATATCGGGCGGGCATTTAGCGGGGCAAGATTCTGGGGTTTGATTGAGATTGTTAAGGGCGCAACGAGGACGTTGCGATCCTAAGTGGGGGTGATTGTAATACCCGAGATTAATATAAGAGGATTAATAGTACTACTCATACCAACAAGATGCATCTCCTTTTAAGGGAGCTCATCGCCAAGAACTCCAAAGTTAAGCGTGCTTGCACGGGAGTAGTCTTGGGATGGGTGACCCCCTGGGAAGTTTCTCAGGGCGCGCACGAGTGAGGACAAAGTGCGCGGAAAAGGCTAGTGGCGGTTTGTGAGGACAGTACTAGAGGTCAGAAGTAACTACCTCGGGGCCTACGGGCCGGGGTGTTACATTTACTCACATGCTTACGGGCATTGAGGGCACGCGTGGAGGTATCCACGGATGGGGCGTTATTGGCCAGATTTGAGGTGAGACCCACCTTATTAGATGAAATCAGAACATGTCAAGGCAATGACGAGGAATTTCAGAAAATCCGGGAACGGATGCTTGTGGGGCTCGTCGAGGGTTTCCGTGAGAGAGAAGATGGACTTCTACTATTCAAGGAACGAGTGTGTGTGTCATCGGATGAGGAGCTCCGAAAATATATCCTTGAGGAGGCTCACTCATCTGCGTATGCCATGCACCCGGGTGGTACAAAGATGTACTGGGACTTGAAAGAAAGTTACTGGTGGTCGGGGATGAAGAGAGAGATTGCAGAATACGTGAGCCGTTTGCCTTACCTGGCAACAGGTTAAGGCAGAGCACCAACACCTAGCAAGGTTACTACAACCACTTACCATTCCAGAATGGAAGTGGGAGCATGTTACCATGGACTTCGTGGTGGGTCTACCATGGACGGTTAGGAACTACGACGCAGTATGGGTGGTAGTGGATAGACTGACCAAAAGTTCTCATTTTCTACCTATCAACGCTACCTATACGCTCGAGCGACTGGCCAAGTTGTACACAGATGAGATTGTGAGACTGCATGGGGTTCCAGTTACTATAGTATCGGATAGAGACCCACGGTTCACATCACGGTTTTGGCCTAAGTTCCAGGAATCCATGGGTACGAAATTGAGTTTTAACACCGCATTTCATCCTCAAACGGATGGGCAATCTGAACGGGTGATTCAGATTTTGGAAGACATGTTGAGGGCATGTGCCTTGGAGTTCCAAGGAAGCTGGGACAATCAGTTGGCCTTAGTGGAATTCGCCTATAACAACAGTTATCAGGCGAGTATAGGCATGCCTCCATACGAAGCATTGTACGGGAGGAAATGTCGGACACCATTGTGTTGGGACGAGGTCGGCAAGGCTAAGCTCGAGGGCACCGAGCTAGTCGAGATCACTAAAGAGAAGATAAAAGTCATACAGGATAGGCTCAAAGCTGCCCAAGACCGACAGAAGAGCTATGCTGATAAACGTCGGAGGACGTTGGAGTTTGAGGTCGGTGACGGAGTATTTCTGAGGGTATCACCTTGGAAAGGGATCATCAGGTTCCTCAGTCGGGGTAAGCTTAACCCCCGCTACATAGGTCCGTTCAAAATCCTTGAAAGGATCGGGGTTGTAGCCTACCGACTTCAGTTGACTCCAGAGTTAGAGAAGATTCATAATGTGTTTCATGTTTCTATGCTCAAGAAGTATGTGCGGGACCCATCACATATTCTTGAGAAACCACCGGTGGAAATCCGAGAAGACCTACACAATACGGTGCAGCCGGTGAAAATCATAGACCGACAGGTAAAGAAGCTAAGGAGCAAAGAGGTGCCGATGGTAAAAGTACTTTGGAAGAGTGATCGTGTCGAGGAGAAAACTTGGGAAGTGGAGACCCTAATGAGGGAACAATATCCATTTCTGTTTGACTAGACGCGTGGATTTCAGAGACGAAATCCCAAATAAGGGAGTAGAACTTGTAACACCGCACCCAAGTATTTGTACCTTATCAAATTATGTATTGAACCCTGAGAAATGAATAAAAGCATTTTTACGTGATTGCAAATTTTTATCATTTCTTCTATGTGAATAGTAAAATTCACGTGGGGCCCACACCGGAAGTGGGGACCGTCCGATATTATCTGGACCACATATTATATTAATCTTGGCCTAGATAATATGTATATGGTGATGGATATCCTAATTGGGGCATGGCAATGGCATAGGGTTGACCGGTTGGTCAAACGGGGCCCAATTATGAGTATCGGCAATTTATCAGATAACAGCCCAAAAAGGGAGTTCGGAGACTTATAAATTAAAGTTGGGGAATGCATATTCATTCTAAGGTCCAATAAGGATCGGGAACAAGTGTTATATTTTATTTGACCCGATAAAATAAAAATAGAATTAAAACAGTCCGGAAAATACAACTTTCGAGACCGATTGTACGCTCGGGTACACAAAGGGTTGACCTCCCACATAAGTGGGGGCCAACCCACGTTTTTAGTCCTGAAAATGTCCAGAGGAGCCTCACAATATCAGGGGTAAACAAGAAGGAAATTGATTGGGAGACCAATCAACATGAGGTTGGGTCCTTGGCCAAAATATTATTATGAGAAATGCCAAAAAGGCATTCTCAATCACCCCAACTCCTATATCTCGGTCAACATACTCAAAGAAGAGAGCCAAGGTTTATAAAACTCTATTTTTACCATCCATACACGCACAAAGAACAAGGGAAGAAGAAGGAAGGAAAAAGAGAAGAGAAAAGGGGAAATTAGGAAGGAAAACTTGTGATTTACAAGGTAATGACTCCATTAATCTCATTCCTTGTTCTTTAATCATCTTATATGATTATTCAATCATATTTCACACCCTAGGATTGTTCTACACATTTGGAAGTGTAGAATGAGGGGTTGGAAGGTAGTTCTAAGTCCAAGAATGGATTTAGAAGCCAAAGTGACCGGTTCGCCGGAAAATAATCTTTTTGAGGTTATTTGTATTACTATGGGTTTTATGATGATAAAACCTTGTTAGTAACTTGTCTAAGGTATTCAAGGAACTTTCACGGAGTTTAAAGGGTCGCCGGAGTTGTCGCCGGAGTTCGTTGAAGTTCGCCGGAGTTTCGCCGGAGCTAAATCGAGAAGGCTAGAACTTCATAAGCTTCATTAAGGTGAGAAGACGGTTTTATGCTTTATAACTTTTGCGTGAGGCATGAGATTACCTAAAGTAATCAAAAATATGTTTTATGGAATGATTAAGGATAATCAAGTATTTGCTTATGCCATGATTATATATAAAACATAGTTGAAAAGCATGTTATTACGTTTGATGATTAAAATTGTGATAAATTATTATGTGCGATGTTCCAGGGATCTAAAATCATATTTTTGGATTAAGGACGTCAATAAGTACATGTATGTAAAATTTCACGTTAATCGGACTCCGTTTGGGCGGTCAAACGGGCGTTGACCACCAAGTCAACTGTTATACCCGACCGGGTATTAGCAAATACCCGACCGGGCATTTGCTGAAAATTTGCCCCAGGGGCTACTGTCTTCTATACCCGATCGAGTATGGGTAGGTACGCGATCGAGTATACACCAAAAATTAGCCTTACGGACTACTGTCTCCTGTACTCAACCGAGTATAGGTGGGTACTCGATCGAGTATTGGGTGTGCTCAAAACGGGCAGTTTTGAGTAGGTTAATGTGGGCCGTTCAGGTGGGACCCGCCCACATTGGTTCCTAAGGATGATTATATGACTATAGGGCTAGGTATTGTCCATAGTTAAAGGAATGAAAGGTTAGCCATATCCAGGTTAGGGTTTTGTAAGGAATAAGTTTGGGGTTGAGCATTCCCGGGACTGTAAATGATCCTGAAACTCGGTTGGGGTTGAGCATCCCCTGGACTGTAAATGATCCTGAAACTCGGTTGGGGTTGAGCATCCCCGGGACTATAAATGATCCTGAAACTCGGTTGGGGTTGAGTATCCCCGGGACTGTAAATGATCCTGAAACTCGGTTGGGGTAGAGCATCCCCGGGACTGTAAATGATCCTGAAACTCGGTTGGGGTTGAGTATCCCCGGGACGGTAAATGATCCTGAAACTTGGTTGGGGTTGAGCATCCCCGGGTGGATGAGTCACACACACACGAGTTTCAGGATCATTTATAGTCCCAGGGATGCTCAACCCCAACCGAGTTTCAGGATCATTTACAGTCCAGGGGATGCTCAACCCCAACCGAGTTTCAGGATCATTTACAGTCCCGGGAATGCTCAACCCCAAACTTATTCCTTACAAAACCCTAACCTGGATATGGCTAACCTTTCATTCCTTTAACTATGGACAATACCTAGCCCTATAGTCATATAACCATCCTTAGGAACCAACGTGGGCGGGTCCCACCTGAACGGCCCACATTAACCTACTCAAAACTTCCCGTTTTGAGCATACCCAATACTCGATCGAGTACCCACCTATACTCGGTCGAGTACAGGAGACAGTAGCCCGTAAGGCTAATTTTTGGTGTATACTCGATCGCGTATCTACCCATACTCGATCGGGTATAGAAGACAGTAGCCCCTGGGGCAAATTTTCAGCAAATGCCCGGTCGGGTATTTGCTAATACCCGGTCGGGTATAGCAGTTGACTTGGCGGTCAACGCCCGTTTGACCGCCCAAACGGAGTACGATTAACGTGAAATTTTACACACATGTACTTCTTGACGTCCTTAACCCCAAAATATGATTTTGGATCCCTGGAACATCGCACATTATAATTTATCACAATTTTAATCATCAAACGTAATAACATGCTTTTCAACTATGTTTTATATATAATCATGGCATAAGCAAATACTTGATTATCCTTAATCATTCCATAAAACATATTTTTGATTACTTTAGGTAATCTCATGCCTCACGCAAAAGTTATAAAGCATAAAACCGTCTTCTCACCTTAATGAAGCTTATGAAGTTCTAGCCTTCTCGATTTAGCTCCGGCGAAACTCCGGCGAACTTCAACGAACTCCGGCGACAACTCCGGCGACCCTTTAAACTCCGTGAAAGTTCCTTGAATACCTTAGACAAGTTACTAACAAGGTTTTATCATCATAAAACCCATAGTAATACAAATAACCTCAAAAAGGTTATTTTCCGGCGAACCGGTCACTTTGGCTTCTAAATCCGTTCTTGGACTTAGAACTACCTTCCATCCCCTCATTCTACACTTCCAAACGTGTAGAACAATCCTAGGGTGTGCAATATGATTGAATAATCATATAAGATGATTAAAGAACAAGGAATGAGATTAATGGAGTCATTACCTTGTAAATCACAAGTTTTCCTTCCTAATTTCCCCTTTTCTCTTCTCTTTTTCCTTTCTTCTTCCTCCCTTGTTCTTGGTGCGTGTATGGATGGCAACAATGGAGTTTTTCAAACCTTGGCTCTCTTCTTTGAGTAGGTTGACCGAGATATAGGAGTTGGGGTGATTGAGAATGCCTTTTTGGCATTTCTCATAATAATATTTTGGCCAAGGACCCAACCTCATGTTGATTAGTCTCCCAATCAATTTCCTTCTTGTTTCCCCCTGATATTGTGAGGCTCCTCTGGAAATTTGCAGGACTAAAAACGTGGGTTGGCCCCCACTTATGTGGGAGGTCAACCCTTTGTGTACCCGAGCGTACAATCGGTCTCGAAAGTTGTATTTTCCGGACTGTTTTAATTCTATTTTTATTTTATCGGGTCAAATAAAATATAACACTTGTTCCCGATCCTTATTGGACCTTAGAATGAATATGCATTCCCCAACTTTAATTTATAAGTCTCCGAACTCCCTTTTTGGGCTGTTATCTGATAAATTGCCGATACTCATAATTGGGCCCCGTTTGACCAGCCGGTCAACCCTATGCCATTGCCATGCCCCAATTAGGATATCCACCACCATATACATATTATCTAGGCCAAGATTAATATAATATGTGGTCCCGATAATATCGGACGGTCCCCACTTCCGGTGTGGGTCCCACGTGAATTTTACTATTCACATAGAAGAAATGATAAAAATTTGCAATCACGTAAAAATGCTTTTATTCATTTCTCAGGGTTCAATACATAATTTGATAAGGTACAAATACTTGGGGGCGGTGTTACAAGTTCTACCCCCTTATTTGGGATTTCGTCTCTGAAATCCACGCGTCTAGTCAAACAGAAATGGATATTGTTCCCTCATTAGGGTCTCCACTTCCCAAGTTTTCTCCTCGACACGATCACTCTTCCAAAGTACTTTTACCATCGGCACCTCTTTGCTCCTTAGCTTCTTTACCTGTCGGTCCATGATTTTCACCGGCTGCACCGTATAGTGTAGGTCTTCTCGGATTTCCACCGGTGGTTTCTCAAGAATATGTGATGGGTCCCGCATATACTTCTTGAGCATAGAAACATGAAACACATTATGAATCTTCTCTAACTCTGGAGTCAACTGAAGTCGGTAGGCTACAACCCCGATCCTTTCAAGGATTTTGAACGGACCTATGTAGCGGGGGTTAAGCTTACCCCGACTGAGGAACCTGATGATCCCTTTCCAAGGTGATACCCTCAGAAATACTTCGTCACCGACCTCAAACTCCAACGTCCTCCGACGTTTATCAGCATAGCTCTTCTGTCGGTCTTGGGCAACTTTGAGCCTATCCTGTATGACTAGCGTGGTAGTCTCAGAAATACTTGTCTATGTACAAACATCTCATATCGCTGCAGAGACATATCATCTCACCTCATAGATATTTAATATCTCCACACAAACATTTCATATCGCTGCATGGACATTTTATTTTGCTTCACAAACAACTCAATTCATCTTCACACAAATTTCATACCGTTGCATAAACATTTCATTTCACTACCTAGACATTTCATATAGCTCCCTACTATTATGTGTATGTATAACAGTTGCGAGTTGGGACTGTAGAGTGATGGTCGTGGCCTTCGCGGAGCAACTCATGAAGGGTATGCCATTGATCCCGGGTTGTGTTTATTACAATATGTTGAATATAATAAAAGATGGGAATTCACAATCCATTTGTGGAGGTCATGGAAGAATCAAGTTTAGAGTATTTTGTTGTTAACAATTCTAAGCTGCTTTTTGTGATACTTTATTCGCCATTACACAATGTGCTAGCCAAACACAACATTTATGTAACACAATATTAATTTTGACTGATTTTGTTTATAGTCATTGTGCACAATTTTTTGTATGACGTTTATATTCAAATAATTACATGGAGGTCACAACATGTGTGAAGCACAACATTAATTCAAAACAAACAAAGATTCAAATCTAAATCATCATTCAATGTGACTAGCGTGGTAGTTTCAACAATATTGCTATTGGATCCAGTTTTGTTCCCCTCAATAGCATTTTGCTTCGTTTTCAAAATCTTCATTATTGAGCTACTTACATTTTGCACCACATAAAAATAGATAAATGATGGCACTAAAGTCGTATGTGCCTCAAAATAAATTCGATACTAACACTTATACGTAGTATAGTGAAGTAGAGTTCGTATCCACAGGGAAATGAATACTTTTCTTTTTAAAGAACTAGTAACAAAAGGGGGGTTTTGAGATTGTTGTTGAAACTTAAGTATATTTAAACACTAAGATGAACGACTTATGTGGTTTAATTAATTAGATAAAAGACTTGACTTTGCTACTTTCCACTTGTTGATATGTTTGTTAATCCCGGTTATATCTATACCTTATCCCCTCTTGAATACTCAATCGAGGAGTATCTCCAATTCATCGAGGGTAGTTATTAATAATGATCGTTCATTAATAACCCTTACTATTAGCCAAGTATAAAACACCACCATATACCGACTTGATAGTAACTTTATCCTCTTAACTTCTTGATAAAATCAATTGAGATTGATAACCTCAACACAACGGTTTCGGTTTAACCAACACAATTAATCCCTCTTAAGATTATTAACCACGACCGTGCATTAATAACCCGAAGTTATTTACTTGTGAAACCATCAATGATTAATCATCGGTTCATTGATCATTTCTAGTACTAATTAATGTCAAGATGTTAACTAATTATCATCTTAGCAACACTCCCCAACATTAATATAGAGATAGAATAAGGGAAGAAATAAGAAAATAACTCACAACTTTAACATTCAACAAGCTTCAAGAGCAAAACCAAGAGATGAGAGTTTAACTTTTCATTTGGAGACTAAACATGCTAGACAAATATAAAGAAATATCTATTCTAAACTGAGCTTAAGGTATGGAAGAAGGAATGTGAATTAGTGAAGGAAAATGTGATATCTATGGGTGTCTTTCAACACCTTTGCCCGGGTACCCGATCGGGTATAGTGCTTACCCGACTGGGTACCGGTCAAAATCGGATCAATCCCCACGATTTTGTGTTTTATGCACGTCCGGGTCACATCATACCCGACCGAGTAAAGTACCATACCCGGCCGGGTATGTGTGTAATTTCCCAGCAGCTTCCGTTTTCAAGTCATACCCGACCGGGTAAAGAGTATACCCGACTAGGTAAGTCATCTGGGCAGTTTTTCTTCATGTTTTTCCTCTTTTCCAATACGCACATTGCTACCACTACTCTAAAACTTACAAATGAAGGTTAAAAACAATTACAAACAAATTCAACAAATGTTCACAAACTAAACGATAAAGGTAAACAATCCACACAAAACAAACATAAAAATATACATTTATGCACTACTATTTAGTGCATATCAATAAAGATCAGTTGTTTAGGCACATACATCTAATGTCTGCGCAGGGAGGACGCATGTATGCGCACATACATTTAATGTCTGGCAGGGTGGACGAATGTCTGTGCACAGACAGCTACTGTATGTGCAAGGAAGGCGAATGTATGTGCACAAATGACTACTGTCTGTGATATGGTATTAATTAATTGTCTATGCACAGACAAATAATGCATGTACACAGACAACTAATGTCTGGAAAATATTTACTAACATTTTATTTCTTGCTTCACTTTTCAAAACACAGACAAATGTTATACGCACACAGACACTAGTCGTATGTACACATGCAACCGTTGTCTGTAGATAGACATTAGTTATCTGCCTACACTTATGCCTATACTAATGTGTCTATAGTACACGTCTTGTGTGTGAACTAAGAACTCGTCTTTGTGTTCTCACTAATACAAAAAAAAAACATAAACACCTTCCACACACTACTTGTATGTATACAGACATTAGTTATTCATATACATTAGATGTCTGTGTACACAGTAATTAACACAAAACAAGGACAACACAATTAACAACATGTAAACGCATACCTAAATCATTCATGGCGTCGATGTTCTTCTTCAAATGTTTCCCATGGTTTGAGGCCGTGTTATCATTTCCAGTTGTCGGCATCATTTCCATTGATGATGTAATAAAATCCATTCTCAAACAATGGAGAATGAAGATGGCGATGGATAGTAGCAAGCTTGGAGTGAAAGAAAAAAATAGAAAGGGGAGAGAAAGCAGCACATGGGGGAGGGGGTAAATTTTGGTAAATAAAAGACTATTTATAAGGTGTACACCCTTGGTGTAACCAGGTGTGTACAAAAAATAACAGGGTGTGTACACTAAGCACCCCCAAATAGAAAAAAATTGATAAACAGATGGATTAATTAACATCAAACGGGTGATAAGACACACTAACTTTGATCTCCGAGCTTCTAAAAATGGGCAAATGTCTATGTATTGCCACATCAGATAAATGGATTTTTTGGTTAATTTGTCGGCTCCAGCGGAAATGTCTATGTACCCTGCCCTGTTGAGTCTATTCTATTCTATTTATATATAAGAAAAGAAATAACTCATGTAAAGACAATTCTACCCTTAAAGACAGTTTTACCATGACTGTTATTTATTCAATTGATATGTTTTTAACCTTACTGTTAGTCTAGGAAGACTTTTGGCAGAAGTGCTGCTTGTAGTTCAAATACCTGATACAAACATTTTTGCGGCGGTTAAATTAATGGTTGTAGTTTGAATTATTGTTATTCGAAGTACCTTATGTTCTGCAAATAACAGACTTTGGGGATAAATTACAGATGTTTGGTTTTTTGATTTTATAAACTGGTGTAGGAGGGAGGATGCTGTGATTCTTTGCTTGGAAAGAAGGAAGCGAAATTCAAGCAAAAACTTCAGAATTGGGCTTGGAGAGGTCAAAAGGTTGGTTTTTGAATTAACTGACGAAATGGTGTCCGTCGTGAATTTAGTGAGATAAGAGTTGCACTGCAATCTGAAATTGAAGAAAGGAGGAATCAGAGATCGTTGACTACAATTAACGTTTATTAGAAGGAAGACACTAAATTATGGTGTACTTGGAATTCTAGGATTAGTAGCAGTTTGTAATAGATGGAAGGAACTATTGTTAGGTTCATTTTGGATGTGTAAATTGATTGGCTTATTTTTATAAATATGGATCCTTCTAAATACTTGTGCAAACTATCTATTTAGAAAAGTGAAGTGTGATACAAATGACAAAAGATGCTTTTATTTGTGTGTTTGAGTAACCTGAAAACATGAACAAAGAAGTAGAAGGCAATTCAAAGAAGTAAACTAGTACTTCATTTGAATCACTTGAATGCATTTATCTCCCTGAAGACAGTAGTATAGTACTTAATGGGGTTCACTGGAATGGACTTAAATGCACTCAATGAATTCAAAACTACATCCTAGCCTAATATTTCAGTTTATCGAAATAACTAAAATGGAGGTCCAAAAAGTTGTTAACTGATTCAAAAACAAAGCGACCAATAACCTGAATTATCTGCTCACCATGCAACAGATATGGATTAATTCAACCACATGAATTTATCTATTTGAGTTTAGGTGCTCATATTCTTTACAAATGGTGGACAAATATTGATTAATCCATTCTAGTTGTTGCTGTTTTGACCATCCATTAACATCAATTGTTAATTAATATCAATAAGTGTAGCCCATAAGACATCCACAGAGTCAAGCTTCTCACAAACAGCTAATACAACCATATCATTAACATCAATTGTGACAGTAAAAAACATAACAATAGAATCCGTTTGACACATTAGACAAATTTAACTGGAATAACATTGGCATCACACAAAGTCGGTTTATCCAGACTATTCCAATACCATTAACAAGTACATAACATAATACCATTACAGAGTTTAACACATTACTACTACAATGCATAACAAAGGGGCTAAATGGCTGCACTAGAGCCTGGTGCATCAGGTGGAGCTGTTGGTGCTTCAGGTTGACTTTTTTCTGTGTTTCTTGGACTGGCAGATGCCTTTTTATTTTTTTATTTTCTCTTTGAAGCAGTCACTAATGGTGATGATCTATATTCCTAGATCTATAGAGAAGAAGGAGAGAATGAACATGCTATAGAGATCAAATGTAGAGTGTAAAAATATGAATCCAACTTACAAGATAGGCATAGAGCCTATTTATAGGGAAAAACGGGTTAGGCCCAATACAAGGAATAATCGAATGTGAACGGGACCCTCGGTGCATAGAGCACCATCGGGCCAATACAATGAACGGGCTAGGCTCAATAGAATAAATACATCATCTTGAGTACCCCCGGTCCTGGATAATATATATCCATCATGAGTCCCCCACTCTCCGAAGAGAAAGTGAAGCTTGAGGTGTGAGAGAGTAAGTCTTCGAGGTAAAAAGGGAGTAGTCCATATGCTCTGTGAACTACCATCGTCGCTCGTGATGCCTTGCTCGGTGTGGAAAGCCTCTCCACCCTTGCCCGCGATGAGGTGATGCCTTGTTAAAAAACCTCCGCTAGAAAAAAACCCGGTGGGAAAAAATTCCTAGCCGAGGAAAAAGAGTGCACCGCCCTCGAAGCGGGTGTAGGGGGAAAGTGCATATTATGCAGAGCTGAGAGGCGATCAGAGGAGGACGTCCCAGATCGATCTTCAAATGAGAAACGGTCGCCATCCATGAGGAGGATGACTGAGACCGGTATTGTCCGATGCTAAGTGTGTCATGATCCAAGTTCGTCTGGCACGGACCGGTCTTTAAATGACCAACGGTCGCCATCCATGAGGAGGATGACTGAGACCGGTCTTGTCCGACGCTAAGTGTGTCATGATCCAAGCTCGTCTGGCACAGGCTTGAAATCATCTGATATGAGCTCGACATCGTCCGATACGAGCTCGGGCTCACAGGAGTGAGCATGGGGCTCGGTAGGAGTGAGCTCGGCATCGGCAGGGGTGTGCTCGGGATTGAAAGGGATGACCTCGGGCTCGGCAGGAATGACCTCAGGCTCGAGAAGGAATGACCTCGAGCTCGGCGGAACTGAGCTCGGGCTCGGCGGGAATGATCTCGAGCTCGGCGGGCTGACCCCAGAGTTGAGGAAAGAGTGCAAGCTCATCTTTGCTTACTTGAAGATAATAAGTCCCCCAGTCCCCCACTCCTTAAAGCGAGTGGAGACGAGGTGAAAAGGAGTATACATTTCTTCTTCAGTTGTACCTACAAAATAATCAGAATATAAAATGTAGACAAAGAGTGTAGTATATGTCAGGCTCGGCCTCGGCCAAATTATGCTCGGCCTTGGCCATATCAAGTTCGGACGCATCCGACAATATGAGGTCCCTGTCATGGAACAAAGATGGTAGATAGATTAGTTTCATCAAAATATGAAAATCAAGTCATCAGATAAAGGGTGGGTTGAGTTAATCAACCGACAATCAGCATCAAGTAATAGATCTAGTCATCAAATGAAGATGATCGGACCTTAATCTGTCATGATGAGAAGACCAGGTCATCAAATAAAGATGACATGGAATTAATCGAGTGAATCGATTATAGTAAATAGACCCAGTCATCAAATAAAGATGACCGGGAATGAATCGAGTCAACACCCATGAGGTGAGTCGATCGTAATAAATAAACCAGGCCATCAAATAAAGATGACCGGGAAATGACCGAATAGTTGATCAGGATAAGAAAGGCCGGATCACCAAAATAAAGATGACCGGGAAATGACCGAGGTAGTCGATCATGATAATAAGGTTGGATCATCAAATAAAGATGATCGGGAAGTGACCATGAAAGTCGGTCATGATAAGAAGACCAGATCACCAAATAAAGATGACTGGGAGATGACCATGATAATTGGTCATGATAATAAGGCTGGATTCATCAGATAAAGATGACCGGGAAGTGACCATGATAGTCGGTCAGGATAAGAAGACCGGATCACCAAATAAAGATGACTGGGAGATGACCATGATAATCGGTCATGATAATAAGGCTGGATTCATCAGATAAAGATGACCGGGAAGTGACCATGATATTCGGTCAAGATAAGAAGACCGGATCACCAAATAAAGATGACCGGGAGATGACCATGATAATCGGTCATGATACAAAGGTCGGATTCATCAAATAAAGATGACTGGGAAGTGACCATGATAGTCGGTCATGATAAGAAGACCGGATCACCAAATAAAGATGACTGGGAGATGACCATGATAATCGGTCATGATAATAAGGTCGGATTCATCAAATAAAGATGACCGGGAAGTGACCATGATATTCGGTCATGATAAGAAGACCGGATCACCAAATACAGATGACCGGGAGATGACCGAGAAGTTGGTCTGCCAGGCTTGAGAAGTTGGCCAAGCGGTCGTAATCCAGTCGTGAGGTCCGCAGATGAGCTCAGCTGGAGTTTATAGTGATGCATATGTGCGAGATATGGACTAGAGCTCGGCTTTGCGGGATTCGTACGAGAGCCCTACGTGAACAGTTGGAATTTAATTCCAGACTACCTGGCATTGCGCCATCAATTTAGGGAGCTGATCACCTTCCAGACCGTGAGATATGGACTAGAGCTCGGTGCTGCGGGATTCGTACGAGAGCCCGGCGGGGTCGGAAGCGAGTGGTGCTCGACCAAGGTCAGGGCCGTCAAGTAGCTCAGTCTTCGGCATTACGCCTCAATTTAGGGAGTTGACCTCCTTCCAGACCGCGAGATATGGACTAGAGCTCGGCGTTGTGGGATTCGTGCGAGAGCCCGGCGGGGTGGGAAGCGAGAGGTGGTCGACCAAGGTCAGGGCCGTCAAGTAGCCCAGCCTTCGGCATTGCGCCTCTATCTCCCCCCCCCCCCTCGCCTTCAATGCTAAAGGGGGAGACGAATATCACGGGAGCTGCTCAGAGCTATTATCCCGGTTCGTGGTGCAAGGGCTTATACGCATGCCTTGGCTTACCCTTTGGGAGCTGTATGGGGCTATTATCCCTGGAGAACGGAGCGCTTACAAAGTGGCCTCGATTTGGTGGAGCATGGAGAAGACGTGGCCGAGGGCCTACGTGGACTCTAAGCCATCAAATAAAGATGACTAGGAGTGGCGGCTGAGGGGCCGATGTGGACTATAAGCCATCAAATAAAGATGACTAGGTGTGGCGGCCGAGGGGCCTGTAACACCCCCATTTTTCCCGCCCAAAATAATACTTGAAATAATAATATATTGATAACAACCTTGATTTATTCCTTAAAAATAGATAGAGTTTTGCAGCGGAAATAACAGTAATGGAAAAAGGTTGTGTTACCGCCACACCCAGCCCTCAACTTGGCTGGATGTTAAGGCTATCCACCATGAGTTCAACCGAATTAAAAACTTAAATTCAAAATTTAATAACATTATTTAAACTAAGTGAAGGCTACACATAAATCTTCTAAAGCGCTCTCAAGGCTCGTCAAACATCATGAGCTTCATATTCATCATTACCTGCACAAATAAAGTGTAGAGAACAAAACAAAGAAAAGGAAACAAAAATTAGCTTTAGAGCTAATTAAGTACTACCCAACCCCGTAAAATAATCAAGTTTGACAAAAATAGTTTTTCATATAATACTATATATAAAAATACTCACACCACCGAAATTCTTTTCAAAACATTATTTATCAACAATCTCAAATACCCTTATAATTAAAAATAATATTTATAAGCTCCCAACAATTAATTAATATCTCAAAAGCAGTATCACTTTTCAAAAATAACTTTTGAAGCTAAAAATATCACCATTCCGAAATCAATGTCACTTTCAGATTCTTTTAAGATGGGCGAAACTCAAGATTCCTCGAGCCCAATGAATCGTTGTTGTGTACGACTCATCCCGGAATTCCGGCTCCCACCGACCACCAATTGGAAACTGAACTTCACCCTTAAGTGTGCACACCCCCTAAAAGGGATTCCAAGCCCTCCGAGTAGTAAGAAGTCCAAGTAGTTCGGACAACGTCCCCCTACCTCATAATGGGTTAGATACCCGGGTGATTAGAAACTACTACCGCGGCCACCAAAGAACTTTTAAAGTTCTCAAAAGAAATACCGGGAATCTCCCGCCACCAATATTTACCGGGATTTCTCCCGCCACCAATAATCATCTTAAATATAAACTAAACCCGCGGTATATAGCTCTAACCACCCACACCTCGTGTTTCTCTCGAGATGTCAATAATTATTATAAAAACATTATTCATTCCTGGAAAATCCTCTCTATATACAATAATCCAGAATATCTATTTAATAGATACGTCCACCAAAAATTCACATTCATAAATACTCCAAAATTCCTTTATACTAAAACGCACTCCAAAGTCATACTAGGGATTAAATCCCAAAATATATCTCCAATATTTCACAAATTCTTAGTCACCCCAAATAGTACACATTTAAAATTCACACTTAATCACGTAATGCATAATAAGCATATAATACGAGGAAACAAATTTTGGATTGGCAGAGAAACTTACCTTAAGTCCTGATGCTCCTAGTTATCCTCCTCTAATCCGGTCTCTAGATAATAACCTTTTTAATTAAATATGATAAATTAGTCACTTATTCTATTTGTAATTACTTTACCCGATTTTCTCCTTTTATTTTATTATTCGCATTAACTTTGGTTAATCACTTTTTATTAATCAAATTACCTTATTAATTCAGCCATTAATTACAATATTTGAATTCTAATATTAAATAAAATATCCGAATATAATTAACTACAACATCCAACTTTTATTCAATAATCACCATTAATTTACTCTACTATTAAATTATTATCTAATTACTTTATTTATATTAACCCATTAATTTATGAATTCAAATATTTTAAATATTTATATGAAGTCCGAATATCTAATAATTAATCATAAAAATTATTAATTGAATTAGTCCACTAATTACATAACTAAGTTATTTATTAAGTCTACAAATAGTCAATTATTTATGCTAGCTAACCCATCCTTATTTTATTTTCCTTATTTTATTCCAACATCATTTTTAGTCCAGAATATTATTTTTCAATCTCAGTGATTTATTTATTTCACCATTAATATTAATATTTCCTTATTTAATTACTTAACTAGTTTTATATGGCCTAATTTAAATAAATAGACTAAGAATCGACTTTATAAATTAATAACCGTCTATAACTATAATTTGGGTCTATATTTGACCTAGGTTGTCCAGATATCTATTTTATAATTATTTCCATAAATATTCATTTAATTTCATATATCTATTAACCGGTTCAATTACAATTAAATATACTAAACTTTATTTTTATTAATTATAAATGGTCCTTAAGGTCCTAGTTAGTCATATATTTATCCTAGATTACTCCAATATTTATTTCATGATTATTTTCGTCATTTAGTTAATTATTTACTAAATGTGTATAAATTGGCCCAATTACAATTAAATCAATTAAAAATAGCTAAAAATATTATTTTTCAATTCTGGTTTGTCCGAATATGTATATTTATACTAGGTATTTAATTTATATTTTTCCAGATTTTATTTATTTCATTTACTATTTTATTTTTAATTTTTATTGCAACTGGGCCGAACTGGCCCAAATTTAATTTTTCTGGCCCAACAAGAAAAGGCCCAAAAGACAGACCCTAGCAATTGCTGGGTCGTCTTCTTCCCCAGGTCGCCGGAAAAACGGGAAAACAAGGGGGAAGGACCTACCTCGACGAACGCGGCCAACGACGGTGGCGGTGCACTCCTTTTGGGACGGCGAAGGTCGGTGATGGGTCGGCGGCGGTGGCAGCTCTCTCTTCCTGCTCTGTTTCCCGTCGCAAAATTAGCCCGGCGAATACTCCGGCGAGCTTGTTCTCCCTACTCCGACGTCCGTTTTCCACGATTCTTTCTCCGTTGGATTCGTCTCACGAAGGGGAAGGTTTCTAGAGTGTTTTCAGGGTTCGGTTCTAGCTAAAACGAATTGTCGAAAAAAATTATATATATACGTATATATGTATATATTGATCGCAAGTTTGAATGAATAAAGTTGCAGGTTTGGCTTGCTATTTATAGGGAAAGATGAGGGTTCCGGGCTGTGTTAGAGTTGGAGCTGAATTTTGATTCTTTTGCACTTTTAGGAGTATTAGGAGTATATTTATATAATTAGTATTACGTACGTATGTAGTTATATATTAGGAGTATACTACTTAGTTATATATTAGGAGTACGTTATTATATATATATTAGAAGTATACGTACGTAGGTATTTTATTTTAGAGCTAAGTTAGTTAGGAGTATTATTAGTATTATTAATAATACGTACGTAGTTATATATCTTAAGAGTATATATATATTATACGTACGTAGGTATTTTAGTTTAGGTTTAGTAAATTATACTACGTATTATTGTACAGTCCCTCCGTATTATTTTAAATTTTGAAAAATACAACATAAAAAGTTATACATAAAATATTTTTATACGTTACATCTATTATCGGACTATTTTTATCTAACTAAAACATCGTAAATTTTGAAATTTTATCTGATTAGAATGTTACCACTATTGAATTTTTGTCTGACTCAATTATTTATAAAAATGTTATTTTCGTAATATTTTATCTGACTAATAAAAATTATTTTTATTTTTATTTAAATTTTTGGAGTGTCACAAGGCCGATGTGGACTCTAAGCCATCAAATAAAGATGACTAGGAGTGGCGGCCGAGGGGCCGATGTGGACTCTAAGTCATCAAATAAAGATGACTAGGAGTGGCGGGCGAGGGGCCGATGTGGACTCTAAGCCATCAAATAAAGATGACTAGGCGTTGTGTGACAGCAACGGTCGCCATTCGAAAAGGAAATGGCTGAGACCGGTCTTGAAAATAGGAATGCGGCGTTAACGAGCCGTTTAGTCCAAAACATGCTAATAAGGCACATGTGAGCTCAACATCCTCGGGCATGAGCTCGACCTCGTCTGGTATGTAACATGAAGGCATCAGAGAAAAATGTAACATGGCAACTTCGGCACTGAGGGGCCGGTTCCGAACATGAGCACGACGGTCGCCATCCCGGAAAGGAACGGGGAGCCCGATCGTGAGGTCACAACGTCGGCACAGAGGGGCTGGCCGTGATGCGGGAACATCGACGCTAAAGAGCCCGCCACAATATGGGAACATCGGTGCTGAAGAGCTTGCCGCAATATGGGAACATTGGTGCTGAAGAGCTAGCCGAAATATGGGAACATCGGTGCTGAGGGGCCGGTCCCGAGCCCGACCGTGCAACCCTGCGAGGTCTGCTAGGAAGCACCTGCGCAGTCTGGGGATGAGGACGCCAACCGCCGCTGAGGGATCACATGTGTGGACAGCATTGCCGCTGCATCGTGACCCTGCGAGGTCTGTTAGGGAGAACCTGCGCTGAGGAGCCAGTCCCGAGCGTGAAGACGACGGTCGCCATCCCGGAAGGGAATGGGGAGCCCGATCGTGCAACCCTGCGAAGTCTGTTGGGAAGCGCCTGCTGCAGTCTGGGGATGAGGGGAACAACCGCCGCTGAGGGATCACATGTGCGGACGGCATTTCCGCTGCATCGCGACCCTACGAGGTCTGCTAGGAAGCACCTACGCAGAGGTCTGGGGATGAGGGCACCAACCACAACTGAGGAATCAAATGTGCAGACGGCATTGCTGCTGCATCGTGACCCTGCGAGGTCTGCTGGGAAGCACCTGCGCTAAGGGGCTAGTCCCGGACGTGAACACGATGGTCGCCACCCCGGAAAGGAACGGGGAGCCCGATCGTGTCTTGAGGTAAATGCTCACATCGAGGTCGAGGGACGAACCGTGATGCATGGACATTGGCACTGAATAGCCAGTCCAAATATCCGAGCAACGGTCACCATCCGGTAAAGGAATGGCTAAGACCGGTCTTGAGACGAATGATCACGTTGAGGCTGAGGCCTACTGTGATACAAGGACATCGGCACTGAGGGGGCCGGTCCAAAAATCCAAGCAACGGTCGCCATCCTATAAAGGAATGGCTAAGACCGGTCTTGAGACAGCACGAAGCCAGTCCTCTCCGCGTCACCAAATAAAGGTGACTAGGAGGTACACGGTCGCCATCCATGAAAGCAATGGCTAAAACCGACCTTGAGATAGGACAACGGCACCGAGCCGGTCCCAAAATGTGAACAAAATGGTCGCCATCCCGAAATGGAATGGGCGAGAGTAATCATGAGATCATGACATCGCCGTTAATGAGCTGGTCATGAGATGAAGATAAGGCATTGTGAGCCTTTCTTAGGAGGATTTCGCCAGCCCTGAGAGGCTGACCGAAATGTAAGGACATTGACACTAAATTGTCAGTCCAAAATATAATGACATCAGAGATGAGTCATCGATTGTGAGACGAAGACAAGGCGTTGAGAGCCTGTCCGAAGATAATTTCGCCGGTCGTGAGAGGCTGACAGGAATATATAAGGATGTCGGCACTAAATGGCCGATCCAAAATATGAATACGACCTCGGCGCTGAGGAGCCGGTCGTGAGATGAAGATAAGGTGTTGTGAGCCCGTCCGAAAATGACTACGCCAACTCTGAGTGAGCGGTCGTAATATGAGAACCTCGGCATTGAAAGGCCGGTTATAATACAAGGACGTCGACACTGAAATGGCCAGTCCAAAATATGATGACATCGGAGGAGGGGTATCGATTCTAATATGAGGACCTTGGCACTGATAGGTCGGTCCTATATATATAAGCAACGGTCGTCCTCCATGAGATGGGAGGAGAGACCGGTCTTCAAATGAATTGATGAGGATCAACATAATCCCTCGGGGTACCGCACGACCCTCGGGCCAAAGGGAGCTAGCCCACTACTTAGGCGTTCCCCGCCAATGTATGTTATCTTAGGCGCTTTGAGACGACAATAAGCGTGTCTTGAGATGACTCCCATGAGTACCTCACGCACCAAGGTGTCACTAGTCATACTAAGGTCAGAGTTTACATGCGTCGTCGGAACAATACAATGCCCTTAAAAGACGTCCCGATCAATAAATAAAGATGACCGGGAGATGGGCTGAGGAGCCCACACAAAAATCACAATCATCAAATGACGGTGATTATTTGTCACTTGAGATTAACTGACATTATTTAATTTGGGTATTTTAATCCCTAATAAATAATGGTGACAAAAACGAGAACAACATGGGTGATGCTACAACAACAGGGGTGCAAATGTGTTGGACTTGTTCTTGCAAGTGAAACAAGGTAGATCAGTAGGATAGACGTAAGGATTAGCTTCGTATCACTTTCCCTAAGCATTGTAACATGACCCAAATCATTGTATATTTTGTTCTATAAGAAGATCCTTATGAATGTCGTTGTATTTAATTCCACTTAATAGAGGAAAAATACATTTTATAATCCAAAATGAAAAATAAAGCAACAAATTGAACAGACAACATGAACAATTAGCCCAATTTTTAGAAATTAAGAAGTTTTAAGGAGAAAGACAAAAATATAAAATAAAAGGGAAGCTTACCGTACCTCGACCAGCTAGCATTCTCATAGGTTTGACATACCTTACGGTGTTTGAAGGAACCCGTAGTTCCTCCGGTTACCCCCTTCCTTTCTCTCCAGTCTTTCAATCAAACAAGGGACAAGGAAATCAAAATATTTTAAATAAACGAAATTTCCAATATCTACCTGCACCAGAAGATTAGATGTTAAAAAAGTAAAGTAACATACAATGATACAATTGAAGTGTTGTAATTACAAACAAAACAATTCCTCTACACTTTCAAATGAAAATAAGAAAGCCTTTGTGTTAAAATGAAACTACCTCAGCAACTAGGTAGTTAATAATAACAGTGTGAAACTAAAAATAAACTAATTCGATTGGAACAACAATTAGGGAAGAATGTAAGGGTATCTTTTGGAGAAAGAGAAAAGCATAAAGAAAAAGTACTCGATGACGTCTTCGCGAGGTGAATTCAGCCACCAGTCAAGCTTCTCAAAATATTCTATATGAATCGAGTATGAAATGGATTATAAAACTATCTTAATTTGATATTTGATGGAGTATATGGCCCAGGGACCCCCGGCCCACATACTTCCACTATCACAATCAGGCCCAACAGGCCCAAGCGGGCCAAGCCCAGCAGGATATAGCTCTAAGCACCAAATGATGGATAGTGTACCCGGGGTAGCTTATCCGAGGGGTTACTGCGGGGAGTAACTAGAGAGAAGTCATAAAGGCATCCCTTCATGTATCGTGGGCCGCTTAGAGCTGCATCATGTTGGGCTTGGCCCGCTTGGGCCTGTTGGACCTGATTGTGATAGTGGAAGTATGTGGGTCGGGGGTCCCTGGGCCATATACTCCATCAATATTCTTTCCTCAATAAGTTCATAATGAGAAATGAAGATTAGGGCTAACATATCTGACTAACAGATTAGATCAAAGATTTAATATGAAGGGAATTCATATGGAGAAAAAGAAAAACATAAAAGAAAAGGGAATCTTATATGCTTGAAGTTTTATTAGGGAAGGGGATGATTGGATTGAGCGACCATGGCAAACAATTCTGGAAGCATACAAGAACTAATGACGATGATAGGGAAGAGAGAAAATGAGATGGAGTGACAGATTAGATTGGATTTCTAATCCGGCGAGATTGATGTGTGGTTCTCCGCTGATTTTGTAATCCTATCTGAGCCGCTAGTTTGGGGTCAAGGGATAGCTTGTTCTTATCAACAAATTCCTTGATAATCTTCCTCCTAAGGCAGTTTTACTGATTTGGCCTCATCTTTGTCATTCTTGGGTTGCCATAGATGAAGGTGGGTCATCGGAAACTGCAAATCAATTTCAGGGGAAATTGTTTGGAAAAGCTGGGAGATAGAACCTAGATGAAATCATGAATTTTTAATTGGGGAAGGACCACAATGCATTTTTTTAATGAAATGGTTTATGTGGAATATATATCCAATGGGATGTAGCCACTTGTATGATGCACCAAAACATTCAATAGAGAGGCAGTTCGTATACCGTGGGAGCGGCCCATATTGAGCATCCTACTCCCGCGGCAAAACGACGTAGCATTAAATTAAAAAAACGCGCACACAAACCAACGGATTCTTTCTCCCACCTTTTCCCTCCAGCGGTTATGCTCTCAACTCCCGATGTTTTACATTTACGCCTTTTCGAAGTTCGATATCCAAAAGTCTACTTTCTGAAAAAGTCTCGCTCTACATTTCTTCTGAATCAAGCAAGTTCGACGAAGTGTTTTTTTTTTGAAACAAATCTCTGCAAAGAAGACAAGAGATTAAGTAAAGGCTTTCACCGGAGCAACTTGAAGATCAAGTTCAGCACCAAGTACAACCAAAATGGTTAGGGTTAAGGAAAAATCGGCTGTCAGGTATAAGCTATAACATAGACTCAAATATTACTCAATGCGATTGTTTTTTTGTTATGAAAACATGTGTATTATGCCCTGAAATGTGTTGTTTACATGTAAATACAAGCAAAGTAATTTTTGGTTCATAATCCGCATCTGACTGTATTTAAAAGGTCAAAATCCGGGATGTTTACTTAAGTTAACAAGTATATACAATGTATAAGGTATTATTTGATAGAAAATGTTGTCCAGAGAACATTTTTCGAAGTGTTTGTGTATGGTGTAACTTCATTGAGTTATTATGTAACTTCTGTATGATAAAATGTCACTTGCTATTTATCTGCAAGTATTGGAGCCATATTTGATTATTGAACAACTTGTGTAACTTATGTAAGTACAGATAGAATTTATGTAACATAAGTATATTAATATGTAACTTATGTCAATTCTTAGTTACATGTAACTTTGGGATATAACTTATGAAACAAGTGTATAATATTATGTAACTTATCAAAATTGGTCATTATAAAATTGAATTTTACAATTGTATTTATCCAATGACTGCTACTATACTGCCCAGAATTAATTATTTAACAGCTGGCGTGTAACATGTAACTACAAATAAAATAGATGTAACATAAGAATATTAATATGCAACTGTTGTGAGGACTTGTGTAACTTTTGAATTATAGAACTGAATCACATCCAAGGGCATAACATGTAACTTTGAGTTATAAATTATGTAACTAATGTATAATATTATGTAAATGCTGCTATGAGTTATATAAATTAATAATGTTAGCTTAAATTGATTATGACTTGTGAATGTTATTCTGTATAATATTAGGAATACAAGAAGCAATGAAACAGAACAGAATGAGAATTTTAAAATGGAAACAGGTGTATAATATGAATGTTATTCTGTATAATATTAGGAATACAAGAAGGAATGCAACAGAAGAGAATGAGAATTTTAAAATGGAAACAGCTGTATAATTATGACTTGTGAATGTTATTCTGTATAATATTCTGTGTTATTAAGTTGATATGTAACTTCTGTTATTTGAGATGTAATTGATGTTAACCTGATATGTAACTTTTGTTTATTGAAATGTAAATGTTGTTAATTTGATATGTAACTGCGGTTTATTAGAGATGTAATTGCTGTTGAATTCAGAAGTAATTTGAAAAGAACCTGCTATTCAATCAATTGTTTACTAACCAATGTTATTGTCTTAGTTATTGTCAACTAATGTATAATATTATGTAAATGCTGCTATGAGTTATATAAATTAATAATGTTAGCTTAAATTGATTATGACTTGTGAATGTTATTCTGTATAATATTAGGAATACAAGAAGCAATGCAACAGAAGAGAATGAGAATTTAAAAATGGAAGATTGTGTACCATTACAGAGTCAAGAACCATTGCAACTGTTGACTTATGACAAGCCAACTACAACCAGAAAAAGAAAAACAGTTGTAATATCACATGAAGAATCCAAAAAGAATGATGAACAAATAGATGGAAACACTGCTGTCAACTTAAGAACCAGAGTAGGACCAGCTCCATTTATCAAGTTGATTAAATTGCTGGATGAAAATAAAAGAGCAGCAATTGAAGAGATTGGCTTTGGAGGTCTGCTGAACCTAAGTTTTGACAGATTTTATGGAGACTTTGTCCAATTTCTATTGCAAAGTTTGCGACCAATATCAGCTCAGCTACAACTCACAAATGGTGAGTTGTTGGATATTGAAGAACAAGATGTTAGAGCTGTTTTTGGTTTGCCGATGGGAGAGATTGATGTCGAGGAAGCAAATGCCAAAAATGAAAGTGAAGAGTACATTGAATTGTTGAAGCAGTGGAGAGAGTACTGGGGAATTGAAAAGGGCAGCCCAGAGACAACAAAAATGATCCAAAAAATCATTGATGATGATGATTGTGGAGATGTTTTTAAGAGAAATTTTGTGGTGTTCACAGTTTCATGCCTCATAAGAGGCAATCAGAGTATAAAGAGCAACTTCAAGATCTTGCTCTCTCTGATAAAAGTTAATGAAATCAAGAACTTGAACTGGTGCAAGTATGCAAGACGATCATTAATGGATGCTGGAGAAGAATGGCAAGCTCAGCCAACAAAGATGTTCACTGGACCGTTGCTGTTTCTGATGATTTGCTACTTCGATAGAGTGCAATTTAAAGGTCAGATTTTGGATACTCTTTATCCAACAATCAGAATCTGGAGCAAAGAAAGAATTGAAAAGAGAATAAAAGATGAGAGGAAGTTGGGATTCAGGCTCGGGAAGGTGATCCCACGAATTATGATAGCTGATGAAGAGAAAGAAGAACGAGAAGAAAATGAAGAAGCCAATACAGAACAAAATGAAGATGAAGAGATGATTTCTAAAGAGGTAAATTTTAAATAAACACTATATCTAGGTTAGTTGCTTCACTTATGTCACTGGAGTTGCACACTATGGAAGTTACATACTGTTGATCATTACTTACATATACTTGAACTAAAGTTACATACAATTGATCATAAGTTACATTGCTTATATTTCATATCTAATGGTATATGAAACTTACAAATGAAATTTAATTTTTGTAGGACTGTGTCAAAGAAATAATTGTTGTTGCACAGAAGTTCAGCGATGCTTTTGTGGATTTCTCAAAACGTCCAGCAACAATTTCTAAAAGATTTCCCAATTCCGATATCTTGAAAAAGATATACTTGACAACAGCTGATTACTTCTTCAGACAAGCTAATGGCAGTGCCAAGGAATCAGAAAAAGAGAGGTTGGCAGAAAAGTGCACTCTTGATGAGGACGATGATTTTTTCAATATACCAGGGGTAATGGAAGCCCTAGATAGATTAGAAAAAACTGCTTATCTGAAGTTCTCAATGCCTTCATTTGATCTGGGCATTGAGTTCAGCATGACACAACCTTCTCAAAATGAAAAAAATTCAACAAATGAGAATCCAGTTGCTCAAATGACCGAAGACCCAATAATGAAGATTGCTATAAACATAGAAGAAGAAAACAACAAAGAAGAAATGGTTGAGATACTTGAAGGAGGAGTGAGGGAAGAAGAATATAGAAATCAAGAGGATGTTGTAACTGAAGAGCAAGAAGATGTAGAAGAAGAAGTGAAGATGACAGCACCTGTGGCAAAAAGGAAGAAGCTGAAAAATGCATCTAAGGCAGCTGATACAGAATGGAAATTCAGGTCACCATATCTCAAACACAATCACAGGCTGTGCAAGGAGATGAGGAAGGAAGAAAAAATGGTGATTGACTATGCATTTTCAAAGGAAGTTGGAAAGTAAGATGTTCTTTATTATATATATCATTATTCAAGTGATTATGCAAGATGTAACTTCGGTTATACTTTATGCAAAAAGTGTATAACAACTATGTAAGTCGTGTGATGACTTATGTAAATTGTTTTCAAAGATAGAACAGACTTTAGAAATTGTTGAATTGTATTTATAAAATTTAACTTTTTTATTTAATCATAGAAATCATTTACGAAATAATGTTCACTGTGTTTTTTAAAAAAAAACATGCAAATGCTGTTAATGAAAGATGTAATTGTTATTAAGTTGAGATGTACCTTCTGTTATTTGAGATGTAATTGTTATTAAGTTGAGATGTAACTTCTGTTATTTGAGATGTAATTGATGTTTATTGAAATGTAAATGCTGTTAATTTGATATGTAACTGCGATTTATTTGAGATGTAATTGCTGTTGAATTCAGATGTACTTTGAAAAGAACTTGCTATTGAATCAATTGTTTACTAACCAGTGTTATTGTCGTAGTGAATTGTTGTATAATGATGACTCAAGCCTGTTTTTGAACCATGAGGAGTTCCAAACACTTGAAGATGACAAAGAAGTTGACAATTCAGTAATAGATGCATGGGTAAAATTACTGAATGACAGAGAACACAAAAACAATCCTCCCAAACTAGCACTGATACTTTCTACATTGGTCTATGTACGTAACATTTTTCTTATTCAATGAATAAATAAAAAAATATTCATTATTCTGATTCATTTCCATGGTTGATAATAAACAGGCACAATTTGCAGTGTTATATGCAAACAAAGAAGACATGATGGTAGAGAGGTTGGAATTTGAAGTTAATAAACAAGGAAATCTCAAAGATTATGATATGGTAAAATGTTATTATTACTGAAAAAGATAAATGAAATGATTCACTATGAAATAATTAACTAATGAATGCTTTTCATGAATTGCAGGTCTTGTTTCCTGTACACAAAAGTCAGCACTACTATATTTATTGCTTCTATACAAACAAGGATGTAGTTGATGTCATAGACAATAGAATTCTTGAAGACGGGTTGGAGTTTAAAGACAAGTATGAGGAGAGCTTTAACCAACTGGTAAACTTATGTTCATGTATTACAGAAATATCAAGCATTGTTAAATTTATTATTTTGTAAATGTATTAGTGTGCTAATGCATATCCTGAAAATAGGTGGAAGGATTTAAAAAGTACTGCAACAAGGTTAAACATCCAGCTGGAAGAATGGCCACATGGAACCCTAGAATCTTGAATATGCCATGGAGGTACAATGGGAATTATGTTGACTGTGGCATTTTTGTAATGCGTCACTTGGAAACATATCGTGGACAGGGAGACAAGTGGGATTCAGGATCCCCAAGTGCATCTAAAGCTGCTGGAATAAAAGCTCAGAAACAAACACTGAAGAAGCTCAGACTTGTCTATGCAGCAGAAATCATAAGCTCAAAATTCAACATGGAAAGGGAAAATGTTTATAAAAGAGCAAAAGACTTCATAAATATGTAAAGTACATTCGTTTTTAAGGTGGCAGGTGGAAGGTGGCAGAATATTATGGGTATCTCAAAACATTATTTGTTTTGAGTGGTCTGTTTTTTTAAAAGTACATTCGTTTTTAAGGTGGAAGGTGGAAGGTGGCAGAATATTATGGGTATCTCAAAACATTATTTGATATTATTGGTGGAAGGTGGAAGAATATATATTTCCAATAGATTATGAAGTTCTATTAAAACATTTCAAGATTTCTGGTTTGTTATTAGTGTAGTACATTATGCAACTTTGATGTATGATCTATGTCACTTCGGTTTATTAAAATTGTGTATGTTATGTATGTTATGAAGTTTGTGAATTATGTGTCTTAGTACGTTATTCAAAACTACTATAAAGACTCCAGAGTGCTTTATTCAAGTGATTATGTAAGATGTAACTTCGGTTATATCTTATGAAAAAAGTGTATAACAACTATGTAACTCGCGTGATGACTTATGTAAATTATTTTCACAGATAGAACTGAATCGCAAAAAGTCTATTCACGAAATAATGTTCACTGTGTTTTTCAAAAAAAAATCATGCAAATGTTGTTAATGAAAGATGTAATTGTTATTAAGTTGAGATGTAACTTCGGTTTTTTAGATGTAATTGATGTTAATTTCGGGTTATGTAACTTTTGTCTAGTGAGATGTAATTGTTCTTAATTTGATATGTAACTGCGGTTTATTTGAGATGTAATTGCTGCTGAATTCAGATGTAATTTGAAAAGAACCTGTTGTTAACTTCAGATTTAAATTCTCTTAATCTCTTAATGTGTTAATAAATTTGAGTTTAAGCATAATAGTAACAAAGGATAACACAATGTTAACAAACAGTAAAGGTAATGTAAATGCCATAAAAACAAATGTAACTCACATAACCAGAAATGTAACCAAAGGATAACACAATGTTAACAAACAGTAAAGGTAATGTAAATGCCATTAAAACAAATGTAATTCATTTAACCAGAAATGTAACCAGCAACAAATAAATATTTAATGTCTCTAACTTTTACAGTAAAACAAAAACAAAGGTATAACATGTCTCTGAAAAACTTATTTCACTAAAACTAATTCCGCATTTGGTGAACTGCATTACATTGCATGAAGTATGGATCTAAAACTTGTGGAGATCCAAACACACTCATCAAAGAAGTCATTCCTCCAACTGGATGAACAAGATAACCTTGTGGAACCATAGAACTGACTGTGTCCTAGAATTCAAGAAGAAAAATAATTGCTTCAGTAAAGGTGAATTAAAGAAGAAAAAACATATAAAAATAAGAAAATACCTGAACAACAGATTGTGCAACTGCTTTTGAATTACTTGCAACATTTTGAGATTTAGAACGTCGAGCTTTGACTATTTTGCACTGTTTTTCAACGATGCTTCTCTTCCGTGTATTTCACTGACCTTTAGGACGAGAACGTGGAGGATCAAGTATTATCCTCGGATCAAAACCCAATTCATCTACACCAGAAACATTCTTTTGAATATCTAAAAATTGTTTGATAGATTTATACCCTTCCTCACATACTTGCCTAGCTTCAGGTAGACCAGAACTTGCCCCCAATATGGTATTCAATTTTCTAGTCATTTGCACTCTCCAAACAGAATCTTCAATTATTTTCCCACACATAAGATCTCTTCCTTGAGTAAAAGGAGGACTAACATGTTGCAAAATAACAGCCTTTGTCCATCTGGGGAGTATATAAACTTGGGGAATACATTTCACACAATGGATGTTATATATACGCAATATGTGTCTACACAAAATGCCAACTTCTGAAAACATCTTACAACTGCATGTCACTGTGTTGTCATTTCCATTAAAAGTAACGTTGTGCCTAATCAAATCTACACCGTTCAACCAAACATGATACACGTAATCATGAGAATTCTCTGTCATTAATTTAAAAAAGTGTGACATACCCTTCAAATATTGTTCTTGGAACAGTTTGAATATCTCAAGGGTGTACACATCTCTAGCATGTGACAAAATACTATCTCGCAGCAGTACCATCTCAACGGTGCCTTCTGAACATCTGAAATCTTGACCATTTTCCTCTGACCTCCACTCATCAACAACATCACCAAACATTTTGTAAAAGTCACACAATGTTGCAGTTTTTGAGAGTCTTCTGGATATGGATCTATTTGTAGATTCACTTCTTTGGGAGGATAGAACGCCGCCAGAGAAATGATCCTTTGAAAATGCAGGACACCACTTTTCTTTATGACTATAGAGCCTTTTTAACCATTTATTGTCACTGCATTCATACACTTTGTTCAACCTGAAACAAAGTAAAAAACTAACACAAAGTTACATACTAAAGCAACACATGTTACACAAACGCAATGAACAAGTTACACGGAATAAGTAAGAGGTTACATCAAAATACAAATAACTTACTCAGACCAGTATAAATCAAACTCTGCAACTGTGTCACATCGTTTGACAGCATAATCAAATAGAGGAACAAAATTTATCTTCTTCCGTAGAAACATGATGTGTTTTTTCGAATTCTCATCTATATGCCAAGTGCATAGTCGATGTCTTGACTCAGGGAAAACTGATTTTATAGCTGCTGCCATTGAAAATGATTGGTCTGTCATAAACGTGATAGGGTGTTTACTCCCCATAGATTTCAAAAAAGTATGGAATAACCAAACAAAGGACTCCACCTTTTCATTCAACATAAAGCCACAACCAAACATAATATTCTTACAGTGATGATTCATACCAACAAACGGACCACAAATCATGTCATATTTGTTAGTCCTGTAAGTTGTATCATGCACGACTAAATCACCAAATCTCTCATAATCTGATCTCATTTGGCCATCTCTCCAGAAAAAACAACTTAGTACACCTTCATTTACTTCAAAATCAAAGTAAAAATCAGATTCCACTTCAGCCCTTTTCTTCAATATAGAAACCAAAGTGTTAGAATCACTACCATCAAACGTTTTACTCTTTTCAGATTCTAGAACGTTATAAGCATCACGTTTGGTGAATCCAAGAGCACTAACCCCACCTGCCTATTTTTGAAGCATACGGTGAATATCAGAAACCTTTGTCCCGCTCTCCTTCATCAACATAATAAATTCAAGATACTCATGATCAACACCTCGATGTGATTTGAGAAGGGGCCTTTGACCAATTGGACAAAAAGAATGGTTGTGATCAGTAATATGCTTTGAAACAGTCCATTCACCATCAACACTAATAGAAAACTGCAACTTTGCTTTACAACCTGAACGATAATCTAATTTCGTATACATTTTGTTTTCAGTGCCCTTTTGTAGTTTCTTCCCTTCTTTCCAACAACAGTAAGACTTCATAATCAAACTTACATTGCCACTCCTAAACCTCTGTTTGCATCTTCGAATACCAAATCCATTTTCAAAAGCATGACTGTTGTAAAGATTATAAGCATCCTTTTCAGATTTAACACACAATCCAACAAGTGATTTATTCTCGGTTGCCTTGTCAATAGTTGCAAATGTATCTGACAATTCATAAAGGTGATATATGAAAAACAAGCCACTGTAAAGAAGATACATACAATTGAATACAAGTTACATAGTGTTGATCATAAGTTACATACACTTAAACTAAAGTTACATTTTAATAAACATAAAGCTACATAAAACTTAACTCAAGGCACATAAGTTACATACATAAAGGCACTCAAGGCACATAAGTTGCATACATAAAGGTACAGTTCAATTACATACAGTAGAACAAAAGTTACATACAACAAAATAGAAAGTTACATAAGCTTTAACGCAAGTTACATAAGCTACATAAAACTTAACTCAAGGCACATAAGTTGCATGCATAAAGGTACAGTTCAATTACATAGAGTAGAACAAAAGTTACATACAACAAAACAGAAAGTTACATAAGCTTTAGCGCAAGTTACATACATTAGAAAAGAAGTTGCATAGATTTGAATGTAATTTACATATTATTAAACAAGATATTAGAGCATACTGCAAACATAAAACGAAGAACCAAATTACATAAAACTAAACAAAAGTTACATACAATTGAAATAAAATGACACGACATCGAACAAAAAATAAACAAAACAAAAATTGAATCACATGACAGGAAAAGTACCTCTACTAAGAAGATGTAACAATTTATAAAGAAGCCATTGAACCAGTTTCATCTTCTCCTGAAAGGAAAACAACAAAATTCAACCAATATGAATACTACACTCCAAATTCTAAAGCAATAAGATAAAACAGAAAACAAAACATATTACAGCATACTGCAAGCATAAATAAGATAAATTAAATTCACAAAACTCAAAAACTGTAATGTTTACCAATGTGCTCGATATGAACCTGCTGATCACATTCAAAATTATTGTCAACGGATGAAGGAATCACGTTATCATGTATAATAAAAGGAATAGAATCTCCGAATTCAATCGATGAATTCACAACAGCTGAATCATCTAGAGAGAAATCCATTGAAGCCTTTGAAGGCAAATCAGGTTCGTAAGCTCAGTGAAACAAAAACGGAAGAAGGAAGCGGAAGAAAGAAGTCGGCTGCAACTGAAAACAGAAATACGAACCTAATTTTTTTAATAGAAAACGACACCGTTTTGGGATCGGCACACCATGCGCATGATGGGCCGATCCCACGGTATAATTTGCTATAGAGAGGAGGTGTCTCATATCTGCCACGTGGAACGCCACTTCAACTTCATACTACCCTTCCACATGCCAAAACCTGTCCTAGCTCGGCTACCCCGTTGATTCCAACCAAATCTTCAACCATCCTGCTCTCCTCCACAATTACGATTACGTATGCGCGACTATATATCATCATCACCATCTACATTCAAATAGAGAGAGAGAGAGCTATTTGGAACTAGTCTTCGTCTCTTCTGCACATCGCAATTCACCCTTTCTCCTCTGTGAGCGAGATAGATATATGTGCGATTGAATCTCCGGATGTATTCGGAATTTCTTTGCTGGAATACGTAGATTGGCCGCGGGCTGTACATAGAGCGCTGCAGATTTCCAGAAAGAACGGGAATCGTTGAAGCCGTGAAGCGCCGTAGAGGTTGGGAGAAAGTGGAAGCAGATAATTTTTTAGTCTATACATACATACTTTTATGCAAGTACAAATATAGGCGTCAGAAAAGAAAAGGGAGGCAGAAGAATATTAAGACGGAGAAAGCGTGACATTCTGCGAGGAGGCTAGGGTTTGAACAGTGGAAAATGGCGGCGCAGGGGAGAGAGGGCGGAGGAGGAGGAGGAGTTGCGGTTCTGTGCGGAGGAGCTACGGTAAATGCCCCTGTGGATTCGTCTTCGCCAGAAGCTCCGGAAGGACCTCTTGCGAACCTTGATGACCATTCTCCCATCCTCTTCTTTTTGTTCTTTCACAAGGCTATTCGCCTGGAGCTCGACTCACTTCACCACTCAGCCTTGGCCTACGCCACTGGACAGTTATCTGATATACAGCCGTTGCTCCAGAGATACCGGTTCCTCAGATCAGTTTACAAGCATCACTCCGATGCTGAGGATGAGGTCCGTTTCCAGATTGGCTGAAATGCTGTTTTGTTTGTTTTCTGTATTAACATTATACCAGTAATTATAATGCTCTACTTTCTTGAGTTACGATCCTGCTATGTACTATCACATTAATCACCCCTTCTCGTTTTATGTTCCTGTTTGTTTTGTTCTTTTGTGTGTTATCACTCTTGCTGTTCTAACTCTTTGACAGAGTCAATGGGCTACAGATGCCCTTTTTAACAGAAAGTTGGTATCAAAATGAATTTCTTTATTTGCATTGTGTCATCGACTTCTTTGTTCTAGTCTTCTAGAGAGTGTATCTCTCGTCTCTAAGATGTATGGGTTCTGAAATCTAACACTTCCTAAATATTGAGCATAATCATTATTTTGCAACCCAAAATAGAACTACTTGTGAAAGACAAAATTATAGACCTCCACTCGTGTAAAAAGTTGGCTGCCATACCTTTTCTTATATTCCAACTGCTTCCCACTAACCATGGCATGTAAAATTTTCAAATCTATACCTGTCCAGGTTCCATCCACCTGGACATCCAATATCTACTAAATCAGCCACCCCTGGTCTCAACTATAATAATTTGCAAAATGACTAAATATTTAAGATCTCAGTGAATATGTTAAGCGAGTTTGCTTCAGTGTTATAGGGCTTAGATCAAGTAAGTATTTGAGGCGTGACTAGCTAGCGTTTAACCTGCTGCTCGAATATCCTAGCAAAAGCTTAGAAGTTCGCAAAGTGGTAGTTTTGGAGTAGGTATTTATTAGTTATTTAAGATACTATTTATCAAGAATTTCCTAAATAGCCAAACAACCCCAACAAATTGCTAATACTAATCATTTGTTAAGAATCAACCAATTTGAAGAGATAGAGTCATCATTTGTTGGAATTGAAATATCTAATACATTGAGGTCACAATTTGTTATCGACTAAACATTTTTTGCAATTCCTACAGCTGTATGTTCTTGCAAAGCTGCATTTTATCTCTGGTGATCAATAATGAGTAAAATATCATGTAACCCCCTGTCATATACAGAATACCTTCCCTGCTATGTCGCGAACGTGCTAGTTGCCTCAAACTCTATGGGCACTCCAGCGATTATGGTGTGTCAATAATACAGATATGGAGCTGGTGGGAGTGGGGCAGGCAGGTGTGGATGGAATTGATTGATAGCGAGCAGGTAGGGTTTTAAGTTTACCAGCAACCTACAATCCATGGGGGTTTGACTTTGATAGCCATGCCTGCCATTACCCACCAAAAGCACACTCATACCAGCCCCAACTAGTGTGGGTGTGGTGCAGAATCCAAGAAGTTATGCCCATCTGCCATCCCTAATCAACACTCCATTGTTTTACTCTTTTTCTTTCAAATCACTTTCCAGATAATTCAGTTCTAATAACTCTTTTACTTTGGGACCTGTTGAAAACTCCATCTTGTCCAAATTCTAGTTATTTGCTTATGTGCATTGTTTAGAATCACAGCATCTGTAAATATGGCAGGTAATGTTTCCTGCTCTTGATATACGTGTAAAGAATATAGCTCGTACTTACTCATTAGAGCACAAGGGTGAAAGTGATCTTTTTGATCACTTATTCGAACTCCTAAATTCCCAAGACCAGAGTCATGAAAGTTTTCCACGGGAATTAGCATCTTGTACAGGTGCATTGCAGACTTCTGTTTGTCAACATATGTCAAAAGAGGAAGAACAGGTATTACTGTTATTGGTTTTCCTTCTATTATGACCATATATTCTGCCATCGTATTAAAATGTGTAGGTTAAACTGTCAAGTCTTCCTGTAGGAGTAGGACAAGCTTGTTTAAAATAATTTGGATCATTGAAATGAATATTTTCCAGTGGAGATCATAGGATTTTGCTCCAGTATGGCCAGTATGTTAGTAGACATATCTCATAGACCATTAACTGCTTAAATGAGAGTGGTCACCCCACTAAAATTTAAGGCATACTCATGTGCTCCTTCCATTTCATTATGTGAAGATTTTTCTTTGCCTATTCGAAATATTAGGTAGTATTCAAATTAAAGGTTGACTTCACCTTCAGCAATTATCCCAAAAAGAGTTATCAAATTGTTATGGTGACTCAGTTTTTTTAATCATCATCATCACCATTACCCCAGTGCCGCAAAGGCTTCCGCCTATGGTGGGGTAAGGGGGGGTCGGATGTACGCAGTCTTACCCCTGTACTAAAGCACATAGAGACTGTTTCCGAATGACCCGTAGTGAAAATCGCGTCGAAAATTGCATAGTCTGACTGTTACCTCATAACAAAGAAGCGCAGACAATTTAGTGAGCCATTTTGCTTTATTCCATCTTATTTCCAAGCCAAAAAATAGTGAGTCTTTGGCTCCTTTTCTTCCATGGTTTGTTTGTTCCAAGGATGGTTTGTTTTTCTTGATCTTACCCCTGTACTCAGTTTTTTTTAATAATCAAAGAAAATAATCTATCTAGCAATGTCTTAGTTACGATAGTGTGCTTCTTATTCCTTGTCTTGGATATGAAATCTCGACTTCATGGACAATTTTACATATTTCCAATGGGGTCACTTCACTAATATTTACTGATAATATGTAATTAATGAATAAATCATGCACAGAACGCACATGCACATATCAACTGACCCTGTGGGTGTATGTTCTCATCACTATTGGTCTTTTCTGGGTATTTTTGTAACTACCTTGTTTACCTTTGCTTTGAGCCTCTGATCATTAAGGATATACATATTTATTTGTTTGCACTATCTGACTTGTGATATGGAGAACAGAATGAAGCTAGATTCTTCTCACAGTTGCCCCTCAATATGCTTTAGTTTTTATTTCCATAGGTACATGACACACATTGTGGAGTTTTAGTAAAATTTGCTCATTATACCAACAACAGCTATTTATGACATGCACATTTGTACATTATTATGCACTGGGAGTTTATTACTTCAATATTCCATCTTTGGCAGGTCTTTCCTTTGCTCATTGACAAGTTCTCAGTTGAAGAGCAGGCGTCACTTGTTTGGCAGTTTCTATGCAGCATTCCTGTGAAGATGATGAGAAAATTTCTTCCTTGGCTTTCATCATCTATTTCTTCAGACGAATTTCAGGATATGCAAAACTGTTTATCTAAAATTATCCCAAAAGAAAAACTTCTCCAACAGGTGTGCTTTCCATGTTTCAGTATGTGTGCGCTGTAATTTTTGTTTGTTCCAAGGATGGTTTGTTTTTCTTGATCTGACATTTTTTATAAATACTGAAGGTGATTTTCACCTGGATGGAGGGTAGGGAGTGCATCAATATGTTTGAATCTCATGATGGTGATGCTCGGAGTAGAAGTTCTGTTGAGCTTCAGCCTGGTGCAAAAACTCATATTGCTGGAAAAGTGTCATGTGCTTCTGGATCTTCAAAGACGGGGAAAAGAAAACATTTTGGACCAACTTGTGATGCTTGTGACACTGATTTGGGGCATCCTATAAATGAGATCTTGCATTGGCACAATACTATAAAAAGAGAATTAGATGAACTTGCTTCAGAGGCTAGAAAGGTTGAGCTGTCGGGAGACTTATCTAATCTTCAGCCTTTCTATGAGAGACTCCAGTTCATAGCTGATGTTTGCATATTTCACAGGTATTGCCTCATTGCTGATGATATATTAGATTTTCTTTGATTATTAAAATAAAAACTGAGTCACCATAACAGTTTGATAACTCTTATTGGGATAATTGCCGAATTGGTGAAGTCTACCTTTAAGTTGTAATCTTGTTACAGTGTTGCTGAAGACAAGGTCATATTCCCGGCTGTAGATGGGGAATTTTCCTTCTCTCATGAACATGTGGAAGAAAAGAGTCAATTTAATGAGCTCCGTTTGATGATTGAAAACATTCAGAGTACGGGCATCAATTCAGATTCAGCTGCTGAGTTTTTCCCAAAATTATGTCTTCATGCTGATTTAATTATTGAAACAATTAAAAAGCATTTTCATGACGAGGAAGTTCAGGTATTCTTGTTTTTGGCTGCGTGTGACTAGTTGGTCATACTATTTGTCTTTATATTAAGCTATTTATTTATTTTGATATTTTGAATAACATGGTTCTGGTTGGGCTGTGAGAGACAAATGCGATCTTTTTCTTCAAAATGTCACATATGGCCATGCAGCTTCATATTTGTCTAGAAATTGTATAACCAGAAAAGGCATTTTTTATGAGTGAGAAAGTATACTTAGCTTTGATACTGACCTTCTATTCGTCTTTATTCCAAGCAAAAATTCTCTTTAACCCTGGGTTCCTATTGCATGATTAGTATTTATGAATTAACCTATATTTTGTAAATATGCAAAAATCATCAGTGTAAAGTTTTTAGTTGTCATTTTTATATCCAGGTTCTTCCACTTGCTAGAAAACATTTTTCCAAGAAGAAACAGAGAGAAATCTTGTACGAAAGCATGTGCCTTATGCCACTGAAGTTGACTGAGCGCGTATTGCCATGGCTGGTTGGCTCATTGACTGAGGATGAAGCTAAAAACTTTTTAAATAATATGCAGTTAGCGGGTAATCTTACTGTAATCCTCTTTACGCTATGATTAATGGGTGCCATCTGTCTACTGTTTTTAGTCTACTAACTTTGTATGAATTTTATTAATCAGCTCCTGCATCTGATGCTGCCCTTGTAACACTTTATTCTGGTTGGGCATGTAAAGGGCGGAACCGTGGTGTATGTTTATCTTCTAATTTCATCTCTGACCAGAAAGTAAATTCAATTCAAGGGTCTTGTCCATGCTCACTCTCTATGCAGACAGATGATCATTGTAAGAGGCCATTGAAAAGAAATCTTTCAGTCCTTGGCATGAATGGCGAATCATCTGATGACTCATCTAAAGGCTTAAATGATCAGTCTTGTTGTGTCCCCGGATTGGGAGTTAGTGGTAACAATTTGGGATTAAGTACTATTTCTACTCAAAAATCTTTCCGATCCCTGTCCTCCAGCCCTGCTCCTTCTCTAGACTCTTCCCTCTTTTTTTGGGAAACAGAAAAGATATCTTCCAATATTGATATTGAAGTCCATCCGATTGACACCATATTCAAATTTCATGTCGCAATACGGAAAGATTTGGAATATCTTGACGTGGAATCAAGTAAGCTGAGCAATTGCGATGATACTTTTCTTCGTCAGTTCATTGGCAGGTTCCGTCTGCTTTCAGGATTATACAGGGCCCACAGCAATGCTGAGGATGAAATTGTTTTCCCAGCTCTTGAATCTAAAGAGGACCTTCACAACGTTAGTCATTCGTACACATTAGACCATAAGCAGGAAGAGAAATTATTTGAAGACATATCCTGTGCCATTTCTGACCTTTCAGTACTTCACAAGCAGTGCTATAAAGCTGAAGATTCTCAGAGTAGTAGTATCAAGTCTTTTACTGGGAAATATCATGAACTTGCCACACGAGTTCAAGGAATGTGCAAATCACTAAGAGTGAGCCTAGATCAGCACATATTTAGGGAAGAACTTGAACTATGGCCACTTTTTGGCAAACATTTCTCTCTTGAGGAACAAGACCGGATTGTTGGATGTATTATTGGAACTACTGGGGCTGAAGTTCTTCAGTCTATGCTTCCTTGGGTAACCTCTGCTCTAACTCAGGATGAGCAGAATAAAATGATGGACACATTAAAGCAAGCAACAAAGAATACCATGTTTAGTGAATGGCTTAATGAATGTTTGAGGAGAACTCCTGAAATATCTGTTGCACCTGATACGCAAAATGGCAATACCAGTAAGGGTTTGCAGTGTGACTTCAAAACGGAGTTATATATGTTGCTTCAGAAAATACTTACTGCTCAATATCAATATATTGAGAAGTTGCACAATGCATTTGAATGTTTCTTTTTCAAAATTTAGGTGTTGATTCTCATGAAGGCTTGGGCCAGAGTGATTTGATGTTTAAACCAGGATGGAAAGACATTTTTCGCATGAACCAAACTGAAATCGAGTCTGAAATTAGAAAGGTTCATAAGGACTCAACTCTTGATCCGAGGAGAAAGGCCTACTTGATTCAAAATCTTATAACTAGGCGAGTTTCTATGTCAAGTCTATGAAAACTTCCACTTTTGTTTTCTCTAACCTGATGACGTCCCTTGGTACATCCTTGGCTTGAATTGACATAGTTTTAGTGGATCATTTTTTTTTTCTTTTTAACTTCCAACGTTGACCATGTCGAGTAATTAATGGTGGTAGGTGCAATATTAAATGATGGTAGTAAAGTAAAGTAACAACAGTAAAAGGGAGGGGCATTATTTAGAAGCAGAGGCAGTATTACCACTCTTGAATTTTATACTTGAATTTTAGTAAATCAGCGATGTACTGATCAGCTTGTGTGTTGCCAGCCGTTGGATAGCCTCTCAACAAAAATCACATGCATCAACAGATGATGTTTCTCATTCTGAAGACTTGGCTGAATGCTCGCCATCATTTCGAGATCGAGACAAAAGAGTTTTAGGATGTGAACATTACAAGAGAAACTGTAAGCTTCGGGCAGCTTGCTGTGGCAAATTGGTTACATGTAGGTTTTGCCACGATGAAGTGAGCGACCACTCAATGGAAAGGTAATTTAAAATCCATATGGATTATGGAGACGTCCATGGGATTGATTTTCAAGTTTGATATTCTTTTGTACATTGTGCAGGAAAGCAACAGTAGAGATGATGTGCATGCGTTGCTTGAAGGTTCAACCAATTGGACCGGTTTGCATGACACCATCATGCAATGGATTTTCTATGGCAAAATACTATTGCAGCATTTGCAAGTTCTTTGATGATGAGAGGTAATTGAGTGGTTTTTTGTTGGAACTGTGGATGGTTTTGGAGTATTCATGGATTTCATGATGTTTGATTTTTGTCAATTTTACTCTATATGTCCAAAAAGTGTCTTGTTATAAACACCTCTTTTCTCCCAATAATGTCAGGTTTTATAAACCAACTTGAATTTAAGGGAACTCTTTGTAAAGCCAAGCGATTTTAGTCGAATACTTCAAACAACCTTGAAAATAATTTTTAGGGTAAAAGTGACCATTTGACAGGGAATAAAGAGTAGCAAATCACTAAAAAGAGGGAGTAGCAAATCACTTAGATAGCTTTATTAATAAATAGGAAAAGATGACTGAAAAAGACCTTTGGAGAAACCCACAAAGAGCCCCTAACGAACCCTCCAGCAAGAATAGTGAAGGCTGCCTAATTTATAAGTTCGGGATTTGTTAATTATAGAATACATATCAGTACATCAAATCAATATTCTGCCTTATTATTTGCCAATCGCAAATCAGTATTTAATCAACCTGGCAAGCTCCTTTATTTTATATATTCCATCTTCAGTGCTAAAATATATCCCTTCTGTTTATCATTACCGCCCATGGGAAAACTACCTTGTCCACAACGCTGGCAAATGGAGATTAGGCACCATGGGTAGATATATCATGCTTGTTTTTACCCTTACATAAAAACCTTAAAGTTGCCTGCCTCTCTTTGTTTCTTTTGCAATTTGACAATTTGATAAGCAACCCTTTTCATTTCTAGTTTCTTAGGGTATCTTCATTTTGGTTAAAAAAGGCCCAATGTCTTTAGTAACATTTTCACACCTCCACAGTCCTATTTATGTAGTTTTCATCAAAATGAATTAATTCCATTCATCCATTTCTTTTTTCCCTTCATTTCTCTTTTCATCATTTTGCACTGTTTTCCATCATTTGCAATGGAGCCAAAGACTCATTATTTTTTGGCTTGGCAATATGATGGAATAAAGCAAAATGGCTCACTAAACTGTCTGTGCTTCTTTGTTATCTTTGTTATGAAGCAGTAGTTAGTTCATGGAACTTTTGACGCGATTTCACTATGGGTCATCCGGAAACAGTCTCTCTGTGCCATAGTACAGGGGTAAGACTGCGTACATCCGACCCCTCTTACCGCACCGAAGGTGGGAGCCTTTGTGGCATTGGGGTAATGATGATGAATGGATCATTTTGCACTGGGTTTGAACACATCTGAGCACGCCTGCAGTGCTGTTGCGAACTGTTTTTTCCTTTTCTCCTTAAAGCCATGGATGCTAGTGCGCCCTTTAACATTCATTACAATCTTTGTCCTGCAAATATTCACCACTCAACGTCTGTCTCACCCTCGACAAAATCTTTCTATAAACATTCCTTTGCAATCACACATGGAAGTCAAACCCTCTTTCGGTGAGCGCTTGCTTTATTGGATTTTCTGACGAGTCTTTCTCTTTTGTTTGAAGCAAAATGGATATGTTGATTGGATATTTTCCTGGTGTTTTTGTGTAGTAGCACTGTTTTTAGGAGGGAAGTGTTAGGGTCTTCTAGAGGAATTCTAGAGTGATAGACGCACCAAAATCTTACGGAAAATTGATGTTTATTTGAGAAAGAACTGATGAACAAAAAAGGAAAAATACAGGTGAGACACTTCCCAAGCCTAATCCCAATTCCCAACTGAAATTCTTCCTAACCTTTTATTCTTCCCTCATCTTCTATATGTAGTAATACTACTCCTTAATATTTTTATCAATAGCCTATTCTGCCCGGGTTCCCTATCATCACTCCCCCTTTGACAACCACCTTGTGCTCAAGGTGGGTGGTAGGAAACAGCTCTGGCAATTAGCTTCATTCTTACGCCTCTCCCTTCTCAGTAGGAAGCTGCTTCATTACTTGAACCTTCATCATCACTTCCTCAGCCCAGTATTTATCTACGATTTTCACAGCCTTTTCGTATATCTCATTGTTGCCATGAGTTTGGAGATTCTCAATCTTGTCTAGTCCTTCATATCCGTCAACCCTTTGTGCACATACCTTGACCCCACCGTTCACATATCACCGGCAACATTGCCAAAAGCCCTGACAACCTGAAGTGGTAGCCAAGGACTGATAGTTTTCGTTTTCAATTGAGAATACAAAGTCAGCTTCAGCATCAACGTCCAAGTATCAATATTCATTGGTCTCTCATTGCTCAAGCCATCAATATAATTTTGAATTGCATTAGAATCTGCAACCGTTTCATCGATCTTTCTTTTATTCACGCCCAATACAATAGGTCCATTAGCCTCGTATGGAATGGCATTATCTCCTTGCATGGCAGGATCCAAAGATGTTCTTCTTTTGCAGTCATATAACTCCTATCCTTCTTCATCCTTTTGAATTGTAGTTGCCTATTGAAATGTGTTGCCCTTATTTACTTTCTCGACATCCGTTGTTGATTCTTTCTTTTGCCTCTTCCTTTGCCTCTCTGAAACCCTTAACATGCCATAGTATTGAAGCCTCTCCATTAGCTGCAGAACACTACTCTTAGTTTCTAACAAATCAGCAAGGTAAACTCACTGGTTGCTGGAACTGAATTTTCTCAATCACCATCTGCTCAAGCTTCAGCTTACTAAATGCTCTTTTTAGAATCCGTCCTTCGACTGATTGGGCTGTTGCAAGCCTGGAAACATGAACATGTTTTGTCTGACCAATCCTGCAGCATCTTTCCAGTGCCTGTAGATCCATCTGGGGTTTCCAATTTCTGTCATATAAAATGCATGTGTCGGCATATGTGGGATTTATTTCCCATCACCAGCTCTAGTACTCAAAAGTAAAATTATGTAAGAGCTGTTTACATCATTAAACTCCTGAATCTGTTTTCTCCTTTCATCCAATTTGACATTGCCATCAATTCTGCAGACTTCCAACTTCTTTTGACTAAAACAGTTAAACAATACTCAAGTATGTCAAGCATTGTAGTCCACAGAGAGAAAATCAGAACCTTGCGTTTTCGTTCAAGCAGTTTTCCAACACATTCCTTATACTTTCCAGTAAATCCTACCCCCATCCCATTGTGATTAAACATCATAGAAGTAACACCATCACATATGAAGCTGTCAAACTTGTTTGGCCCATCCAAAGTATTGTTTGATGAATGATGGTGAACAATATCCCTTAGAACACCCAATCCAAGTTCATGAACTCTACCAATACAACAACAACATCCAAGCGTTAATCCCAAAAGATTTTGAGGTCGGCTAACATGAATCGATCCAGATATCGATGCCAAAAAAGAGAAGACAAGCAAGAAGAAGAAAACGAAAAAGCAAAAAAAAAAGAGTAAGATAAAACGAATTAGATAAAGATAAGTAAATATAAGTTAACAATAACATAAGAATATAAGAAAGAAAAAAGATAAAAGAGCATAAAAAAGCTACAAGATAAAAGTAAAATAAGAACATAGAAAATAGATCAATCGTCCACATGAATGTGCGCCCTCCACTTTGCTCTCTCCAAAGCCATACTCTCATCCAACCCAAGAAGACGCATATCCGTTTTGATTCCTTTAATCCAAGTCTGTTTGGGTCTTCCCCTCCCTCTCCTTTGTGTCTCTTCTCTCCACCCCTTAAGTCGTCTAATACGTGCATCATTCGGTCTTCTATGCACATGCCCAAACCACCGCAAACGGAACTCCTGCATCTTATCTTCTATAGGTGCTACGATTATCTCATTCTTCAAGTGGTCTTTTATGGTATGTCCACACATCCAACGCAACATACGCATCTTTGCCACACTCATCTTTTGAATGTGACATTGTTTTGCCGCCCAACACTCTAGTCATACATTAATGCAAGTCTAATTGTTGTACGATATAATTTATCATTCAGTCTAGCCGACATACCTCGATCGCATAGAAATCCTGATGCACTCTTCCATTTCATCCACGCAACTCTGATTCTATGGGATACATCTCCATCTAGTTCACCATCTTTCTGAATTATGGAGCTCGAGTAACGAAACATATCACATACATGTATCTCCTTACCATCAAGAGTAATCCCACTGTTGTTACTTCTTTTACCTCCACCAAACTTGCACACCATACTTCCAACTTTGTTTTACCATGGACAATAAATCCAGTCAGACACCCAGTATTAATAATGTTCTCAGGTACCAAGGGATAAGCACAATTTGATAGATGCAGGTCAATCTCCCTTTTTGGGCAGATATGACTTCTGTTAATGGACACCTCCAGCTCATTTGATGTCGCCTGTGAACTGATGGCTTCTCCTCTGCATAGCGTTGTACTAGGGCTCGCACACTGATGCCGCTGCCTAGGGTTTGATTCTCCTCTGGATTGCGTTTGGCTCACATAGAGATATCACCGCAAGTTGGAGTTGCCTTCTGATCACGTCACTCTTTGACGCCAACTGATAGCGGATGCGGAAATCTGCAAACTTACAGTATCTGCTGGCGACGAAGCCTGATAACGGGTAGATACTGCTTGCGGCGAAGCTTGCGAACTGGGAGAAGCTGCTTGCGATGACCCTTGCGAACAATGAAAAGCGTCTAGTGATGACGAGGAGCCCTTGCTTTTTGACAATATCTCACGGTCCTCTAGGTCACCTGCGACGTAGTTGAAGCAACAAGTCGCGCATCCCGTCCAACGACTCGTCCAACATAGTTCTCATTTCCCCCAGGTTGCATTAGATATTGTCCATGCTTTTCTCCATTGACGACGTGTAAAAATTCCTTTCTCTCCCGCGATCGTTGATGCTCTGATACCAATGATAGAAACACCAAAACCTGCTGGAAATTTGATGTTTATTTGAGAAAGAACTGATGAACGGAAAAGGAAAAATACAGGCGAGACACTTCAAGTAGTCTCTCTCTCTCCCCCAAGTCCCACTTCCTAGTCGAAATTCTGCCTAATCTTTTATTCTTCCCACAGCTTCTATTTACACTGCTCCTTAATGTTTTTATTAATAGTCTATTTTGCCCAGGTCCCTATCATAGAGGAGGCAAGTGAATGAATTCACCGCACAACTTCTATCTCACCCTTGCACAAATCTTTCAATCAACACTCCTATGCAATCACAAATGGAAGTCATACCCTCTTTTCATACTTTTGTTTGTTTTTCTAGTGAGTCTTGCTGTTTGGACGCAAAATGGATATGTTGATTGGATATTTTCTGGAGTTCTGTGTACTTACTTGAACTGTTTTTTAGGAGGGAGGTGTTAGGTGTCTTAGACTCTTAGGTCATTTTATTCAGCAGGATAGCCACAGTTTAACAAGATCTCTTTGAATTTGTTCTGGAGCTCCTTTAGGATTTGCCCCTTTGGTGAAAGGCTGTTCCAGTAGGATCCACAGTTCAACAAGAATACCAGATATTTCTTTGAATTTGTTCTGGAGCTCCTTTAAACTTTGGCCCATTGATGAAAAGCTGTTCTAGTAGGATCCATTGAGCTACTCTTTAAATTTTCCCCATTCGATGGAGGCTGTTCCAAAAAGAGATCTCTGAGCCAAAAGCTATCACAAACCGTAGATCCTCCCTTGGGTCCTTGGGTATTTAAGGAAGAATACTGCGTTGAAGTTTTTGAGATCAGTTTGTTTTGTGGTAAACTGAAATCCTCCAGGGAAGTGAGATGAAGATGCTTACCTTTCTGGCTTTCTGTGAATGGTTGAGCATCTCTTCAAGCTTTTTTAAACCTGCTTTAAGGAGATACAATGTCTGCATGCTTCACTAATTTTCTAACTGTTCTCCCTCTCATTTATAGCAGTGCCAGGTCAGCACAATTAATAGAGTATAAAGCACTAAGATATGTTTACTAAAAAAGAACAAATGACTATTCTGAGAAACCCTCCAAGAGCCCCAAAGGATCTTTCTGCAAGAATACTTGCTCTAGCCAAAGGTTGCCGATTATTTTATTCTAAACTCTTCGTGTCTTTCTTCTAAGGAGAAGGTCTAATTTAAGTTAAGGGAATTGTCAATTAATGAATACAAAACAGTCCACCAAATCAAGTTGTCCTTGGTTACATGCCAATCCCAAATCAATGAAATCAATAAGCAATCAACTTGATTAGCTCCTTCATTTGAAATGTTTCATTTTTAGCTTCATTGTACTCCTTATGTGAATCAACTATTCATAACTTGTAAAAAATTGTACCTTAATTGAGTTGACTAAAGATAAAAGTGCTTTAGTACTCTCTTTTTTTCAGACGGATGGAATGTTTTTCCTGGTGCTAACATGAGGAATATCTGTTATGATAATGCAAATATTATATCTTATAGTTTAAAATAAGTTGTAATAGCTGTAGTTCACAAATTGAAGTTAGTTGCTATTAATGGCCTTCAAGTAAATGGGACTCCCTATGCTCTCATTTTCTCTTAATATAGTTTTTATGGGTGCCTTAGGTCTGTATATCACTGCCCATCATGCAATTTATGCCGTGTTGGGAAAGGTCTTGGAATTGACTTCTACCATTGCATGAAATGCAACTGTTGCATGGGAATTAATTTGGTTGAGCACAAATGTTTGGAGAAAGCCCTTGAAACAAATTGTCCAATTTGTTGTGAATTTTTGTTTACTTCTAGTGCAACAGTGAGACCTCTACCTTGTGGTCATTACATGCATTCTGCTTGCTTTCAGGTGCCAAATCATCATTGGTCTAATTTTTGTGTTTACATTGAAAAGTGTTTCATAGAGAGGTGATTTAACTTTTGTTCTTGCTTTTGCATCTAGGCATATGCCTCGAGTAATTACATTTGTCCAATATGCAGCAAATCAATGGGTAATATGGCGGTAAGAGAAAATCTAGATCTTCCAAGATTGTCTTATATTATGTCTTTTATTATTAGCAACAAATTTTAAATATCACACTTTGGAATTGTCTGTATGTGTTTGCATATAAATTTCTGTACTCCTGTTGCATAGCTCAAAGGTGGGGCGGGTGGGGGGGGGGGGGTCTGAACCCATAACGTCAAGAATGCCTTGTGTAAAGTGTACTTTCTAATTCTCATGAGCTTCCATTCTATTTCAGAGCAGGATTACAGGGGGGGTTGCTATCTATGATCATAGATCATATGATGTATTCTCGAATTTTTCATTGCATGGGAGAGGGGATTTAAGTATACATAAAGTCATATGGCAGAGCTGAGAAACAATAACTTGTTTAATTTTAGTTTTCTCTATCTTTTACTAATTCTCTATGTTTTTTCTCCTTCCTGCATAGATATATTTTGGAATGATTGATGCTTTGTTGGCAAATGAAGTCCTTCCAGAGGAATACAGGAATCGCCAGCAGGTTTTTTTGTTTTCTCACTTAGTCACTTTTCCGCTTGTGCTCCAGTGCTTTTTTTCTTATTTGTTCTTTAGTCTCTACATAGCAAGTTATTTAGAGTTCTAATTATATTTATTTATTTTTAAGTTTTTAGTGTGGTAATGATGTGTAAAGTGTAGCTAAAATTATTGCACTTCATCTGTTTTTGCTTCATATAACAATGTAAAAACATTTGTTCATTGTGTCATCTGATTTGATCTCCAAATGTAGGATATCCTTTGCAATGATTGTGAAAAGAAAGGTGTGGCAAGCTTCCACTGGCTATACCACAAATGCGCACAGTGTGGCTCTTATAACACAAGAGTCATGTAGATTGATTGAAGTGTTCGCTCTCCCGGTCTGCGGTTATATTGTTTTAGGTTTGTGTACATAGTGTATATATTCTGTAGAATTTCCCTCTCTTGTCAATATCCAACCAAGAGCTAGTTACTTCTGTGCACCCATCTGCAACTTCAGCCATGTCTTAGTGTTTGGACATTATAGATGTTCCTAATTTTATGACCCCATTTGTTTTGACGATTGTGTATCGCTTCCACTTTCCTGTGGTTTTTGTTTTATATGAAATGTTCGATATGGAATTTGACCTTGTGAAACCGGCTCCTCTACAACAGCTGTGTTGAACCAGCACCAATCGACTGTCATGGATCCTGTTAGCTCTTCAAAACATGGGAATTGGGAACTGTGAAGTTGAATCATGGCTTCGCAAGGGTTTGTTTTACTTCAGTTTTGCCTTGCTTTCGTGGTAATCTTTATTTGAAGAATTACTATATCAATTTTAAAAAGAAAGGAACCATAATCTAGTTCTTCAATAATCCGATTAGGGGTGGATTCGGGTAGGGTCGGGCCCAGGCCCGGCTGGGCCACCGGTTTGTAAGTGATGGGCCCGGGACCGGCCCGAGGTCTGGACGGTTTCGGTTTGGGCCAGGCCACCCGCCCAGGTCACGGGCTGGGCTGGTTAAATCCAATTTTTTAAATAATTTATACTCCGTACTTTATAATTTTATACAGGCTAAAGGGTCAAATTTGTACATGAACTAATTTAAAGTGTTCAATTAGCTCCTTATTTAGGAGGTTCTGTCCGGCTGTAGCCAATTGGGGCGGTTCCCGATGTAATTTTTTGATGAAATTTTTGAGCATCTTTTTCATTAAGTCTAGTTTACCCATATCAAATTTCAGCTAAAAATTAAATCGGGAAGACAGTCAAATGATTTTCCTAAATGTACTGTGTTGTTTAACTGCGCAGTTATCTTCAAAATATCATTTGACCGCCTTCCCGGTTGAATTTTTAGCTGACATTTTGTATGGATAAACTAGACTTAATAAAGAAAATGCTCAAAAAATTTCATCAAAACATTCCAACGGGAATCGTCCCAATTAGAGACGGCCGAGCAGAATCTCCTATACAAGGGGTTAATTGAACACTTTAAGTTAGTTCATGTACCTATTTGACCCTTTAGCCTTTTATACAAGTATTAAAAACAAACTTCAAGTGCATTTATTTGAAATGAAATAGGAACTACATTTGACAATTAAGAAAAAAATACAATATGAAATACATTTTTAAATCGTAAATATGAACTACAAGTTACAATTGAGAATTGAAGGTAAAATTAAAACAAGAAATACTAATCAATCGGAATCTCCGACATAGGTAGAACCACCCTTGGTTGTAGATTCATCCATAAAGTGTTGGGATGGGGTGGTGTCAATTTCTTGAGCTCTACGGGCCGCTTTCAATCAATTGTGATATTTATAGTTTTTTTTACCCCACCCCACCCCCACCCCCCAAACCGCCCGGATCCCTTGCAGCTCACCCAACGGCTATATAGCCGACACAAGAGTATCATAAGCATGAGCTTCATCAAACAAAGGGAGGCCAAAATGATGTGCAAATTCTGTTTTGGTTAATGAACGATTTTCATTGAGTAAACGAAACTACGAAAGGTGATGGTGTCATTTGCATGATCATCATTATTCTTTGTATACACATATGAGCTAAAGAATTCATAAACCAAATGAGGATAAGTCACATATTGCATTTCAAACAACCTAGTCATTCCAATCCTCGCAAATATGTCACGCATAATTACATCAATCTAAAGGAGTGCTAAAGTAGTAATGCACATGAACCGGGATTGTTTTACCTCCCTTTTGGTTTGTTTCTTAAAGCTTTTTTTTTGTGCCTCCGTTGCAAATTCCACATTTTCATAGCCCGCCACCGGTGGGATAGCCCTCGAAGAAGAGGCTTTGGACTTTTTTGGAGCCATGTGAGTGGATTTTTTTTTTCTTTGGGAATTTCGGACTTTTGGGTGTGGGTAGGATTGGGTGGTTTTTATGGGTGTAGAAATGAAGAGGATGATGAGAGGAGCAAGAGTATGGTATTGGTTGGGGATTTTTGGGGTTGAATTCGGACTTGTAATGTCCAAAAATGGGGGGGGGGGGGGGAGGGGGGGGGGGCTTCGAATTTGGTTAGGGTTTGAATGGTTTGGTTGATTTGGAAGGATTTGGGGGATTTTATGGGTATAGAAATGAAGAGGAAGGTGAGGGGATGAAGAAAATGTGTTTGTTTGGTTGATTTGGTGTAGAGATGGGGGAAAATCGAAGCTTTTGCCGGTTGAAAATGGGGTTTTTTGGGGATTTTGGGCGAGAGGAAGAAGATGAAGTGGGAGGGGAAGGGTCTGCCCGACCTGGTTTATGGCAAATTTCTCGTTCACCCGGCCGGGTGAGGTATTCTACCCGGTCGGGCTCTTTGATGTTTCTTTTATTTGCCCGGCCGGGTGGGTTGTTCTATCCGGTCGGGTTTTCATTCCAGGGGCAGCAGTAACCTTTTTGTGGTTGTACCCGACCGGGTGGGTTATGGTACCCGGTCGGGTTTATCGATATTTTAAAAGTCTTGGCTCTGCTCGCCCGGGCGATGGCGCGGGTGATTGGATTTTTACAAACACCCGACCGACCGGGTGAATTGGATTACCCGACCGGGTAATTACTCCAGACCTCTTCTCAATTTTTTTTTTATTTTTTTATTTATTTTTTTAAAAAAAAAAATTCTCACACACTCAAATAAATGAAGAGAAAAAATCAAAATACAAACTTGGGTTGCCTCCCAAGATACGTCTTATTTAATGTCGTGGCACGACGTTATTTTTATTTTATTTTCTATTTTATGTTGGATCGTGAACATCCCATGTTTCATTTTTCTTCCTCGGCTTTTTTCAGTAAGGCCAAACTTTCTTCTTTGTTATCACTTCAACCCCAGGTGGGATCAATTATCTTTTTAACAATTTGAACAATTCCTCCCCAATCAATGGTGATTTCAAATGCTCAATTTGTTCTTCCTTTTCAAAAAGTGAGATTTTCTCAGCTTCTTTTTCAACAAAAATATTCGGTGTTTGTGGTTCAAAAACATTTAGAGAACAAAGAGATTGGTCTTTAATTTGTTTTTCGTAGAATCAAAGATATTAAATTCTACTTTTTGCTCATCAAACTCCAAAGTTAATGAACCATCAAACACATCTATTTTGTTGTTGCGGTTTGTAGAAAAGGTCTACCCAAAAGGATGTGTGTTGTTTGGTTGTCATCTCCCATTTCAAGGATGTAGAAGTCAACAGGGAAAACCAGATTTTCAACTTTTATGATTACGTCCTCTACGACGCCCTTTGGATATGTGCTAGACCTATCCGCCAGTTGGATTACTACGCCAGTTTCATTCATTGGGTCAAGTTTTAGGGACTTGTATAACGAATATGGAATAACATTGATCGAAGCCCCTAAATCCAACAAGGCCCTCGGAAATAAAGTGTCCCCTATTGTGCATGGGATAGTGAACATGCCTGGATCGCTACATTTCTCAGGAAGTTTCTTTTGGAATATCGCCGAGACACGTTCACTAACCTCCACCTTTTGTTTTCCCTTCAATTTGCTTTTCCTTTTCATTGTGCATAATTCTTTTAAAAATTTAGCAAAACGGGGAACACTTTTAATTAAGTTAAGGAGCAGAATGTTTACCTCACATTTGGCGAAAGTCTCATACATGTCAGCATCTTTCTCCAGCTTCCTTGTTTCCTTCAGTGCTTTGGGGAATGGGGTAGTGGTTCATATGAGGACAATGGTGGAAATTTACCTTTTGTTGGCTCCTCCTCGTTGTGGCCAACCTCATCTCTGTCAACCTTCTCGTCTTCAACTTCCTTTGCTTGTAACTCCTTACCGCTCCTCAACACGATTGCATTGACATGTTGTCTTGGGTTTTGCTCCGTTTGAGAAGGGAGTCTACCCGAATCTTTTGCCTCGAGCCGGCTCACACCACTCGAAATTTGGCTCATTTGGTTCTCCAAATTTTGGATGCTAGATTTAGTCGTTTCTTGAAATTGGGCCACACTTTGTTGTATCATTGATACACTCATGGTAAGTGCTCGAATCATGTCTTCAGTGGACATATTTGAGCTTGAAGTTTGGCCTTGGGGAGGTTGTTGTTGAGGATTCCCGTATCTCAAATTGGGATGATCTCTCCACCCGGGGTTGTAAGTGTTAGAGTGTGGATCGTACCTATTTTGTTGATGGCCTTGGAAATTCAAGGCGTTCACTTGTTCTTCGTGTAATGAAGGGCATGAATCGGTAGGATGCCCTTGTGTTGCACAAATGCCACAGACCTTGACTTCTTGGTTTTTGGGATTTAACAGAAAATCTTTTACCAAAGAAGTCAAGCTGACTACTTGACTCTCCAATGATGGAGTGGACTCCGCTGCGGCAACCCTTCGGGTTGAAGACCGCCCATTGTAATATCTAGAATTCTCGGCCAACTCCGAGATAAGATTCATAGCTTGAGAAAGCGTTTTGTTGACGATCCCCCCTCCACATGCGGCGTTGATTATCCGCCTATCATCATAGAAGTATAGGATGAGGTCTTGCTCCGAATAACCGTGGTATGGACAGCTCGCACAAAGTTTCTTGAATCGTTCCCAATATTCGTAGAATGATTCATCATCTTTCTCCTCCACATTGGTGATTTACTTTTTGAGAGATGAGGAGACAGAGGCAGGATAGTACCTTTCGAGAAAAGCTTTTTCCATGGCTGCCCATGTATTTATACTTCCCGAAGGAAGATAGAATACCCAATCTTTTGCGGTATCCTTGAGGGAGAATGAAAAGGCCCTCAACTTGATCTGCTCCTCGGTGACTCGATTTGGGCACATGCTTGTGCAAACAATATGGAATTCCGAGAGATGTTTGTTTGGGTCCTCGCCTCGTAGACCATGGAATGAAGGAAGTAAATGGATGAGCCCCGATTTGAGCTCAAATGTAGCACCTTCATCAAGAGTAGGGAAAGTGATACATAGCGGTTGTTGGTTAAAATTCGGAGCCGTGAGCTTCCTCAATGTTCTCGTTTCAAGAGCCAAAGTGATTGGCTCTTCGGTATTGCTAGAATGAGAACTAGCACTTGATGGTTCTTCCGAGTCGGAGCTTGAGAATTTATTTTTCAACCGCTCGAGAGTTTGTTCTATTTCGAGGTTTGATTGGTACGTGATTTCGTTCAGTGACGATATTTAACCATATACTACAAAGCTCAGAAGAAATAGAAATCTTTATACTTGAATAATATATATTTTTAATTTTTCTTGAAATAAAAAGAAAGATTAATTGCCTTTTCCCGACAACGGCGCCAAATTTGACGAACACTTTGTCACGGTGCGTCAAATTAAATTCGATATTAGCACTAATACGTAGTATATGTGAAGTAGAGTTTGTATCCACAGGATAAAGAATAATTCTCTTTTTATAAAACTAGTAAATAAAAGGGGGGTTTTGGGATTGAATGATTAATTTAAAAACTAAGATGAACAACCTATATTTGTTTTACTTCAAAGATAAAAGAACTTGACATTGCTACTTTCCACTTGTTGATATATTTTAGTCGATCATTGTTATATCTATAACTTATTCCCTCTCGAATACTCAATCGAGGAGTATATCCAATTCATCGAGGGGAGTTATTAACAACGACCGTTCATTAATAACCCTTACTATTAGTCAAGTATAGAACACCGCCTTATACCGACTTGATAGTAGCATTTAATCTCTTAACTCTTTGATGAAATCAATTGAGATTGATAACCTCAACACAATGGTTTCGGTTTAACCAACAAAATTAATCTCTCTTAAGTTTATTAACCACGACCGTGCATTAATAAACTGAAGTTACTTACTTGTGAAACCATCAACGATTAACCATCGGTTCGTCGATCATTTCTAGTAATAATTAATATATGAAACAAAACTAGTTGATCCTTTAAGTAATGTTCAAAATATTAATATGAAATATGAATATGAATTAATTAATATTCAAGGAAGAATATTATTAAAGGAGATGACTCCTACATAATTAATATCAAGATGTTAACTAATTGTCATCTTAGCAACACCCCCCAACATTAATATAGAGGAAGATAATACTACTCTAACTAATGTCAAGATGTTAACTAATTGTCATCTTAGCAACACTCCCCAACATTAATATAGAGATAGTATTAAGGAAAGAACTAATAATTAATATTCAAGGGAAGAAGTTTAAGAAAAAGAACTCACAACTTTAATAATCAACAAGCTTCAAGAGCAACACCAAGAATTGGAAGTTTAGCTCCTCATTTGGAGACTAAACATAGCTAGAAAAATATAAAGAAATGCTATTATAAACTGAGCTTAAAAGTAAGGAAGAAGGAATGATTTTTAGAGAAGAAAAAGTGTGTTATTTATAGGTGTTTTTCAACACCTTTGGCCGGGTATCCAACCGGGTCAAGTGCCTACCCGACCGGTTCCGGTCAAAATCAGATATTCTCCACGTTCTGGTGATCTTCGCACGCCAAATTGTCCCCGGTCACTTCTCACCCGACCGGGTAAGGTAGTGGGCCCGACCGGGCCATGCAATTTCTTTGCATTTTAGTTTTTCACTTCTTGCCCGACCGGGTCAAGTGTTATACCCGGTCGGGTATTTGCTCCTGGGCAGCCAAATCTTCTTTTTTTTCACTTCAAATTCTTCCTTTCCAACACCACAAATCCTAACTAAACTTTACAACTTACAAATAAAGACTAAAATACAATTACAACTAAAATCACACAAATCTTACTATATACAAAAGCAAGATGAAAAATGTACAGTGTTCCCGCCCAAAAATAAGGGTCAAAATATGGGTCATGGGTCGGGTTGAAATACTTTCCATTGAAATGACAGAGAAATTGGTAACCGGGTAATAGCATTGATCGTCCATACGCACTAATCCTTTGGATAATTGGGTAACAAGGGTAAAGAAATCAACCGTGTAAAACAAAACTTGTACATAATGTTAAAGTAATGTGAAATTTGTCAGATTCATTCAATTGACCCGCCTTCATGCATTTCAATGGCCAGACTCTTAGTTTCTTTAATCCTTTTCTGACCCAATTGAAATTTGTGAGTATTATACGTATACATATATACATATATGTGGAGCACCGTAAGAAGGAGGAACAAGATGAAAGCTACTGACGCTGGCAACAATTAGATGTCTTCCACAGTTCCACCCTCTACACACACTCTTCCAAGGTGAGAGCTCTTGAGGCTCAGCAAGTTGGACTTCAATAGCGAGGCCTAGGATTGGAAACAGAGTACCATTTTCTTGGACTCTCTCTTGTGTGGCAGAGCTCTGGGTGGCCTCTTGCTGCTTCTTCGTTCGCCTATGGGATTTGGGATGACTAAGGTGACCGGACTAGCCATGGTGCAAACTTCTTAAATGAAGATGATCAGTTACTTAGTCGTCGGATTCTTGACCGGCATTTGGGGAAGTGATTAAGTCTACCAAGTAGGAGTATAGTGATAGTCTAATAAGTCTACAGCCCGCGGAGAAGTGTCATATCAATCAATGCTCCCTCCATAACTTTAAAATCTTTCTATTTCCAAAGCAGGTAGATTAAGAATACTAAATGAATATATAAATTATTGAGTGTATGATGGAAAGATAATGGAATAATGTGATGGAATGAGGGATAAATCCAAAAAAGTAGTTGTAATAGTGTATTATTTTTAAAATTATTAAGGATATGATGAGAAGATTTAGAAATGAGAAGATTTTTTTGTTACGGACGAAAAATGAAAGTGAGAAGATTTTTTAGTTACGGAACGGGTAATAATTAAAATATCTATGTATTCAACTAGGAAGTACTAATTACTCTGAAGTACATAATCCAGGTTTGTATACTAGCAAAAAAATCATAGTGAAAATGATTGTTTCAAGAGCCTATTTAATTTGTCATAATGCTTTGATTTAATTCATGAAACTTTACTACTTTGATGTTGTCTACTCTGTACTCCCTCCATATTTTAAGGATCCATATGTTAGGTTATGACACAAAATTTAAGGGAGAATAGTAGGGTAATGAATAATATAGAAAAAATAGGAGAGAAGATGAAAAAGTAGGAAAGAGAGGATAAAAAATAGAAAAAGGGTAGTTGAGTATTTTAAAGGAAAACCTTACCAAAAAGGGAAAGTGTATGGAACTTTTAAATACATCCCAAAATAGAAAGTGTATGGAACATTAAAATACGGATGGAGTATTATATTTTCAACATATTAATAACTTTTGTATCAAACATGTGACTTTTATAATGATCAAAATATAAAAGGTGTACTTACTTTTCTGACTAAATTGCTTGAATTATTGTAAAAGACAATTTTAGATATTATCATATTACCTCCGCACCATTAACATTAGGACATTAGACAACAATGCGGGGTTATTAATAAAAATGATTCTATGTGGTTGATATTGAAATGATAAAATAAGGACAATTTGGAACCATGTAAATTTTACCAAATTTGTTATGATATCATTTTAGTGGGACAAACCAAAATGAAAAATGAGATAATCTTAGCGGGACAAAGGAGATATATTTTTTGTTTATTCTATTAATAACATACAGAGTATATTTTAATCATAAATTTCATCTATACTCTTTTTATAAACTTTGTAATACGTAGTATAATTTATAACTTTTCATAATTTTTAATTATACATTAGTTAATTTTTGTTCCGTGCATCGCACGGGTGAGAATCTAGTCTTTACAAACTAAGTAAAATGGTAAATAATCCAAATAAATCAAATATAAAAACATACAATTATGCACCACTAATTAGTGTGCATCAGTCATACTGGAAGGTGATTGACTCTAAGTCTAGTTCGAGGGTTGGTGGTTGGGTGTGGTCCTTTTATCTGTTTGTTCCCCATCTAAATGTTGTGATATCAATATAAGACTCTTGATTTCAAAATAAACTTTAACCACAATTTTATGTAAACCAAAGCAAGTGGCTAACATAAACTTTTACCTACCAACGCCTGTGTTTTTAAACAAATGTCATTCAGATACACAATAAAACCTTAGCTGATGTACCAAGACTCCATGGTATAAAATTATAAATACACCAATATTTTAAAAATGTTATTCAGATAAAGACTGGTGATTGGGTATGACTTCGGAGTTAAATAGTCCAACAAAACCGGTGGTGGGATATATATGTAAGGAAATTGATGTAACGTACCTCGAAAATACAGCAGCGAAAGTTTAAAATTTTTCCAATCAGATCTTCCCTGATTATGACAAAACAACAAATATGGCAGATAACAAATCCGAGTTAGAACATCTCATAACGATCATATTCGATATCCAAAATGAATATATCTTTGCATTGGTCAATAAGAAGTAGAATGTTCTTTATTAATCTATTACGAAGAATGAATCTTTTCTTGACTCAAATACTACTCTATGTGCTTCGTGATACACCCAATACATGATGTATCTACCCCGATTGGAGTGCAAGCGTAGGTCATAGTTTAAGTACAACACTCCACACATGAAGTACATATTGACTTCAAGTCGGAGGACTATTACAATACTCTATATGCCGATAATTCCATAGACACATGAATAGAACTTATCAAATGGTTTCTCGGTGGGTAGTCAATATTCTCAAAAATAGCTATGTAATTATCACGATTTACAAGAACTTGTTGTTGTGAGATCAATTATACTTTCTAAAAGTATGATGCAGTCCATATATCAATCTTATCGCATATCATCAATATCCCTTTCTTGATGATAATTGATTAGGGTTGTTTTAGGACCTTATGTTATATCACATAAGCTCCCACTTACTTAGTGACAACATAAGTCCAAGGGAACACAATTATGAATAAACCATTGACAATTGAAATACTTAATAATTAATGTGTAATACCATGTATATCAAATATATAAAACTGAATGTGATCAAGTACATATATATCTACGAATATGATTCTAGGCAGGACATTTTTTTAAACCTGGTAGGGAACCCACCAAAATCAGTGGGGTAAATGCCAAGAAACATTTACCAGATTTTACTAAAAGCATCAAATTAAATTACATTAGCTCGGGGGGCAGACCAAACCCGAGAAATAAAACATAAAAATTAAAATCTAATAGAAGGGAGACAAAAAAAGTCCATCCAATAGGCCATTTTAGCAAAAACCGGTAGTTGGCCAAGGCAAGAATAATTTTTTAACTGGTCCACCGAGAATTGGGCCTGGGACATACTACCTCTGACCCCCTAAGTTTGGGACAAAGGGATGTGGTGTAGTTTTTAAGAAAGTAGTAGAATTGTGTGGTTGATATTGAATTGATAAAGTGTGAATAAAGTAAGAATGCATTCTAACCACTCAAATATTACCAAATATGGTATGAGACAAACTTAATGAGACAGACGAAGAAAAGGGTAAAACGGGACAAAGTTAGGGGGATGGGAGATTATATACTAACAATATATTGAGCGATAAGCCGACAATAACTCAATGCATGTTTTCCTGCACACGTGATTTGCCGTAAATACAACGCCAAATCTCTATGTAAGTATGCGATCCTATGCAGTACTATTACATGTAACCGCAAGGGTGGATGGATCTTCTCAAAAAAAGGATGACACCCCATCCCTGAGTGGGTCTCTGGCCCTGGTACTTGCAGAGGCCCTATGCATTTTAACATAGTAACCTCTCATCATAGTTGCCGGGATTTGAACTCGAGACTTACCCCTTTTGGCACCCCTTATCTATCAGTTGAGCTACGCCCACCGGTATGGATGAATCTTCTCTTTTAGTGAGAAATCACAAATAATATCTTGGATCCATAAAGAAAAAGGGGCGATTGTGTTAAACTCCAAGAATGATCGAGGAGTATAATATGTCTAAAGTAGGAATTCACAACTGGGAAAAGAATTGCCCTCCGTCCCATATTTATCTTCACAAGTACAATTGGCACACATATTAAGATAATGGGAAATGTATGATGGAGAGTTGTACAGAGGAAAGAGAAATGTGTAAGAATGTGTAAGAATGGTTGTGAACCACAAATTCTTTGCTAAAAAGGGAAAGAGGAGATAAATTTGGGACAGACCGAAAAGGAAAGTATGAAGATAATTCCGGGACGGAGGGAGTAGAACAATAGAATGGAATAGGAATTGAAGAACAGAGAGTTTATCCATGGAAGTCGTTACAATCTACCTCTCTCTATCGACCAATGTTATATACTCCCTCCGCCCCGAAAAGGTTGACCAAATTTCGTTTTTTGGATGTCCCAAAAAGATTTGCCGTTTCCATTTAAAGTAAAGAATATGTGGCTAAAATTAATTCTTTCTCCTTTGCACAAATTTCAACCACACAGTTTTTACTTTATTAATCCACGTGAAAGTCAACTTTGGCCAACCTTTTCGGGACGGAGGGAGTACAAGGCTAGCTATTACAATCGACAAAGCTAACTAACAAGAACTGGTTGTAACTTCCATATGATTTGAACTGTTGAGTTGACTGAGCTGACATGTCCTTGCCCCTGTCGTATGTGTCATGGTGACTCGCTAGATATTTATTCCCACATATAACAGATTGGGTCTGGAACCCCAAGGGCATCCTGAAAATCACTTCTATGGACTTGTAGAGTCTTACTCCCGAGGTAAAAGTGGCTACTTATCAACGGTCATTGCATGAACAACTTCCTCTGAAAATCTGAAAATGTACCCGCACGGATAACTCAGTTGGTTGAGTGGTGGGAAATTTGGATCAAGGGACCAATGTTCGAATTCCGCAGCGACCGTGTGGAGGTTACAGCCTCTTAAATGGGCTGGACTTCTAGCGCGCACAGGTATATGGGCCTACTGCCACTTCGCTGATTTAGTCACCATGATTTACATCCTCCCACGTGCCTTGTCGGGTCGAGGTGTGGGGGGCTCCGGGGGTGGGAGATTCCATCTTTTGGATCAAGTGAAAACGTGAGTGACCCTCACAATAATCTCTCTTTCATATGCAACAACCAACTTCTCTCTATGCCAGGTGCCCAGGCTACGACATGCTCCTTCACCTCCTCAATATGATCAAACGAGGATTGATATCTTTTATCTTTTTTTTTTTATCTTCTTTATCTTTCTTATGTTCTTATGTTATTTTATATTTTATCATTCTTATGTTCTTTGATTTTATATTTATTTGAATCCTTATCTAACCTTTCTTATCTTAATTTAATTTTTATTTTCCTTGCCTTTCTTTCTTTTTGGCTTCGTATTATGGATCGATTCATTTTAGCCAACCTAAAAAACTTTTGTTTAATATCATTGTGGTATATATTTTACTTATTGAAGATTAAAAAAAGATCAAACTAAAGATAATGAAATAAGTGATGGGTATTGAAACCCTAGTATAGTAGATCTATAGATAAGCTAGAGCAAAAATAGAAAGAAAAAGTTGTATATATATAAATTTTGGTACAATAACTGATGGAGTATATGGCTCAGGAACCCCCGACCCACATACTTCCACTACTCCAATCAAGCCCAACAAGCCCAAGCGGTCCAAACACAACAAACAAGGCCCCTGAGTGCTCCAGGGGACGTACGTCCTCCATCACATGGAAGGCTTCAGAGATGTACGTCTTCCAGCACATGAAGGGCCCTAGGTACGTACGGCCTTTAAACACATTAAGAGCCTTGGGTACGTACGACCTCTAACCCATGAAGGGCTCTGGGTACGTACATCCTCTAATACATGAAGAACTCCAGCTACGTACGGCCTCTAACACATGACGGTCCTCTCCAGCTACGTACGACCTCTAACACATGACGGTCCTTCCCAGCTACGTACGGCCCCAGGGGACGTACGTCCTCCTGCACATGAAGTCCTCCCCAACTACGTACGGCCCCAGGGGACGTACGTCCTCCAGCACATGGAAGCCCCCAGGGGACGTACGTCCTCCAGCACATGGAAGGCCCCAGGGGACATACGTCCTCCAGCACATGGAAGCCCCCAGGGGACGTATGTCCTTCGGAACAGGCAGCATTCGGCTCATACATAGCCTTCAGCACATGCAGCCCCCAGGTGCTTGTAGCCGAGGGCACTCTCCTCGACAGGATCTCCTCTCCACATGCTCTGAGTCGCCGCATTCGATGCACTGTCAACTCCAACCACCACATTGAATGCGGTGCCACATGCTGTGTCTGCGCCACCCTGGCTGAGTCGACCCTCCATCGTTGGTTACGTGCCACGTGTACCCTCACTTATTGCACCTAGCATCTATGGCTGCTATAAATAGCTAGCCCCTTCTTCATTGTAAAGGATCCGAATCATAGTTCATTTATAATACACACCTACTCTCTGTCTCTCTCACTTATTTGCTCTGACTTCTCTCTTGATATTTCTTATAATATTCCTCAGATAAGCTACCCCCAGGTACACAATCCGTCATTTGGTGCTCTCGTTGAGAGGTCGAACAATCAAGTGAGAACCCCTCCCCTCCAGAAAATAAAAACACTCATCGGAATGGGAAGAACTCAAGGTCAATCCAAGACCCTAGAGGAAAAAACCTAGGCCTCGGTGAGGTTAACACCGCTGAAGCCTCAAACAAGGTTCCCAAAGGCGGGGCCCTCGCTGAAATGGAGCAGGTGGCTACTGACCTGTGCCTCCAGCTCCAAAAGAATGCTCCCGACACTCGTGTCGGTCTCAGAACCCGTAGGAAGGACCGGAGTGAAAACCAAGTTAGCCCTCCAGCCCTAACTATCGACGTACAATCGGCTTTCTCTGCCTTCATCCACACTCCCACCCAGAACCCTGGTGCCTTCGGGGCTCTGGTACCACCCCAGACCCACGTTGGGGAGAATGTCATTCCATGCCCACCACCTCCACCCCCCTTCGTAACCCTAGTTCCAAGAATCGGGAATAACGAGGGGGTCATTGCTAAAGACACCGCGTCCCAAGAGGTCCAGTCCCGGGACCAGCGCGGCGCGAACAAAGATAAGCCCCAGATCTCCACCCTCGACAGGCTCGGAGGAGCACGTGATCACCGAGGGGTCCACGACCGTCTCAGTGGTAAAGTGTTCCAAAGGCCTCAAGAGAGCGGAGGATCCGTCTCGAGGGCAGATGAGAGACATCCCCCTCGAGACAAGAGCAAGGGACTGCTATGTGCTGATGACGCTAGGCACCTGATCAACCAGGCTCACTCAGCCCACGTACAATCGCTCGGGGCGGATCCACTCCCGAAAGAACCACATGGAGGAGATTATTGAGGCCCTCCAGCGCTGAGATGCAGAAGAGGCTTGCTGAGGGCTCCGGGGAACTTGTTACCAACTCCGCACGAGGACCCTCTTACCCCAAGGGTATTGGCAGCTCAGGTCCGGTATGATTCTTATTATTATATAATGTTATTAATGTAACTATTATTATTATTATATTATATTATCACCACTGTCACCGGCGGGTCAAAGTCCCCCGGCGTGGTGCGAGCCAAGCTCTTGGCCTCATAGGCGATCTCCGATCATTTTTATTAAATGATTTGTGCCCCCTTTGGGTCCCTCGACCTAGCCTCTGGTGATCTTTATTTGAACAAAAAAACACCTCCAAAAATCCGTCACCCAGATGATGCAATTTACCGGCTGAGGTTTGCCCCCGACAAACTGACGGCACCAAGTGTTAGGCCAACGGTCAGGCACACCAACCGAGGGATACCAAGTACCCCCGACCTTCTTCCTTGAGAGCGCTCTAAATTCAAGGTGATACCAAGTATCACAACAGAGGGGTACCAAGAAACCCCAACCTTCTTCCTTGAGAGCGCTCTAAATTCAAGGCGATACCAAGTATCACAACTGAGGGGTACAAAGTACCCCCGGCCTTCTTCCTTGAGAGCGCTCTAAATTCGAGGCGATACCAAGTATCACAACCGAGGGATACCAAATACCTTGACCTTCTTCCTTGAGAGCGCTCTAAATTGAAGGCAATACCAAGTATCACAACCGAGGGGTACCAAGTACCCCCCGGCCTCCTTCCTTGAGAGCGCTCTAATTCATGGTGATACCGCAAGTGTCACACCAAGGGGTATCAAGTACCCCCGACCATTTTGTTCCAGGGACGAGGGAACGAATCTCAAACTCCTCAGAATGCAGAGGGCTAATCCCAAGGGAGGAACCAACGGATTGCACCATCGCCTCAAAAGGGACCAAGTCCCTCAAGGAACCAAGTTCCAACCCCCCAACTTATCACATATCTCAAGACCTGTCTTAGCCATTCCTTTACCGGATGGTGACCGTTGAACGGATTTCCGGACCTGCCCCTCATTAACGTCGTCCTCATATCACAACCGGCCCTCGGCCTCAGCGTGATCCTCTATCTCAACACCGGCTTTCTCAGCACCGGACGTCTTGAGCCAGCGATAGGGCTCTCCATCCCTTCCAGGATGGGGACCGTCACCTTTGCGACAGACGGCTTCTCAGTGTCGCCGTCCCTCTTCAGATGAGCGTCCAGTCTGATCCTTTACCTCAAGACTGGCCTCCCCAGCTCCGGACGTCTTGAGCCAACGATAGTGCTCTCCATCCCTTCCAGGATGGGGACCGTTGTTGGAAGTATGCCCTAGGACAATCATACTTTATGATTTATCAATGAATATTTAATGCTCATTAATTAATGAAAAAAAACCTCTTTTGGTCCCATGACTATTATACCACTTCCACATTTAGTCCCTTACTTCTAGATTGTCCACATTTAGTCCGTGACCATTATCCACTCACCACCCCTCGTCCTTCCGGCAAAAATTCCGGCAAATTTAGTCCACTTATCAGCCTCAAAATCTGTCTTTGCATTAAATTTTATATAAGGTTGGGTTTTTCATATCAGGCTTTGCATTAAATTTGGTTTTTCATACCTAAAATCTGCATTAAATTTGCCGGAATTTTGACCGGAAGGACGAGGGGTGGTGAGGGGATAATGGTCACGGACAAAATGTGGACAATCCGAAAGTAAGGGACTAAATGTGGAAGTGGTATAATAGTCATGAGACCAAAAGTGGAATTTTTTCTTAATTAATAGTCACAAACTCATTTTATGTTAATTATTATTGTTAGTTTTCTTTATTAATATTTAGTCCCTGAATATTATGTTTAGTAGCTAATTAAGTACGTGACTTAATTGTGGAATGCTACACTTTAAAATAAGCATAATATTCTAATTGTCCTGGTCTAATATTATTAATTTGGGACATTAATAATTAATAGACCAGTATGTGGATTAACTGATGACTATATTCCACTAGTCATGAGTATAGAGATATCAAGTTAATAACATAGATGTTTGTTAGTGAACAAGTTCATTGGACAGACCCAACTTGAGTACACTGCTAGGTTATATGTCATCAGTGTTGTCCTCAATAATGATGAGGTGCTATATTCTTATACTTGAGATAATCATGGTTACTTGCATGTGAATTAATATGTATTAACACCATTAAATGTTATCTTTAAATGGGTAATTATAAATGTGGTGATTGTACATATTATGAACCATGTAGTGGTATGTGAATTATCAAGATAGTTTTTGTCACTCTCGTATAGCGAGAGAAAGATATCTATTGGGCCCCTTGACAAGTAAGATTAATTAGCATGGTCATGCTCAAATGATGTGTTATTTGTTCAAGATTAATCTTACTTGGTAATCAAGAAATATTAATTGAGAATAACAAGGATGACACGACCTAACCTTGTCTCAATTAAGATATCGTTTGACAAAAGAGAATTATTAGCACAAATTAATCATTAAAATGTTATGTAGAATTTAATTGGCATTTATATATTTTGGATAGTCATAATGCCTTGCTAGAAGCCGCTTATGATTTGTGGGGCTTGAATTAATTTTCTAGCCCACTGCCAACGATATATAAACCTAAAGGGTCACACACCTAAGTGATTTGGATCATTAATGTTCGTTAATAACATTAAAATAGCCTGATTAGCCCAATTCGAAGTAGGTTTTCGAATGGTATTGGGCTAGGGCCTCCAGGAGAGTTTTATTAGCTATAAAACTCCTCCTTTCCTCCTCTTATAAATAGGGCTAAGGAGACCCACGAATTTTAAAAGTTAAAATTCACATCTCAAAACCTAGAGAGACAGAAAGAAGAGAACGCTAGCACGTTCCCTGTGGCCGATCCAGTCACGTGCGTGTGGATACCAGTAGAGCTCGAGATCATTTTCTCGGACTGTCTGACATCCTTGCTTAAGATTGCTATTTAAGTCCCTCTTATATCTTGTAATTTCGTTTATAGTAAGAACCTCATATCCGGTTGTTTACTTTTGAGCAGTATTTTTTTGTTTATTCTGCTGCGTTTTTCTGCCCGAAACCCAACAACTGTCGCCTTTATGATGAACGGCCTCTCAGTACCACCGCTCTCAGACTATGAACGAAACCACAGCCTCGGCGTGATCCTTTATCTCAAGATCGGCTTTCTCAGTGTCGGACGTCTTGAGCTAGCGATTGGTTTCTCCATCCCTTCTAGGATGGGGACCGTCACCTTTATGACGAACGACCTCTCAGTGCCATCGTTCTCAGATCACGAACGACACCACAGCCTCGGTGTTATCCTTTATCTCAAGATTGGTTTCCTCAGCGCTGCACGTCTTGAGCTAGCGATAGGGCTCTCCATCCCTTCCAGGATGGGGACCATCACCTTTATATGACGCCCGACCCATCACTGCCGTCGTCCTCATATCACGACCGGCCTCTCGGTCTCGGTGTGATTATTTATCTCCAGAACGGCTTCTCAACACCGAAGTCTTGTTATTGTGACCGGGCTCGCTAATCCCCTCCTGGATAGTGACCGTCGCCCCCATACGACGACCGGCTCATCAGCACCTCGACATCATATTCCGAATTGGCTCCTTGTCATTGCCATCCGCAAATCACGACCGTCCCCTCAACTACGGCGTGATTACTCACATCAAGACTGGCTCCTCAACGCCGAAGTCTTGTTATAGCTATTGGGCTCGCCGTCCCCTTCCAGACGGTGACCATCGCCCCTATACGACGACCGGTTCATTAGTGCCATCATCATCAGGGGACCAACGTCCCCAACGCCACTCTTCAACTTTAGACCAGCTTCAAAGCTTGGTCCTTTATGTGACGGACGACTTCATGAGCGTCATTGTCACCAAGGCACGAACATCCCCAACGTCATCCTTAAACCTCAGACAAAGCTGGAACCTTTATATGACGGGTTTTCATCAGCGCTGTCGTCATCCGGGGACGAACGTCCCCAACGCCATCCTTCAACTTCAAGACAACGTCAAAAGATTGGTCCTTCATATGACGAACAACTTCATCAGTGCCATCGTCATTAGGAGACGAGCGTCCCCAATGCCGCCCATCTTCAGGGCAGCTTCAAAGCTGGTTTCTTTGATATAACGAACAGCTTCATCAGCGGCGTCGTCATCAGGAGACGAGCGTCTTGTGCCATCCATTTTCAGACGAGTGCCAATGCCTTGTCCTGCAAAGGGCCAGCTTCATCGGCACCGTCCTTCACCATCAGACGAGCGTCATACGCCATGCTTCATTTTCAGACGGGCTTCATCAACGCCGTCGTCATCAGATTTTGGACAGGCTTCTCAGCACCGCCGTCCTCACATCAAAACCGCCCCTCGGAGCTGAAGTCACGCACGAGCGGCCAAGACCTCAGACATGACCCTTGTCCCAAGGCCCCTTTTCCATGAAATGGAAGTTACTCCATAAAACAACAAGTGTTTCCAAATTATAATATAGAACAAAGTTGTTCCCCTTGAGGACGCCCCGACACCGAAGGCACCACCTATCGGTTCCGGAAGGTACCAAGTGCCTCTGGACATTTGTGCCTAACACGCAAATAAAACCCTTCCCTGAAACGCTTTCCGAGCCATTCCCCAAGGGAATGGAAGGCAACGGACGATGTCCCGAGCCCAAGATTTGACTTTCACAAATGAAACGCTTCTCGCGCTATCCCCCAAGGGGAAACATGCAATACACGATGTCTCGGGCTGAGAGAACGACTTTCAAAACCGAGACTCTTTCCGCGCCGTCCCCCAAGGGGAGGCAGGAAACAGACGATGTCTCGGGCCGAGGAAACGACTCTCACGCCCCTCGGATCCCGGAAGGTCAAACACCGAGGGAGAGCCAGCGGTTCATACCGTTACCTCCCAAACAGACCAAGTCTTTCCAAGAAACCAAGTTTCTTGAAGCCCCCCTGCACCTTCCAAAAAAAGGAGTGAGGGGGAGTAGACTCAGCGAGCAATCAATGAGGAAATTCTTACAAAGTCCGCACTTCAAAACCCTTCGGCAGAAAATACTGGGATATTTCAAATGAAGACGTACGTCCCCCTGCATCTTGCATGTTGGATTGAAATTTGCTCGATAAAGAAGACGTATGTCCCCTGACGTTGTCCTTGGAATGAAGCTATCTCATTTTCTTGGAATCCGACGTACGTCTTCCCTCTGTGTTTCCTGACGTACGTCCCATGACGGTTGTCCTTGAAATGCAGCTCTCCTTTTGTTGGAATCTGACGTACGTCCCCTTTGTGTTCTCTGACGTACATCCCTTGACGGCTGCCTTGGAAAGCAGCTATCTCCTTTCCTTGGAGTCCGACGTACGTCTCCCTCTGTATTCTCTGACGTACGTCCCTTGATGGCTGCCTTGGAAAGCAGCTATCTCCTTTCCTTGGAGTCCGACGTACATCCCCCTCCGTGTTCCCTGACGTACGTCCCTTGACGGTTACTTGGAATGCAGCTGCCCGCTTTCCGGGTTTTGCACCTTGAAGACGAACGTCACCCATGGGGACGAAATAAAGAATTGTTGAAACCGACGTACGTCCCTAGCTGTCGCCATTGCACCTCCCAAGCTAATGAGCCAATATGGGCCTCCTGACGTACGTCCCCTGGAATGCATCCATATCCTTCAATGGTTTGGTACTCTGAGGACGAACGTCTCCCGCTGGGACAAAAGGAAGAAGAATACGACATACGTTGCCAGGTTGGTACCCCGACGAACGTCCCCCATAAGGACAAAAGGAAGCAGAATTATACCCGACGTACGTCGCCACTGTGCCTCCTGACGTACGTCCCCTGACGGTTCTTGGGATGCAGCTATCTCTCTTCCTTGTTTGGTACCCTGAGGATGGACGTCTCCCATGGGGACGAAAGTCAGAAGAATTGTACCCGACGTACGCCGCCACGCTGAGTCTTCTGACGTACATCCCCGGACGTGTCATTGGAAGGAAGCTATCTCCTTTCCCTGGAATCCGACGTACGTCGCCCCTCTATGGTTCCCGACGTACGTCCACATGACGGTTGGCCTTGAAAGGAAGCTATCTCCTTTCCTTGGAATCCGACGTACGTCGCCCCTGTGTTTCCTGACGTACGTCCCCTGACGATGACTTCGGAATGCACCTGTTTCCCTTTCGGTTTCGGTACCCTGAAGACGAACGTCTCCATGCGGACAAAAGCAAAGAATCGGATCCGACGTACGTCCCCACTCTATGTATGTATCTCCTGATGTACATCCTCTGACGATGTCCTTGGAATGCAGCTATCACCTGAAGCTACCTCGTTTCCGGGTTTGGCACCCTGAAGATGAACGTCCCAAATAGGGACGAAAGGAAGAACTAAATCCGACGTACGCCGCCCGTGGCACCTCCCAAGTCACCTGACGTACGTCCCCTGACGGTGTCCTTTGCTGGCAAGGTACTTTTAACGCACGTCCCATGACGATGTCCTTTGAATACAGCTATCTCCTGAAAGTATGGATTGAATCTGACGTACGTCGCCGCTCTGTATCTCCTTTACTAGTTTGGTACCCGACGTACGTCCCTCGACGTGTCCTTGGCTAGTTTGGTACTCCTGACAAACGTCCCCTGACGGTTATCCTTGGGAAGCATCCATCTCCTTGAAGACGGACGTCTCCCATGGGGACGAAAGGCAGAAGAATTGAATCCAACGTACGTCCCCGGATAATACAATGGGCACCTCCCAAGTCGATGAGCGTGTCTCCTGACGTACGTTCCCTCACGGTTGCCTATGAATCAAACAGACGTTCGTAAGATGGTTACCCCAACACAATTGGCAAATTCCACATTTTCAGAACCCCGACACGTGAACCCGACACCGGAGGTTTATGGTTACTCGTTTGTTTTGAAGAAAACGGCCGGGTCCATAGTTGAAGAGCTCCTGGCACATCAGCCAGCACCGCTACCTCAGATCACAGCAGACCCCTCAGTCTCAACATGGTCTTATACATGACGATCGGCTTAATCATAGCCTCGTCACCATACTGCAGGACTGGCTCCTCATCGCCGTACATCCTCAGATCATGGCAGACCCCTCGGTCTCAACGTGGTCGTTTACCTCAAGACTGGCTTCCTTAGCGCCGAGAGTCTTGAGCTTATACGACGAATGACTTAATCATTGCCTCGTCATCATATTGTAGGACCGACTCCTCATTGCCGTACGTCCTCAGATCACGGCAGACCCCTCGGTCTCAACGTGGTCCTTTACCTCAAGACCGGCTTCCTCAGCACCGAGAGTCTTGAGCTTATATGATGAACAACTTCATCATCGCCTCGTCACCATATAGGGGTGGGCATTTCGGTTTTTGGTTCGGTTTTCTTCAGTTTCAGTTCGGTTTCGGTTTAATCGGTTTGATAGAAAATGTACCAAATACAAACCGATTAAGTTTCGGATTGGTTTCGGTTTGGTACGGTTCGGTTCGGTTTGGAGTTCGGTTTACCAAAGTATTAAGGTTTGGGTTGAAATAAAAAAAATTAACTCAAAATAATGAACCAAGAAGCGATAGTAATGAACCAAATATAATGTTAGATATAAATTTGCAAACAGTAACAAAACACATATGAACCAAAAATATATAAGCATGCCACATTTGTAAGCAACAACAACAAGAGGAATGAATCAAATTATATACTTCCTCCGTTCCATAAAAGTTGCAACATTGGGATATTCTACACTATTCACACACCTTACTTTGACTACGATTTTCTAATAATATATATAATAGAAATATTATGTATAAAATATTAATAAATTTGTATTAATGTAAATTTCCAATATATTAACTTTTTTTAATGTTTACTCATACGTAAATAAATATAATTACAGTCAAAGTTGTGCGTTGGCAAACGTGAAAGTCAAACTATTGCAACTTTTATGGAACGGAGGATAGTATAAAGTCGAAACAAAAACAAAACTGGTGGTTGTAAGTAATGAACCAAATATATAGTAGTAGTAGATAATATATTATAGTTAAATACTATCTACTTAAACCACTATAATTGTTATAGTTGTGAATATAAGTCTTGTAGTAAACTCTAGTCCTCGACACTAAATTAAAGTAGTAAAGCTTCAAAAAGATTAACATCAATCAAATTAATGAGAGAAATCTTTTAAAAAAATTTAGTTTGGTTTAGTTTGGTGTAAGTTGGTTTTGATTTGTTATTTTAAAAAAATTAGAAATTATTTAATTTTTAGATTAGTTCGGTTTTATTCGGTTTTATTCGGTTTTATGATTTCGGTTCGGTTTGGTTCGGTTTAATACGGGCTGGGAGGAATACTACCAAACTCAAACCAAATTACAAATGGTTCAGTTTCGATTTGGTTTAATTCGGTTTGGTACGGTTTGCTTCGGTCAAACCGAACCGTTATGCCCACCCCTATCACCATATTGTAGGACCAGCCCCTCATCGCCGTATGTCCTCATATCACGAACGGCCCCTCGGTCTCGACGTAATCCTTTACTTCAAGACCGGCTTCCTCAGCGTTGAGAGTCTTGAGCTTATACGACGAACGGCTTCATCATTGCCTCGTCATCATATTGTAGGACCGACTCCTCATCGCCGTACGTCCTCAAATCACAGCAGACCCCTCGGCCTGAACGTGATCCTTTACCTCATGACCGGCTTCCTTAGCGCCGAGAATCTTGAGCTTATATGATGAACGGCTTCCTCATCGCCTCGTCATCATATTGTAGGACCAACTCCTCATCGCCGTACGTCCTCAGATCACGGTAGACCCCTTGGTCTCAACGTGATCCTTTACCTCAAGACCGGCTTCCTCAGCGTTGAGAGTCTTGAGCTTATACGACGAACGACTTCATCATCACCTCGTCATCATATTGTAGGATCAACTCCTCATCGCCATATGTCCTCAGATCACGGCAGACCCCTCGATCTCAACGTGGTACTTTGTCTCAAGACCGGCTTCCTCAGCCCCGAGAGTCTTGAGCTTATACGACGAACGACTTCATCATCGCCTCGTCACCATATTGCAGGACCGACTCCTCATCACCGTACGTCCTCAGATCATGAATGGCCCCTCAGTCTCAACGTGATCCTTTGCCTCAAGACCGGCTTCCTCAGCGCCAAGAGTCTTGAGCTTATATGACGAACGGGCTCATCATCGCGTCGTCATCAGGACCAGCTCCTCATCGCCGTGCGTCCTCACAACTTGACAGACCCTCGGTCTCAACGTGATCTTTTATATCGACATGGAATACCCTCGGTCTCAACGTGATCTTTTGTATCGACACGGCAGACCCCTCGGTCTCAACATGGTCATTATACTATGAAGAGCGGCCTCATCCTCTCACTTTATGGATGAAGACCGCTGCTTGGACTTTGGATTGGTCTCTCAGTGCTGACGTCCATACATCAAGAATGGCCCCTCGGCCTCGATGTGCTTCTATATACGATGATCGGCCCATCACTGGCTGTCGTCCTCAGCTCACGAACGGCCTTTCGGCCTCGGCATGATTCTGTATCTCAAGACCGACTTCCTTAGCACCGGGCGTCTTGAGCTAGCGATTGGGATCGCCATCCCTTCCTGGGTGGGGACCATCGCCCTTATATGACGGTCGGTTTCATCAGCACCGACGTCCTCAAATCACGAACGGCCTCCCAACCTCGACGTGATCCTATGTCTCAAAGACCGGCTTCCCCAGCGCCGAGCGTCTTGAGCTAGCAATTGGGCTCGCCGTCCCTTCCTGGATGGTGACCATCGCCTTTATAGGTCGGTCAGCTTCATCATCACCCCATCCTCACATCTAGACGGACTTCCATCGCCTCGTTCCCATATTCACACAGACATCCACCGCCTCGTCCTCATATCTAGACGAGCGTCCATCACATCGTCCTCGTGATCAGACGAGCGTCCATTGCCTCGTCCTCAGATTCAGACTTGCTCATCAACGCCGTCCTCCTCATTATCAGACGGGCATCCCCTTAGCAGACGGACACCTCTGCAGCTCCACACCCAGACCGAAGGGTTCATCCCTCTTGCTTCATTTTGGGGGCATCCGGTGTACTCTTTTTCCCTCATTAGGATTTTTTCCCATAGGGTTTATCCTAATGAGGTTTTTAATGAGGCATCTCTCCATCGTGGACCAAAAGGTGTCGAGTGGAACCCCCTCATGAAATCACAAAAGTTAAAAGCTTTTTCAAGGCATCAACAAAAGCCTTCAGTCTCAAAATATGGGGGACTAGGGGACTCCCGTCGGCAAAACAAGCAAACGCAAAGTTTTTACTACTTCACAGCTACAACAAGGCAGCCACCGACGATTTCACAACACTTGCTTCTATTTCCCTTGACAAGCTCTCGGCAAAAGGAGTGGGGGACTCCTGATGGAGTATATGGCCCCGGAACCCCCGTCCCACACACTTCCACTACTACAATCAAGCCCAACAACCCCAAGCGGCCTAAACACATCAAACAAGGTCCCTGAATGCTTCAGGGAATGTACGTCCTCCAGCACATGGAAGGCTTCGGGGATATACGTCTTCCAACACATGAAGGGCCCTGGGTACGTACGACCCTTAAACACATGAAGAGCCTTGGGTGCGTACGACCTCTAACACATGAAGGGCCTTTGGTACGTACGAACTCTAATACATGAAGAGCTCCAGCTACGTACGACCTCTAACACATGATGGTCCTCTCCAGCTACGTACGGCCTCTAACACATGACGGTCCTCCCCAGCTACGTACGGCCCCAGGGGACGTATGTCCTCCTGCACATGAAGTCCTCCCTAGCTACGTATAGCCCCAGGGGACGTACGTCCTCCAGCGTATGGAAGCCCCCAGGGTACGTACGTCCTTCGACATAGGCAGCCTTCGACTCATACATAGCCTTCAGCACATGCAGCCCCTGGGTGATTGTAGCCGAGGACACTCTCCTCGACAGGATCTCCTCTCCACATGCTCTGAATCGCCACATTAAAAGCGGTGTCAACTCCAACCACCGCATTGAATGCGGTGCCACATGCTGTGTCGGCACCACCCTAGCTGAGTCGACCCTCCACCGCTGGTTACTTGCCACATGTACCCTCACTTATTGCACCTAACATCTATGGCTGCTAGAAATAGCTAGCCCCTTCTTCATTGTAAAGGATCCAAATCTCAAGTTCATTTATAATACACACCTACTCTCTCTCACTTATTTGCTCTGACCTCTCTCTTGATATTTCTTATAATATCTCTCGGATAAGCTACCCCCGGGTACACTATCCGTCTATAACGATGCCTATAATTCAAATCCCTTTCCCATAAGGGGAAACTAGCTATATATGTATACGACAATACTTGGTCTCAGCCTTTAGTCCAAAGAATTTAAGACTAGCCAAAAAGTTACATGTGTCCCTAAAACGTGTGGGGCTCAAGTATAGTGACGTCATATCGCGTGTGATGATGTCAGCCCTAAGGAGTTCAGGCCCGGTATCGGCTCAGGTTTAGACCGGGACCGGGTCGGATATGACCTAAACAATATCGGGTCGGGACTGGGCATTCAATTAAAAAAAAGTGCAGTGTGGCCCGGATCCAAAAAATGAGGTCGAAGCCCGCCCTTATAGCCACCGAGATGAGGCCTGGGACGGGACCAGACCTTTACAGTAATGAGGCGGGCCAGGGCTAAATAGTATTGAGCCCGGTTCGGGTTGACCTATCCCGGTCCATCCCTAGTCAGGCTTTATAGATACCAGGCCCGTGACATCACCAGACGCTTCAATGACATAAGCCATGGCCGAATATGTGTCTGGGAAACCGTTAAGTCAACGTACTGCGGTGGATCAGATGAGGCCTCTTCCAATCTCATTAGCGGAATATCTACAGTGGCTATTGTTGGGATCGACCTCGCAGGAGCGGCTCGGCCTAACGCGTAATAGGCTTGCCATCGTAGAGGTGGGCTGGTGAGGAGATATCAACTCCTTATACACACACACGCACGCACACACACACACACAAACACACACACACACACACACACACACACACACACACACACACACACACACACACACATATATATATATATATATATATATATATATATATATATATATACATATTCATATATGTGTTTGTGTGTGCGCATGTGTGACACCGCTCCCGATTTGAACTTGGATTTATTAATCCACTAATATTAAAATTTAATTGAAAGTATAAATACCTATTTCGATGAGGATGACTAATTGAGTTCATGAATATTAATTCATTTTAAAAAAACTAGTTACAAGTATATTAATCATACAAGAAATGATTAACTGATTAAATTAATATCGATTAATTGTATTGCGTGTCGGACCCTAAATATGGAAAGGGACTAACTAGTATATTCTTGGACCACGGTAAATTAATTAAAAGCCCAAGGATAAGGAAATGAGTTACATATGAATGTGTGGGGCGAACAAAAGGTAAAATATTAATACGAGAGACTATTCGAGCCATTTACTAATAATAGAAATGTAAAGGGGTTAGAGCCTGGAATATTGGAGAGGACTATCCAATACATTTTAGGATCGACCTATTAAGGTCTACTAGCCTAAAATAATATAAATAATTTAATAAAAGTCATTTGGGCCGGACCAAGATAGATTGAGTAACCAAAGTGGCATTCGAGCCCAAATTACCAAAAATAGCAAGTGTAAGGGTGGAGGGCTTCCTACACTTTAATTGAGGGTAGACCATACAAATATAGAGCCCAAACATAATGAATGAGGAGCTTAAATAGTACATAGGTCAGATTAAATTAAGGAGGAAGCCCACGAACCGAACCCAACAAAACCAAGAAGGCAGAAGGCCAAGAAGAGGAGCAATCCAAGGCAAAACAAGTCCTAGAACTAAGAATCACACAACTATGGTTATTGTTCTTTCTTTTTATATAGTTTTGTTAGGTCCCCTAGATTTTGATGATCATATATTGTTTTGATGATGCCACTCCTTTTTGTATTATCCCTATAATAGACTAGAGCTTGTATGTGTTCTGCTCTGTTTAAGTGTAATGTGCTCCATAGTGATAAAGTACTCAAGAAAAACAGAGAGTACTAAAAAGAGAAGAAACGTACCATAAAACAAAAGAGAAAAGAAACAAAAAGAAAAGGTATGAAAAGAGTCAACTGAAGCCCTTATGAAATCAGATACTTAAGTAGGAAGACCATCTTATGACCTTCTGTCATGGTCGTAACAGAAGACCTCAGCAACAAAAGTGGTTCTCTGTTGACACCAGAACAGAAGACCTCATAGGTATTCTGCTTAAGTACTCGAAATCTGCTATTCTTCTCTTAGCACAGAAACAATCAACAAAAGACCCACTTGCAGTCAAAATGGAAAAAGGAATAGAAAAAAATATTATAAGAAATTACGTGACAAAATTTCTTATAGAATTATTTTACCAAAAGCAAGTAATTCTATCATGTGGAAGCATTGAACAAACACTTAACCTTAATACTGAATTTCTTTGAGCTAAAGAAATAAAGATAAATCATCTTTATCTTTGCCTTGAAATGAGGAATCAAGTTGAGTGAGGATACATAATCCGTGTCACAAGAAGACAAGAATCAACCATGTTGCCCCAGTCAAGTGGAACAACGCAAGTAGATCAAGCAACGATCAAGATTGAATCACTCAGCCAACAGAGGAGATTCAACAACAAAGTTTATAAATATAGAAGGAGTGCGGGAAGATCAAGTGTGGCACGAGATGTGGCAACATATGGTCTATAGGAACCTAGTGGAACCGAAGGGAATCAAAATATACACGAAAACATCCAGCTAGATGATTCTCCTTCACCACTCTGGTAACCACCTCACTCATCTAATGCTCTTAGAATAGCTCAGAATTCATACACATCTACAGAGCTTAGATTAGTTGGTAGAGTAGTTTAAACCCATGTAAACTAGGCTAGTGTTATACATTCTAGAAAATGTGTGATCATCCATAAGGTGAGGACAAGGACATGATTAGCTTCTGGCTAGGCAATGCCATTAGTGAAAAACCTTGGAGGACATGAGTAGCTTGTAAGAGTCTGATTCGTCGTGAAAAACCTCACTATCTATGCATGGGCCAAGGGTAGATTGGGCACTAAATGTAATGGGATATTCATTTAGTGGAAATCCATCTGAAATAGGTTGGGACTAGATGTAGGAGGATTACACCACCTCTGAACCAGGATATATCTTCTGTACCTTTTATATTCAGCACCCAACACATACTTCAGTTCTCACTCACCTTCATACTATCCCAAAAGCTTGCATATTCACTGTCCAGAAAACTCTCTAAAGTTTTCTTTGAATCAAAACTCCTTACCTACATACTTCAAAGAGATCTATGTCAATAGGTCTAAATCCTTCACACAAAGGTGTTCTGTCCAACCATCTCTGTCACAACTAAAAGGGTCATAACCTTTGTTACTATAAAGTGTCACACTCTTGAGGTCAAGACTTCCGCTGTATGTTTCAATATCTCTCAAAAGATATCGGAACACGTTCTGTTTGAGGAGAAAGGGTTGAAAAAGAAAAGATATTTTCAAGTCTATTCACACCCCATCTATAGACTTCTACCTCACATGGGACCATCAATTGGTATCAGAGCGGTTGTTCAAAGAGTCAGTTTCTTAACCGGCTTATTTTGAACAAAAGATCAACCACCAATTTCCAAAAACACTTATAAGACAATAGAGATGGAACACACTATGAAGGATACTCTTCAAGAAGAAACAAGGAAGGAGAAAGCAAGCTTTTATCACAAGTCGAGGAAAGGGACTGCTATTCAACAACAAGAAGAAGTCAAATGTGTGAATTATGCCCAAATTTCAACAGTCGAATATACTAATAATAATTGAAAGAATTAAAATAGTAGAACATAAAATTTCACCAATAACGTATACCGTGTATGTAGAATGATGAATCCATTAAGAACAATACACAGTATTCGAACAGCTAGAGAGAGAATTTCTAATCTACGTGCTCTACCAGAATAATATGCGGAATAGAATGTGTAGAGACATAGAGCTGTTTTCGGCCATCTCAGCCTATATTTATAGGAGAGATGCTCGACCAGCCCTATTACAATTAGGAATGCAGCTTTAGGCGTGTGGGCTTATTAGAGCAAGATTATATGGGACTAATTCTCTCTCAGCTAAACAAATTAATTACAAAGACTCATTAAACAAATTACAAATAAATTGAACACAATAAATAATTATTCTAACATCAAACCTACTATCATGACATCACAATTCTGGCCAACTCTATCAAAGAAAGATGCTCATGAAGAGGTATATTCAAATACATCCCTAGTAACTCAGTTTATCTTGAATTTTCAAACCTATATTCCAACTGTGCTTCACTTCATAGAACATTCAGATAAGTTTATTCCTTTCACAAATTGAAAATCTTGAACATCAGAAAGTCCAAATAGTAACTTGACTAAGAGGATAATCTGATGCTTAAGATTAATCTTATAAGGAATAAAAGCTGAGAGATCTCATTAAGGTCATCACTAATGAAGATCATACTACTGGATTGGCATTCAATATGACTTTATCAATTCTGTCCCCAACCTCCTGAAAACTAAAAACACTTACTGGTCCATCCATTATCCATATCAACTCCTTAAACAAATGGACAAGTAACAAACTATATATTTCCACATCATCATATACCCTCCTTACCCTTACTCCCATACCAGAGAGCCTATCACTCACCCTTCTGGTTGACAACATTCTTAGGAAGTCAATCAATTCACTAAAAGGGATCAAAGAAGGTTCAAAAGAGATTCAATTATATAAAGGGAGAAGAGAGCAACCAATATCATGAAACAAACAAATATCTAATGATTTCATTATTCATCAATTGACATCTGATGCTTATTGTTAGTACCCAATTTTGATAGATTTTGATGATTCCACTATGTAACACCGACCCCGAGCATATTTACTTTTAGTAAATTATGTAATAAACCTTGAAGGATGATTTAATAATTTGCGTGATTGTAAATTTTATTATTTCTTTTACGTGAATAGTAAATTGCACGTGGGGCCCACAGCGGGAACGGGGACCGCCCGATAATTCCCGAACCCCATATTATATTCATCTTGGTCTACATGACATCCATATAGTTGAGGATATTTTATTTGGGCCATAGGAAAGGCACAGAGTTGACCGGTGGTCAAACGAGGCCCAATTACCGGTATTGGTAATGTAGCGGATAACAGCCCGAAATGAGTTTCAGAGACTCCAAAATTAATGTTGGGGAATGTACATCTATTCTAAAGGCCCATAATTATTAGGAACGCGTGATATAATTTATCCGGCCCGATAAAATAAAATATGACTAAAATAGTCCGAAAAATACAACTTTCGGGGTCGATTGTACATACCGGACATAATGGGATGACCTCCCACATGAGTGGGGGCCACCCCACGTTTTTAGGAGTGCTGAGTGACCAAATAACATGGGAAGGACGGATGATGGAGATGGGAAGCCTCATGGAGACAAAAACCCACACCCCATGTCCTCCCTTAGTACCATTCTTGGTCTTTGATTGAGAGTAGATACATCCTCCTTCATTTTGAGCCATACACACAGAGAGAATAGGAGAGAAGCTCTGGAGGAAAGCTCTCACAAAGCTCCATTTTGAAGGAAGCAAGGGGAGAAGAAATCCAAGGAGAAAAGGAGAGTGTTTAAGGTAAGAACATAACTATTGTTCTTTAACTAGTTTTATGGAGTATGATTTGTAAGAAATCATATGGTGGATTAAACCTTGAGTTCTACACGTTTAAAAGTGTAGAATATTGTTATAAAGTGGTGGTAATTAACTTAGAAGGGTTGGCAAATCGATAGGAGTCGAAACCGCCGGAAACCGCCACTCCAAAGGAGCTGTTCGTAGCTGCAGACTACGAAAGCCGCCCGGCTTTTGCCCAGGCAGTCCAGTTTTGCCTTGTCATCGGTTTAAAACGAGGATTTATCGGGGAGCTCAACAAAGGAAACTATTTCAGCACATCATAAGGTGAGGATGGCTGACTATATTGCTTATAATTAGTGAGTTAATTTCATGAGATTACCGAAAGTAATTAAATGCGTTTTTATGGATTATTAAGGATTAATAATGCCTAAAAATGAAAAGACTAAATGTCTAAAGAAAAAGGAACATGATATACAAATTTAAGAGTAAATTGTGTATGTTCATGTGTTATGAGTACGTTGACTTGAAAGTGGAATTTATTATGAAACATATGTTGAAATATACTTTTTTCTTCATATTAGAATATATGAGTGATTAAAAGTGATATTTTGAATATTGAGATAAATGATATTTTCAAAGGAAAATCAGTTGGAATTGTCTATATGACTATGAGTTGAGAACTTGGTTTGTTGATATTAATTTGACTAGTATTAAGATACTAGTTGGACATTAAAATGAAATGTTGTTAAGATTAATCCTAAGGTTGGATTGTGAAATGTTATGCCTTAAGTAGTCTTAAGAGATGCTTTAAGGTAGGAAAGTATGAACTTTAAGTTATACTAGGGGTAGGCCTTAAGGGATACCCAAGATAATGTAAATATTAAATTGATCCTAGATATAGGATTGGCCTACGGGTGTGCTCGGTAGTCCTTGTGGATAGCCGGTTGAATTATGGAAATATGTAAGGACCATGGCCCTTCCCGACTCTAGAGAGCGGGGTTGGATAGCATGGACTTACATCGTGATCACGGGTTAGGGTGGAATCTGAATCGGAGACCTAACTAGGTTCCGGTAGCGGTAACACATAAGATAGGACCCCGAATGACCTTACCTTCCTACGGGATGATGGGTATGAGTCCAGGGGCGGGATGTTGGAGTCCGAACCGGGAGCCTCATGAGGTCACGGACAGCGGTAGCAAGTCCCGTAGAAATAATAAGACCCAAGGGTTGGGTTGTGAAAATGATAAATGAAAAGGAACATATAAGAAGGGCCGTGTGCCGACAAATAAATAAATTCACTTGTTATAAAGATAATAAGTGGGAAATATAAATTGTTATTTATATTACGATATCACCCTATTTTGAGGGTCTTGGAAATTAAAACGTTGATTATACTTAGTATAGTTGCTATTGTACTTGTCAAATATTTCCAAGTACTGACCTCCCCTTCACGGGGGAGGCCACCTCACAGTTTCAGGTAGAACTTGAAGGTTGCTACCGGCGCCCGTTGCTTCGGGGATATTCAAGGGAGAAGACGTGGTTCGTGCTTCTTCTGTTTCCCGTTTTCAAAACAATTATAACAGTGCTCATGGATATTATTTTTGAATAATTATTTGGGGGCTTGTATGCCCATGTTTGCCAAAGTGTGGCTAAGACGTTTTTATTAAATGCTTCCGCTGTTTTAAATGAATGTTTTACATTATGTTTGTTTATGGCTGTACTATGTGTGAATGATATTCATGACGCCTTGTATAGTATGGATGAGTTGGACTGCGGTTGACTATTCGTACTGTACGGCGGGTTGTTGACATGTCCGGCTAGGTCCGGGGCGTGACAATTTAATTGTTATCAGAGCCTTAGTTCGTAAACATCATAATGAAGCTTCAAAATTTCTTTTGAAAACGAATTTGAAAACCATGAGCATAAGGTTTTGTACTTATAGAACTTTTGGTACTTGAGTTGCAATGTCTCTAATTGTTAAGATGGTACCCTTAGCAATTGGTATGGCGGTGATTTGAGCCAAAGGATGTCTTTAAGTGCCTATCCGTCAATTGACATTTGATACGAGTCTAATGACTCATTCTAAATTTCTTTCAGAAATGGAACGTACCGGGAAAGTTACTCGACGGAACCCGACTGACCAGGCACTGGGAGGATCCCAACGTGGCAGCCGGGGAGGGTCGAGGGTGTCTCGGGGACAGGGTCATGCAGGCCACTCACTGACGGTGAGTGACGGTCATGTGGAGACGTATGATGAGCAATATGAGTCCGAGGAGGATTCAACTTACCAACCGGGAACCGAACCGGTGGAAACCCCATATGACGGGGAAGATGATGTGAGCGAAGAGAGCGACGATAATGATGCTCTTGAAAGAATAGAGGAACTACTCCGACAGTACCACCAAGATCGCCAAAGGCGCCGGGCAAGGCGTGCTTTGGAAGGGGCTTCAAGAAGAGGAAGCCGTGTGACTCCTAGGGAGATCATAGAACCCCGAGGAGGGGGAGGTGCTGAGGTCCCTATAATAAGGATCTCAAAGTACCTCAAAGAGGCAAGAGACTTGGGATGTAAACTGTTTGATGGAACGGGGGACATCTCCGTGGCGGCCGAGTGGATCAAAAGATTCAACGAGGCGGCCCTCGACATGCAACTACCACCCCACATGAAGTTGAGAGTAGCCACGAGGCTACTAGAAGGCATGGCGTCCACATGGTGGGATGGAACAAAAGGGAAGTACGGTGAGGCCATCACTTGGGAGAATTTCCAACAGGAGTTCTTCAGCCAATACTACTCCGACTTCGAGGTGAACTTGAAGAGGAGGGAGTACACGAATTTGACCCAAGGAGGTGAATGTACGGTGAAGGAACTTGAGCACAAATTCAGAAAGCTTGCTGAGTTCATACCGGAGTACATTTGTGATGAAAACCGGATGGTGAACCACTTCTGGGATGCCTTGGACCTTGACATACGCGAGAGGGCAACACAATTGCCTAATATGACGTTTAGTCAAGTGGTTGAACAAGGCTTGAAGGGGGAGAAAGAGTGGGAGGAAAGAAAACGAAGGAATGTCGAGGAGGCAAAGAAAAGAAAATGGGAGAACCATGGCCCTCAAGGTTCTAACAAGAAGGGGAACCACGGGGGAGGCGGATCTTTCAAAACCCCTGCACCACCGGTAAGGGGAAATCAAGGCCCGAGTGGGCAAAGCTCTATGTCACAAGGCTTAGGCGTGAAGAAGTGCAGCAATTGCAAGAAGAACCACTTTGGCAAGTGCCGCGATCCCCCGAGGTGTTATCAATGCGGGGAGGTCGGGCATTTGAAGGTGAGTTGCCCACAACTTGGGCGAGCCATGGGGGCCGGACCAAGTAGTGCAACGACGGTGAGCAGGAACCGAACCGGAGCACCAAATGCTAGCGGTGGTCACGGTGGGGCGAGTTCCAGCAACGCGCCATCCGTAAATCAAGGAAGGACCCAAGCTCGGGTCTATGCTATGACGGAGGCGGATGCTCGTGCCAACCCGGACTCCGTTGCGGGTAATTCCTTAAACTCACGTATTAATTTATTATAAACAATAAAAGTGTGGAACTTGTAAATTTATAACCCCGACGAGTTTGGTCGGGTTTGAGGGGGAAAAGGGGAGGAGAATCCTCGCCCTGGGCGAATGCCCCCCGGCATTGACGAAAGCCGCCCGACTTCCGTCTTGATTTATTGGAACAAAAACTACGGCAACGAATGCCGGCCGGCTTCCACCAAGAACCGCCCGGCTTTCATATATATTAAATCAGTAATTTTCCTCGCAAACGAAAACCGGCCGGCTTTCACAGAAACCGGCCGGCATTTGGAACATTTACTCCGGAATAACCTGCGGCGCTCAAAGTCGCCCGGCTTTGGTGAAAGCCGCCCGGCTTTCGTTAGGCCTGGGGATTCCTGCGCTGCTGAAACCCGGCCGGGTTTCGTAGAAACCGGCCGACCTTGAAATCCGTTCAATGAATAAAACTACGGCGACGAAAACCGGCCGGCTTTCGTGAAAGCCGCCCGACTTTCGTGAAAGTCGCCCGACTTTCGTGATTTTATACAAGAAATTGTTCTCGCAGACGAAACCCGGCCGGCATTCGTGAAAGGCGGCCGGCTTTCACCCGGATTGGTCCTAGAACGGTCCTAAAGGTTAGAAACCGGGAAATTTCGGAAGGGTGTCGAACGGACTCCACCCGAACCACAACCAACATACCCTACGACTTAAGAAACGAGTCTATTAATTAGATAGTGTGTCTTACATTACTTATGAATATAGGAACACTAAAGATAAACGGGAGAGACACAAGGATCCTTATTGATACCAGGGCGCAACGATCATTTGTGAGTGAGGCGTTCGCCAGCGGATTCAACGGACCACTTGTACCGATAAATCAAACCCTAGTGGTATCCACGCCTCTAGGGGATGATATCGAAAGAGATAGCCACTATCCATCGTGTGAGGTGGAGGTGGAGGGACAGAACTTGACGTGTGACTTCGTACCGCTGAGCATGATCGAGTTCGACGCGATCCTTGGGATGGATTGGCTAGAGAAGCATCATGCTAGGGTTGATTGTTATACGAAGGTTCTTGAACTCGAAAGCGGTGAAGGTTTGACCTTACGTTTTGAGGGAGATAGAGGCAAATCAAACAGTTGTATCATATCCGCCGTGAGAGCGAGGAATATGATGAGAAAGGGATGCCACGCATATTGTAAGGAATAAATGTAATTAGATTTTGATGATGCTATAGGTTTTTTTTAAATACCCCTTAGAAAATTTGTATTAGAATTTTTCTTGTAATTGTTCTAGTATAGTCGACTGACAGAAGACCCCCAGACAGAAGCTCTTTTGGCCCTCTGGTGATAGTGCCTTCACAGAAGTCCTCCTGACTCTCTGTTGGACTTCACCTAGGCAGAAGCACTTAGGTCCTCTGTTGGCCTCTAACAGAACAGAAGGACTGGAGACCCTCTGCTGTCATCCGTTGCAACAGAAGTGCTCATGACCTTCTCTGGTGTACACTCTGATAAAGAGACCAGAAGGCTTGACACTTAGAGAAATTCAAGTTTACTTCCAAGCCGGCGAAATCAACGGAAGATTCTCTAACGGCTAGAAGACTTCAACGGAAAAGCTACAGTACGTACATTAAATGCTCATTTAATGCGGATACGTACGAGAAGATATTTAAAGCAAATAATTGATCACCATTTGGAAAGAATCTTCTCAAAATAGCAAGTCGCCGAATTCAGTGGGTCCAACCGGTCAAGTCAACAACACGCGCATTAAATGCAGTTGTCCTCCTTCACCTCCAACGGGAAGACAACCCTAAGTATAAAAGATACTCTTCGAAGAACATAGAGAGAACTTTTGCTCTGCTAACTTTGCCAACTTCACCACATTCTTTGCGAGAAAAACACATTCAAATCATTCAAGGCAAAAAGGTCCTCTTGAGATTCAAACTCTTCATCCTCAACAAGAGAGACACAAGTTGGAAAGAATATACTTTCATATCATCAAATCCAACAAGAGCAAGATTCCAACAGTTCTTCAACAACTTCAAGCACTTCATCTACAAATCTTTTGTAACGAAGCAAGTTGGAGGAACCCCTGTTTCAACAGAAACTCTTCTTGTTACAGGAAGGACGTCCAAGTAACTGGAGTAGTGAAGTGGTGATACTTCCGGGAAGCTCAGTGAAAGGACCAGTCTTAAAGGAAGCTAGGCAGTGCATCCCAGGAGACATCTAGGCTTGAAGAAGACGTGGAGAGCTTCTTAAGTGCTAGGACTAAGGCGTTGTAAACGGTCGTTTTTACAAGCTTAGTGGAACAGTGGATTAGAGGAACGAGTTGTTCCTTGAACCACTATAAAAATCCCTGGTGTCATTTACTTACTGTTTTAATATTTGCACTTAGATAGAACTGTCTAACTCCTTAAACTCGGTATCTGTGTTCAGCAGAACTTGTCCTACGAGTTAACAGAAGGCCTACTGCCTTTGCTTCTCTGAGGCTAAATCAACAGAACCCCTAACAGAACCTTATCCGCTGCCAGTCTGTTCTGACAACAGAACATGCTATTCTGTAAAATCTGGTACTTAGTTTAAAAAAAGCTAAAAACCAATACAGTCTATTCACCCCCTCTAGACTGTATCCAGTACAACCGGGACCAACAAGTGGTATCAGAGCCTCCTTGTTCTAATAATCTCTTAGGTTATTTTACTGAACAAAGATCCACTTGTTTTTCTGTTATTTTCCTCATTTCTATCCGATATAATGGATCACTCTCTTGCCAAGAATCTTATGTTCTCAGATCTTAAGTTTGATGACTGGAGGATCCGGATGAAAGCACATCTCTGTGCTCTGCATGATGAGATGTGGGAAGTTCTTGACATTGGACCTTTCACAAGCTTCCAGAAGGTCAATCCTGAGCATGCTATTGACAACACCAGACGCCAGATGATCAGTAAAGCCAAGTCAGAATGGACCACTGAAGAGAGAAGAAAATACAATCTAGACAATATTGCTAAGGACATCCTCTACAAATCCATTGATGACAGATACTTCAACAGAATAAAGAAATGCAGAACCGCAAAGGAAATCTGGGATACTCTCGAGCTCATTGGGGCCGGTGATGAGCAAGAGAAAGATAACAAGCTGACCATAGCCAACAAAAAGTTTGATGATTTCAAGCTGCTCCCTGGAGAAACCATCTCCAAAATGTATGATAGGCTCCTCACCCTTACTGGAGAAATCTCAGAGCTTGGCAAAGAACTCACCACCAAGGAGATCAACCTCAAAGTATTGAGAGACCTTCCCTCTGCATGGAAGATGAAGGTGGTTGCGGTCCAAGCCAGCAAAGATGTGAAGACCTATCCAACAGACAAGCTCATCTCTGATCTCAAAGCTCATGAGTTCGAGATGATTGAAGAGAAGGAAGATGTGCCAGAAGAGAGAACCACAGCTCTTACAGCCAGTACATCTAAGGTAAATGATTTTGACCCATCAATACTTTTATCTGACGAATATATGGCTGCCTTTGCCAGGAGATTCAAAAAGTTTATGAAGATTCCTAAAGATGGAAGAAGCCCATCTTCCAGCAGATAACCATACCAGAAGGTCAAACCAACAGAGAGCAGTGGAGAGCTTCTCTGTTACAATTGCAGACAACCTGGTCACTTCAAGGCAGATTGCCCCCATCCAAGGGTGTCCAAGAGACAAGGACATGATGGAGAAAAGGAGAAGTTCGAAGACAATCCCAGAAGAAGAAAAGCACTTGTCACAGAACACGTCGAGAAAGACCCTCTGTCAGAGACAGAATCCAGTTCTGACTCCGATTCTGATGAGGCATTTTGTTGCCTAGATACATAGACAGAAGACCTATGCCTCATGGCTCAATCTGATGATGAGGTATCCTCCTCTTCTAATTCTCGTTTTTCTTCGGTAAGCACAGCCTTAAATGATGATGCAATGTCATCATTATGGGAAGAGTTTAGAACTATCCAGACAACTTATTCTTTAGTTAAAGAAGAAAACAGTAAGCTAAAAATAGAACTCTCTAACTTAAGAAAAGAGACTGAGGTAAAAGTCAATCTCTTAACTAAGGAAAGGGACTCTGTCAAAGCTGAAAATGTTTCTCTTCTCGACAGAATAAGAGATATTCAGCATTTGGAAGTCAGGTTTAACAGTCTTATGAAAATGCAAACTTCTCTTAAGGCTGTTAATGTTGATCAAATGCTACCCTCCGGTTCTGGTCTTGGATATGTTGCAACAGAATCCGGTGAGCCTTCTGTAAAACCTAGCACCAAAGTTGTTATGGTTGATAAGGTCATAGAGCCACGGACTTCTAGCCCCATTTGTCATGCTGGTGTATCTGGCACCAAGGTTATTCATGAGAAAGTCAGACCAGAGAAGGAAAAGATAAAGGTTCAGCAGAAACCCATTTTAAAAATTAATGAACCTGGCAGAAAACCTAACAACAGAAAAGGTTTTCAGAATACCACAAATCAAAGACAAACCCATAACAGACAAACTCATGATAACTGTGTCAGAGATGATCACCAGAAAGGCAGATATCAAGAGAAAGTTAACTTTAGGCAGAAAAAGTTGGCTGGTCAACTTAAGAAGCCCAAAGCTAACCGCCCCTCTACTCTTGATAGTATATGGGACTTCTTCCTTACCAAGAAGGCTATGCAGAAGTATGTAAACCGGAAGCATGATCCCCACAAGCATCTGCCCAAAGTGAATCACACTTCGGTTTACTATGACTACCAGGTGGACAATGGATACCACCCACCAAGGTTTCACTTGATGAGACCAAAGTGGTACCGGCTGCCAAGACTACATGACCCCCTAGGACCCAACATTGCTTGGGTACCTAAACCTTTCTTTTAATTTTGCAGGAACTGTGTGCTGGAGCTATCTCTGAACAAGAATGGTTTATTGATAGTGGATGCTCCAGGCACATGACATGTGACAGATGTTGCCTAACAGAGTTCCAGAAATGCAAAGGACCTAAAGTTACCTTTGGAGGTAATGACAAAGAAGGTCAAACAAAAGGAAGAGGAAAGCTGATCAAGAACCAGATAGTCATTGATGATGTTTCATATGTCAAAGGACTGAAGTTCAACTTGCCGAGTGCTAGCCAATTCTGTGACAAAGGCTACACTGTTGAATTCACAAAGGACCTCTGCTATGTGAAGCATGAGACAACAAAGGAAGTGGTACTGACTGCATCAAGAAAGAAGAACATCTATGTAGTTGATTGGAAGACTGCCAAAGATGGTGTGTGCTTGATAGCAAAAGGAGATTCAAAGCTAAGCTGGGACTGGCACAAAAAGCTCAACCATCTGAATTTCAAGACAATCATCAAACTGGCCAGAGAACACATTGTAGAAGGGCTACCAGACATTGTGTAAAAGAAGGAGACCCTCTGCAGTGCATGTCAGAAGGGCAAACAAGTGAAGAATTCCTTCAAACCTATTGCTGGAGATCTTTCTACTAGTCCTTTAAATCTGATCCACATGGATTTATTTGGACCAGTTGAAACTCCGAGTGTAAGTGGCAAAAGATACACACTTGTCATGGTGGATGACTATTCCAGATATACATGGACTATCTTTCTAACAAAGAAGAATGAAACTCTTCAGAAGTTGCCCTCTCTGTTAAAGCAACTTCAGACTGAGAAGAATTTGAAAGTGAAGACAATCAGATCAGACAGAGGAACTGAATTTGTCAACCAAGTCATAAAAGACTTCTGTGATCAGAATGGAACTTTGCATCAACTCTCTGCCGCCAGAACCCCTCAACAGAATGGCGTAGCAGAAAGAAGGAACAGAACCTTGAAAGAAGCTGCAAGAACAATGATTGCAGAATCTGGACTACCAATGAGATACTGGGCTGAAGCAATCAACACTGCATGCTACACCCAGAACAAAAGCATGATCAACAAGAATCACAAGAAGACTCCTTATGAACTTTGGAAAGGAAGGAAACCAAACATCAGCTACTTTCATGTGTTCGGTTGCAAATGCTACATTCTCAACAATGGAAAGGAACATCTGAAGGTCTTTCAAGAGAAAGCTGATGAAGGTGTATTCATAGGCTACTCAAGTACTAGCAAAGCCTATAGAGTACTCAACAGAAGAACCCTACATGTTGAAGAATCTATACATGTAAAATTGGATGACAGCACATCTGTTGAAGATGTGACAGATACCCTCAAAGAAGTCAACATCGAAGATAGAATACCTGAACCGACAGAAGAGGTTGCAGTTAATCCAGTGTTTCCAACACCTGCACCAAACCCCCTTCTGTTGAATGAAGATGAAGACTCTGAAGATGAGGAAGCGGAGAGACCAAGACAACAGCTGACAGAACCTGATCTAACATGGTTAAGAGATCATCCCCCTGACCAAGTGATTGGTCAAATCAGAAGTGGAGTTCAAACCAGATCCACATCAAGAAGAGAAACAATGTTTGCCTGCTATATATCTCAAATGGAACCCATGACTGCGGAAGAAGCTCTTGCAGATTCAGATTGGATCAATGCAATGCAGGAAAAGCTTACTCAGTTTGAAAGGAACAAAGTATGGGAACTTGTTCCTAGACCAAAGCACCAGAATGTCATTGGTACCAAATGGGTATTCAAGAACAAAGCTGATGAAGATGGCAACATTGTAAGGAATAAAGCAAGGCTGGTAGCTAAAGGATATTGCCAAGAAGAAGGAATAGATTTTGATGAGACCTTTGCACCAGTTGCCAGACTTGAAGCCATCAGAATCTTTCTAGCCTATGCTGCTTACAACAACATCAAGGTCTACCAGATGGATGTCAAGAGTGCATTTCTAAATGGAGATCTTGAAGAAGAAGTTTATGTGGAACAACCACCAGGTTTTGTCATTCCTACTCAACCCTCCTGTGTCTACAAGCTTAAAAAGGCCCTATATGGTCTTAAGCAAGCTCCCAGAGCATGGTATGACACATTGTCTCTTTTCCTAGTGAACCATGGGTTTACCAAGGGAAAGGTTGACAAAACTCTATTTCAAATCTCTGTTGCTAATCACATTCTGTTAGTACAAATATATGTTGATGATATTATATTTGGTAGTACTAATCCAGAACTGTGCAAGAAATTTTCTCAAGTGATGCAGAGTCAATTTGAAATGAGTATGATGGGAGAACTCAGCTACTTTCTAGGACTACAAGTCAAACAAGTTCCAGAAGGAATTTTTATCAATCAAGGGAAATACACCAGAGACTTGATCAAGAAGTTTGGAGTGGAAGGCAAGTCATCAGTAAAGATTCCCATGAACACTTCTCAAGGAATTGGACCAGATGATGAAGGAAAGGATGTAGATGCTACAACATACAGAGGAATAATAGGATAGTAAAGATTCCCATGAACACTTCTCAAGGAATTGGACCAGATGATGAAGGAAAGGATGTAGATGCTACAACATACAGAGGAATAATAGGATCTATGTTGTATCTGACTGCAAGCAGACCAGACATATCATTCTCTGTTGGAATCTGTGCCAGATACCAATCAAAGCCCAAGGAGAGCCATCTAAGTGCTGCAAAAAGAATCATCAGATATATCAAAGGAAATCCAAATGCAGGCCTATGGTATCCCAAGGGAGGTAACTTTGAACTAATTGGTTACTCTGACTCAGATTTTGCAGGTTGCAGACTAGACAGAAAGAGCACCTCTGGTCACTGCCAATTGCTAGGAGGAAGGCTTGTTTCCTGGTTTAGCAAAAAGCAGAACTCTATCTCAACAAGTACAGCTGAAGCTGAGTACATTGCAGCTGGGAGTTGCTGTGCTCAGTTACTCTGGATGAAGCAACAACTGAAGGACTATGGAATTCAAGCAAAGGAGATCAAGCTGTTGTGTGACAACACCAGTGCCATTGCTATCACTCAGAATCCAGTTCTTCATTCCAGGAAAAAGCACATTGAGATCAGACATCACTTCATCAGAGATCATGTTGAGAAGAAGCACATATGCATGGAGCATGTGTCAACAGAAGACCAGCTAGCAGACATTCTAACCAAGCCCTTACCTGAGGCCAGGTTCAACAAGCTAAGAGAGGAATTGGGAATGATGGATGATATTCCAAGAGAAAGTTGAAAGAAAGACTCTCTGTTGCAGATTCTCTGTCAACAGAACCCTTGTACAGAACCCCTTCTGTTCTTCATCTCGAACAGAGAACCTCAGTGCACATCAGAACATCATCGACAGCAGACCTTCTTACTTATCCAACAGAAGGTTGTGGACTTAGAAATCTTTCGAGGAACGGGTGACCTGGTAACTTATTAAAGGTCTTTTACCCCTTTACCCTTAAAACGGCTTTATAGCCGCATTATACTTACTGCGCCCCCTTTCGCATTAAACTGAAACCTCGAAACTACCAATAATCTCAAACGTCCATTAACCCAAACCCTTATATACCATTTTCTCTAAACTAAACTGCTACTACTTCCTCTACTCTAAAACCTTCATAATCTCATATCCCTCTAGCTCTCAAACTCTCAGAACTTTCAGAAATGGCTTTCATCAACATCAACGACCTCACCCAAGCAGAAATTGAACTTCTCGTCAAGAACATCTACACTGGGATGAACTGCGACCTCTCCGCACTCCCAGAACTGGCCGCCAATCATGAAACCATGGAGAAGATAATCCGGGGAATGAAGGATTCCCAGCTGGATAAAGTGGTGGGATTCCACTTCAACTCCTACAGCACAAGGGATGTAGCAGAGTTCTACCTCAACGCTACATATGAAGGCGAGACCATTAGGTCTAAGGTCAACGGGGATGACATAGTCCTCACCCTAGAAATCATCAACGCCCTCTTTGGCGTAGTGGAGAATCCACAAGAAGAGGACACTGAAGGGTTCATTGCCCTAGACAGTGTCAAGGTCACAGTGGATGAGTTCATCCGGCTTTACTGCAGACCAGAAGTTGCTGAGATTCCCAAGCTGAACATGAAGAAGAATCTTCTTCAGAGTGACTATGAGAAGTTGGTCAACATTTTCCACCGGTGTGTCTGGAGCAAGAGCACCTCTACAGATGATATGACTCTTCAGAATGCAAAGGCTGTCTTTGCAGTTCATCATGGGATGAACACCAACTGGGGACATGTAATTGCTAAATCCCTAATTGATTTCATCAAAAAGAAGGATAGGGAGACTGGACTGTTCAGAACCCCCATGGGTTATGGACTTCTGTTGTCTGAGCTAATGCTCAAAGCAAGAATTGGGCTAAGGAACCCAATTGATGCTGACTACACCAAGCTGCTCTTCCTCAACACCTCCAGTGACAGGAAGGTTGCTCTCAAGGCAGAGCAGAAAAGGCTGAGAACTCTTGAGTTCAACAGAGAAAAGCTACAACAGAAGGCTGTTCAGCCAAAGAAAATTACCAAGAAGCAACAAAAACCCTTTACTCCTTCGGATTCTGAAGAAGAAATGCCTTTGATCAAGAAGGTGGTCAAGAAGGTCCCTAAGAAGAAGACCACTCCTGTCAAAGTCCACAAGCTAGTGGCTAAGAAGGCTGTGATCAAGAGAAAGCAGCCTTCCCCCTCTCCAACATAGTCTACTCCTTCTGCTTCACCAGTTGCAAAGAAGATCAGGGTGATGATCCCTTTCATTCAGGAGGAACTTGAAGACTCCATTCACTCTGCACAACCCAACAAAAACGCTTGGCAGGGCAAGCGGATTGTGTTTGAGTCAAGTGACTCAGAAGAGGAAGTAGTGGTGCAGGATGCCACTACTCAGGGGGAACCACACCTCTCTCCTCCTGCTTCTACAAATGATCAACCACTGGTGGTTTCTTCACCAGAACACCAAGAAGCTAGCAAAACCTCAACCTCTGCAGATAGGCAATTCTTCAGGGTTCTTGCATGGAGAAAGTGGAGAGTGGGACCTCTCACTGAGCTGCTTAAAAATTTGTCCCACTTCATCTCTGAGGAAGAAGAAGTACTCCGATGGGCTGACACAGAAGATGTGGAACAATGCCTGGACAAAAACTTCCTTCTTTCAGTCCTACAGAAAAAGAAAGAGAAACACCAAGGAAATGCTCTTCTGTTCAAAGAATCACCAGAAGACCATGTGAAGGCTCTTCAAGAGCATGAGATGGATGATTTTGATGCTTGGCTGGTTGAAAAGAAAAGGAAAGAATCTATGATCAAGTTTCGACATAGTGCACATGGAGAAGGGGAACCCTCTACTGCAAATGATCTACCCTTGGTCATGGAAATGCTTGTCAAAGAATGGAGGGAATCTCTGTTCACAGAAACCGTCCTAGAGGTAGTCCCTACAACCATTCCTTCTCGCCCTCCCTCTCCTAAAATCACTTCACCTCAACCTCAACTGAAATCCCCATCACTCTCACAAAAATCCATCTCCAAACAGAAAACCCCTCCTATTCCCCAACAGAAAACCTCTTCACCATCACCTCCACCCTCCCCTCCACAACAACAGAAAGCTCCCTCACGCCAACCTCCACACCAACAGGAAAACCCCTCTACCAAGAAATCCATAACTCCAACCCCCTCTTCTCCAAAGTCTGCACCACAAGATGCAGCCATTCCTCTCTCCCCTCAACACTCTGTGGCTTCTACTCCCAGCAAGGAACCTATCTTCAAGATTCATTCATCTACTAGTGATAATGATGGGTTCCTCACTTCCTCCATAGCTGCTGACCTTACTTCCAAGAGGAGGAAGACCCCTCCCCAGAATGAAGAACAATCCAGAAGGCCTCCTATGCCTTGGTCAAGAGGTCTAGGTATGCCCGGGTATGCAGAATCCAAAGAAGCTAAGCCCCAAATCTCCTTCAATCAGTTTGTCACTGAGGCTGAGGACTTTGGTGGTAAAGTGCTTGATGGAATGGATCAACTGGCTGAGATCAACACTAAGCACCATGAACATATCACCTTTGTACATAATCATCTTGAGGCTGGACTTCAGCACATCTCAGAGAAGGTTGAAGCTCTGACTCAGACACTGGTCACCTTCATGGAATCATCATCTGCAAAACTTGATGCTGTTGCCAGAGAAGTTGATGGTGTCAACTCTGTTCTCTACTCCCAATCTCAGACTCTCAACAAGCAGAATAAACAACTCAAGGATATAACAGAATCCCTTGACATTGTACAATGGTATGAAGACCAATCTGCTGAGAAGTTTATGCAGCTACAACTCTTAAACAATGATCACAAAGATCAAGTGGCCAACCTGATCAAGAAGGATCAAGAGAGATATCAGAAGCTGATACTCCTCGAAGCTAGCTCTCAGGACATCAAGTCTGCTCTTGATCGTCAACAGAACCTGATAGAAGGTCTGACTTCTGTCACTCAAACCTTACCAGAAGCTCTTGAGCAGATTGCCATCTCCCAGGCAACAGAGTTCCAGAAGATTGCTATGATGATCTCTGACATGGATGATGCCAAAAAGGGGGAAAAGGAAAAGGACCCTCAACAGAAGAAATTGCCTCCTAGGCCAACTACTGGACCCTCATCTGATATTGATCCTACCCCTTACTTCCAGGCCTCCCAACAGAAGAAGAGAGAAGCTGGCACTCCAAGACCTTCTTCTCCTCGCAGAGGTTCTACCAAGAAGAAGAAGCCCTTGAGCTTAACTGAGTGGAGGCTTGGAGGCTCTCAAAAGATTGACAGAGCGCAGTTTGAAGAAATACAACAGAAGATGACCCCTACTCAAAGACAGAATCTCTATCTTGACAGAGACGGTCATATAAGGGTCAGACATGGTGGTTCCTTGGAAGAAGCTGAATATTGGTTTCACAAAAGAGTACTCCCAGGAAAGGATGTACATGAGGGAGTACTTCACTATTTGAATTGCAAGCTCTCTCCCATTTGGGCCTCTTGTCAAGCACCAGGAAATTTGGCTGGCATAAGAGAAGAAGTGAATACTGAACTTAAGAGCCTAAAAGAACAAGATCGAAGAACCAGAGCTGAAGCTGAAAGGGAGAATCTGTAATTCCTTTTAAACTTCTCTTAAAACTCTTGATCTAATAAAAGCTTATCTCTGCTCCTTCTAAGGTCTCTTTACTTCTATACTCTTTGTTGCTTACTGTTTTTTTCTGATACTTGTTTCTTTTTTATCTGCTATCTGAATGTACCGTACTCTTACTATCTTCCTATGCTAAGTTGCCCACCAAGATTTTAATGAAAAGTCTCTTACTTTAAATCTCTTATGGTGAAGGCACTTCTCTGGAAATAGTTAAAGGGTTTTGGTATCATCAAAAAGGGGGAAATTGTAAGGAATAAATGTAATTAGATTTTGATGATGCTATAGGTTATTTTAAATACCCCTTAGAAAATTTGTATTAGAATTTTTCTTGTAATTGTTCTAGTATAGTCGACTGACAGAAGACCCCCAAACAGAAGCTCTTTTGGCCCTCTGGTGATAGTGCCTTCACAGAAGTCCTCCTGACTCTCTGTTGGACTTCACCTAGGCAGAAGCACTTAGGTCCTCTGTTGGCCTCTAACAGAACAGAAGGACTGGAGACCCTCTGCTGTCATCCGTTGCAACAGAAGTGCTCATGACCTTCTCTGGTGTACACTCTGATAAAGAGACCAGAAGGCTTGACACTTAGAGAAATTCAAGTTTACTTCCAAGCCGGCGAAATCAACGGAAGATTCTCTAACGGCTAGAAGACTTCAACGGAAAAGCTACAGTACGTACATTAAATGCTCATTTAATGCGGATACGTATGAGAAGATATTTAAAGCAAATAATTGACCACCTTTTGGAAAGAATCTTCTCAAAATAGCAAGTCGCCGAATTCAGTGGGTCCAACCGGTCAAGTCAACAACACGCGCATTAAATGCAGTTGTCCTCCTTCACCTCCAACGGGAAGACAACCCTAAGTATAAAAGATACTCTTCGAAGAACATAGAGAGAACTTTTGCTCTGCTAACTTTGCCAACTTCACCACATTCTTTGCGAGAAGAACACATTCAAATCATTCAAGGCAAAAAGGTCCTCTTGAGATTCAAACTCTTCATCCTCAACAAGAGAGACACAAGTTGGAAAGAATATACTTTCATATCATCAAATCCATCAAGAGCAAGATTCCAACAGTTCTTCAACAACATCAAGCACTTCATCTACAAATCTTTTGTAACGAAGCAAGTTGGAGGAACCCCTGTTTCAACAGAAACTCTTCTTGTTACAAGAAGGACGTCCAAGTAACTGGAGTAGTGAAGTGGTGATACTTCCGGGAAGCTCAGTGAAAGGACCAGTCTTAAAGGAAGCCAGGCAGTGCATCCCAGGAGACATCTAGGCTTGAAGAAGACGTGGAGAGCTTCTTAAGTGCTAGGACTAAGGCGTTGTAAACGGTCGTTTTTACAAGCTTAGTGGAAGAATGGATTAGAGGAACGAGTTGTTCCTTGAACCACTATAAAAATCCCTGGTGTCATTTACTTACTGTTTTAATATTTGCACTTAGATAGAACTGTCTACCTCCTTAGACTCGGTATCTGTGTTCAGCAGAACTTGTCCTACGAGTTAACAGAAGGCCTACTGCCTTTGCTTCTCTGAGGCTAAATCAACAGAACCCCTAACAGAACCTTATCCGCTGCCAGTCTGTTCTGACAACAGAACAGGCTATTCTGTAAAATCTGGTACTTAGTTTAAAAAAAAGCTAAAAACCAATACAGTCTATTCACCCCCCCTCTAGACTGTATCCAATACAACCGGGACCAACACATATCTAGCTTACGTGGTGGACAAAACCAAAGAAGAGGTAGACATCAACGATGTGAGAGTTGTGTGCAAGTATCCGGATGTCTTCCCAAAAGACTTTCCGGGACTTCCACCCGATAGGGAGATTGAGTTCGTGATCGAGGTTGAACCCGACACCAAACCAATCTCTATACCGCCATACAGAATGGCACCCGCTGAACTTAACGAGTTGAAAACCCAATTGCGAGAGCTATTGGATAACGGTTTCATAAGGCCGAGTCACTCTCTGTGGGGAGCACCGGTCCTTTTCATGAAAAAGAAAGATGGAACGCTTCGAATGTGCATCGACTATCGTCAACTGAACAAGGTCACAATCAAGAATAGGTATCCCTTGCCTAGGATTGATGACTTGTTTGATCAGCTCCGAGGGGCGACAGTGTTCTCGATGATTGACTTGAGGTCGGGGTACCACCAACTGAGGATAAAGGATGATGAAATACCGAAGAGTGCATTCCGCACAAGGTATGGTCATTTCGAGTTCCTAGTTATGTCGTTCGGGCTAACCAACGCCCCGACGGCATTTATGGACTTGATGAACCGGGTATTTCATAAATACTTGGACCGGTTTGTGATTGTGTTCATAGATGATATCTTGATTTACTCGAAGAGTGAAGAAGAGCATGAGGAGCACTTGATACTTGTTCTTGAGACACTACGGGAGAAGCAACTCTATGCCAAGTTTTCCAAATGTGAATTTTGGCTAAGGGAGATTGGCTTTCTCGGGCATGTGGTTTCGGGATCAGGGATTGCCGTAGATAACAAGAAGATTGAGGCCATTACTGAATGGGAGAGGCCAAAGAACGTCAAGGAAATTCGTAGCTTCCTTGGATTGGCAGGGTACTACCGAAAATTTGTGGAGAAGTTCTCAGTTTTGGCATCGCCATTGACAAAGCTCACTCGAAAAGGGGCCAAGTTTGTATGGGATGACCGATGTGAGAAGGGATTCCTTGAACTGAAGAAGAGATTGACCGAGGCACCGGTACTCGCACTACCCAAACAGGGCGTGGGGTACGATGTCTACAGCGACGCAAGCATCCAAGGGCTTGGATGTGTCTTGATGCAGAATGGGAGGGTGATTGCCTATGCTTCACGACAGTTGAAAAAGCATGAGGTAAATTATCCCACTCATGACTTAGGGCTGGGGGCGGTGGTGTTCGCATTGAAGATTTGGAGACATTATCTCTACGGGGAAACATGTCATATATACACCGACCACAAAAGCCTGAAGTACGTGTTTACTCAGAAAGAGTTAAACATGAGACAGAGATGGTGGATGGAGTTGATAAAAGACTACCATCTAGTTATCGAGTACCACCCCGGTAAAGCCAACGTGGTAGCGGATGCCTTGAGCCGAAAGAATTCATCTGGGGCATTATTGACTAGCTTGAGGGCATTGAGAGCCCAATTGGAGGTATCTAGCGATGGTGCCTTGTTAGCTAGATTCGAGGTGAGACCTACATTACTTGATGAAATCAAGAAGGGTCAAGAAACCGACGAAGAACTTATGAAGATCCGTGAACGCATGCTAGCGGGACCGGTTGAGGATTTCAGGGAGAGGGACGATGGTCTCTTATTATTTCGTGACCGAGTGTGTGTACCGTTGGATGATGAGCTCCGAAAGTCCATCTTAGAGGAGGCTCATTCATCGGCGTATGCCATGCACCCGGGAGGCACGAAGATGTACCGTGATTTGAAGGAAAGTTACTGGTGGTCGGGTATGAAGAGGGAAATAGCCGAGTACATCAGTAGGTGTCTTACTTGTCAGCAAGTTAAGGCAGAACATCAGCATCCGGCTGGGTTACTACAGCCACTTTCCATTCCTGAATGAAAGTGGGAGCACGTGACTATGGATTTCGTGGTGGGGTTGCCATGAACGGTTAAGAACTATGATGCCGTATGGGTTGTGGTCGATAGGCTCACGAAAAGTGCACACTTTCTACCTATCAACACCACCTATGCATTGGAAAGGTTAGCCAAGTTGTATGTGGACGAGATCGTGAGGCTACATGGGGTTCCTATAACCATTGTATCTGATAGAGATCCACGATTCACATCACGATTTTGGCCGAAGTTCCAAGAATCTATGGGGACAAAGTTGAAATTCAGTACAACTTTCCATCCACAGACGGATGGGCAATCTGAGCGGGTTATACAGATATTAGAGGATATGCTGAGAGCCTGTGCATTGGAGTTCCAAGGGAGTTGGGACAACCATTTGTCACTTGTGGAGTTTGCCTATAACAACAGTTATCAGGCGAGTATAGGCATGCCTCCATACGAGGCATTGTATGGGAGGAGATGTCGTACACCTTTGTGTTGGGATGAGGTTGGCATGACCAAACTCGAGAGCACGGAACTGGTGGAAATCACCAAGTCAAAGGTGAAGATGATTCGTGACAGACTTAAGGCGGCACAGGATAGACAGAAGAGCTACGCCGATAAGCGCCGAAGAGCCTTAGAGTTTAAGGTTGGGGATGAGGTATTTTTGAAAGTTTCACCTTGGAAAGGAATCATCCGATTTCAGAGCCGAGGGAAACTCAACCCACGCTACATAGGGCCATTTGTGATTCTTGAAAGAATTGGGGCCGTAGCATACCGATTACAGTTGACTCCGGAGTTGGAAAAGATACATAATGTATTCCATGTGTCTATGCTTAAGAAGTATATGCCGGATCCATCTCATGTATTAGAAAAACCACCCGTGGAAATATAGGAAGACTTGAATTATGCCGTGCAACCGGTGAAGATACTTGACAGGAAAGTCAAGAAATTGAGAAGCAAGAAAGTTCCAATGGTTAAAATCCTTTGGAAAAGTGACCGAGTTGAGGAGGAAACTTGGGAAACGGAGGCCTTGATGAAGGAGCAATACGTGTTTTTGTTTGAATGAGCATTGTGAATTTCGGGGACGAAATTCCCGTTAAGGGGGGGGGGGGTGAACTTGTAACACCGACCCAGAGCATATTTACTTTTAGTAAATTATGTAATAAACCTTGAAGGATGATTTAATAATTTGCGTGATTGTAAATTTTATTATTTCTTTTACGTGAATAGTAAATTGCACGTGGGGCCCACAGCGGGAACGGGGACCGCCCGATAATTCCCGAACCCCATATTATATTCATATTGGTCTACATGACATCCATATAGTTGAGAATATTTTATTTGGCCATAGGAAAGGCACAGAGTTGACCGGTGGTCAAACGAGGCCCAATTAACGGTATTGGTAATGTAGCGGATAACAGCCCGAAATGAGTTTCGGAGACTCCAAAATTAATGTTGGGGAATGTACATCTATTCTAAAGGCCCATAATTATTAGGAACGCGTGATATAATTTATCCGGCCCCATAAAATAAAATATGACTAAAATAGTCCGAAAAATACAACTTTCGGGGTCGATTGTAGATACCGGGACGTAATGGGATGACCTCCCACATGAGTGAGGGCCACCCCACGTTTTTAGGAGTGCTGAGTGACCAAATAACATGGGAAGTACGGATGATGGAGATGGGAAGCCTCATGGAGACAAAAACCCACACCCCATGTCCTCCCTTAGTACCATTCTTGGTCTTTGATTGAGAGTAGATACATCCCCCTTCATTTTGAGCCATACACACAGAGAGAAAAGGAGAGAAGCTCTGGAGGAAATCTCTCACAAAGCTCAAGTTTGAAGGAAGCAAGGGGAGAAGAAATCCAAGGAGAAAAGGAGAGTGTTTAAGGTAAGAACATAACTATTGTTCTTTAACTAGTTTTATGGAGTATGATTTGTAAGAAATCATATGGTGGATTAAACCTTGAGTTCTACACGTTTAAAAGTGTAGAATATTGTTATAAAGTGGTGGTAATTAACTTAGAAGGGTTGGCAAATCGATAGGAGTCGAAACTGCCGGAAACCGCCACTCCAAAGGAGCTGTTCGTAGCTGCACACTACGAAAGCCGCCCGGCTTTCGTGAAAGCCGCCCGGCTTTTGCCCAGGCAGTCCAGTTTTTGCCTTGTCATCGGTTTAAAACGAGGATTTATCGGGGAGCTCAACAAAGGCAACTATTTCAGCACATCATAAGGTGAGGATGTCTGACTATATTGCTTATAATTAGTGAGTTAATTTCATGAGATTACCGAAGGTAATTAAATGTGTTTTTATGGATTATTAAGGATTAATAATGCCTAAAAATGAAAAGACTAAATGTCTAAAGAAAAAGGAACATGATATACAATATTAAGAGTAAATTGTGTATGTTCATGTGTTATGAGTATGTTGACTTGAAAGTGGAATTTATTATGAAACATATGTTGAAATATACTTTTTTCTTCATATTAGAATATTGAGTGATTAAAAGTGATATTTTGAATATTGAGATAAATGATATTTTCAAAGGAAAATCAGTTGGATTTGTCTATATGACTATGAGTTGAGAACTTGGTTTGTTGATATTAATTTGACTAGTATTAAGATACTAGTTGGACATTAAAATGAAATGTTGTTAAGATTGATCCTAAGGTTGGATTGTGAAATGTTATGCCTTAAGTAGTCTTAAGAGATGCTTTAAGATAGGAAAGTATGAACTTTAAGTTATACTAGGGGTAGGCCTTAAGGGATACCCAAGATAATGTAAATATTAAATTGATCCTAGATATAGGATTGGCCTACGGGTGTGCTCGGTAGTCCTTGTGGATAGCCAGTTGAATTATGGAAATAAGTAAGGACCATGGCCCTTCCCGACTCTAGAGAGCGGGGTTGGATAGCATGGACTTACATCGTGATCACGGGTTAGGGTGGAATCCGAATCGGAGACCTAACTAGGTTCTAGTAGCGGTAACACATCAGATAGGACCCCAAAGGGCCTTACCTTCCTACGGGATGATGGGTATGAGTCCAGGGGCGGGATGTTGGATTCCGAACCGGGAGCCTCATGAGGTCTCGGACAGCGGTAGCAAGTCCCGTAGAAATAATAAGACCCAAGGGTTGGGTTGTGCAAATGATAAATGAAAAGGAACATATAAGAAGGGCCGTGTGCCGACAAATAAATAAATTCACTTGTTATAAAGATAATAAGTGGGAAATATAAATTGTTATTTATATTACGATATCACCCTATGTTGAGGGTCTTGGAAATTAAAACGTTGATTATACTTAGTATAGTTGCTATTGTACTTGTCAAATATTTCCAAGTACTGACTTCCCCTTCACGGGGGAGGCCAACTCACAGTTTCAGGTAGAACTTGAAGGTTGCTACCGGCGCCCGTTGCTTCAGGGATATTCAAGGGAGAAGACGTGGTTTGTGCTTCTTCTGTTTCCCGTTTTCAAAATAATTATAACATTGCTCATGGATATTATTTTTGAATAATTATTTGGGGGCTTGTATGCTCATGTTTGCCAAAGTGTGGCTAAGACGTTTTTATTAAATGCTTCCGCTGTTTTAAATGAATGTTTTACATTATGTTTGTTTATGGCTGTACTATGTGTGAATGATATTCATGACGCCTTGTATAGTATGGATGAGTTGGACTGCGGTTGACTATTCGTACTGTACGGCGGGTTGTTGACGTGTGCGGCTAGGTCCGGGGCGTGACACACTATACTTAGCATGTGTGCATTGTGTCTCAATATTGTTTGTGTGTTAGCATTCAAAATTATGTGACAAAATAAAATGTACAATTTTTGAGTCGAATTAAATATTACCAGAAAAGTAAAAATGCACTAAGGTAATTTTTATTTACATTAATAGGATATTTAGATCCTACCGGTATATATTATTTTAGCTCAAAGATTAATTGTATGTCACATTTTAAAGAAAAGGAGCTCGGAAAATCAAATACATTGAATGTAAATGATTGAAGACAAAAAATTGACTGGCAATTAATACATGGGACCGGAGCATAGGACACATGTATTATTATTATGAGAAGATTTTCCGAAGAGATGCTTCAGCGGCTGAGATACTCAAGCACAAGAAGACGAATGTACAATTCGTCCTTGCAAGAATTTCAACGCCAGAGATTAATTCATCCTAACCAACGGATGAGATTAATCCAAAGGACAAGCCTATAAATATAGACTGAAACGAAAGTTTCTAACCAAGCTTTGAGCATCCAAAGTAGAGAAATACTCCTACAAGCATTCACGAGCTATCTAGCAAAAGAGAAAGTGCTATTCTAAACTTTACTCTCTGCTTGGACTCATGCTTCACTAAACTTCTAGTTTACAAGCTATTCGTTGCTAAATCATAGAAGTTTAGTTCCTAGTTGGAGGTTAGAACTTTCTTGTAACATTTCACAAGGTTTTGTAAACACTTAGGAGAACAGTTGTTCGGATCCTAAAGTGTAAGTAGATAGATAGAGTACCTTTTGATCCCCACTGGTACATTAGAGAAAAGTCTAAGGACTGAGTATCTTTGAGTGGTGCCATACTCATTGTGAAAAACCTTCAATCTAGGCCTAAGTGTTGTAAAGGCTAGATTGGCACTAAGTGTATTGGGCTTAATACTTTAGTGAAATCCATCTGAAAGAGGGTGGGACTGGACGTAGAAGGATTACACCACCTCTGAACCAGGATACAATGTGCGTTGATTTACATTCATTCAACAAAGCACACACTTAGCACTTCTTACAAAAAGATTGAAGTTTGCGAACAGAATCCTAAGCAGTTGTCTTAACTGACCCAACTGCTTATCCTACTGCTTAATTACTTACTTTCTTTGAGACCATTTTCACACAAGAGACATGCATCAATATCACTAAAAGGCCTGTTCTATCATTTTCCAGAAATTCATTTTCTAAGTATAGCAGGTGCCTCAGCAGTCCCCTGGTGTCCACCCAACTGCTGAGCCCTCTGCTCATATACACTTGTTTCTCTTGAACATCTCAATATCACCAGACCTTCATAACATTACCAACAAGGAGATTGACCAAACTGCTCTTTGAAATTCACCTTCTAAACTAAGTAAGTACCTCAGTAGTGCTCTCATCACCACTCAACTGCTGAGACCACTGCTCCAATAAAGCTCCTGATTACTTTTACTAAAGCACATTTTCTGAAAGCCCTCATCATTCTCAGCAACATTCCATCATCACTTTCATCAAACATCCAATATTTCCTCAGCAGTTGCCTTAGCAGTTCCCTGCTATCTAGCCAACTGCCAAGCCAAACTGCCAGACATTTGGGTTCAATCTTCTACCAGGATAGAAAATATTCACACACTGATTCCATAAAGGGTAAGACTTCCGCTGTGCATCTATAAATCTCTCAAAAGATTGTAGATCAACTCTTTAGAGGGAGAAACACTTTAAGATTGAAAAGGATTTAAAAGTCTATTCACCCCCTCTAGACTTTTACCCTAGCCCAAGAGGTCATCAAGCAAGCACGTGCCCAGGGGCCTCCATCTTCCGCACCTGTTGCTTCTCTCCTGCAATCAGAAAATAAAATGGAGATTGCTGCTCTCCTGAAACCTGCCGCTGCTGCACCTTCTTTTGCGTCAAAGGCTGATCCTCTACCTGCTGTTTCTGCTGCTGCACGTCCTTTGGATACTCAACTTTCAGCTGCTGCAACCTTTTCTGCTGCTGCACTCTCAGCTAATGCACAGTTTGCTGCTGCACTTCCGCAACCTACTTTTGTTGAAATGGAAGAACTGGTGATGAAATAGGCTGTTGCGGGGATGGATGGTGTTGCGCCGCTAACTAGCATGCTGCAATATGATCTGGAACTACCTAGTTTTGATCCTGAAGCTGATCCGGGTGTGCTGGAACATCATGGCAATTGGATAGAAAATATAAAGAGGAGAAATAAAAAAATACTCTATTTTTGTTAGTCGGTTGATGTTTGATTTTGTGATTTGGGGGTTGTCCCATTTCTTATTGAATGTTTTTATCTAGGTTAGGCTTTTCTAGCTTAGATAGTCATGGATGTGTATTTTGATGCATTGTAAAATGCTATTTTTGGGTGTTTATTTATATACTTACATTTCATCCAAAAAAAGAGCGGAGTGTTCCTAGAGTCATTTAGTGACTATTTTGAACTAAAGATCCAAAGCCACTTCACCTCCCAAACATTTTCTAACAATGGACCGTCAACTAGCCAAGAATCTCCTGTTCAACTTGAACAAATTTGATGATTGGAAAATCAGGATGAAAGCACATCTCAGTGCTTTACATGATGAAATGCTTGAAGTAATTACTGCTGGACCTATCAGAATAATGAAGGTCAGCACGTCTAAAGCTGATGACCAGGATGATGTGTACATTCCTAAACCAAAATTGGAATGGACATCTGAGGATAGGAAGAGGAATAATCTTGACAACATTGCTAAAGATATTCTCTTTAAATCTGTTGATGAATCCATATTTCCCAGGATCAGGAAATGTGAAACTGCAAAGGATGTATGGGATGAGCTCACAAAGATCGGAGCTGGTGATGAACAAGAAAAGGACAACAAACTGACCATAGCCCTCAAGAAATTTGAGGACTTCAAAATGTTGTCTAATGAGTCTATTCATGAGATGGAATCCAGGTTCCTAAAGATTATAGCATAGGTCTCAGACCTAGGGAAAGATCTATCCCAAAAGGAGATTTCCCTTAAAGTCTTAAGAGGTCTGCCATCAAAGTGGGATATGAAGGTGACTGCTCTGAGAGATAGCAGAGATCTAAGAGCCTTGTCAACTGACAAGCTCTTTAGTGACCTAAAAGCATATAAATTTGAGATGAAGGAGATGAAAGATGAAAGAGAGGATGAATCCAAGACACTAGCCTTAGTGTCTGAGCCAAACACATCATGATCCAGTGAAAAATCCCTCAACAATCTCCTCACTGACGAGCAGTTTGCTATGTTTGTGAGGAATTTTAAAAGATTTATGAAGAAAGAGGGATCTGCCTCAAAGAAGCTATACAACATGCCACCCAGGAGACCAGGGAGACCTCAATCCAGTGAGGACACTGTCTTGTGCTACAACCGTAGACATCCAGGACATTACAAAAATGAGTGCCCTCTGCCCTTAGCCCAAAAGTATCAAGGGCAGCAAGGGACTGGTCAAAAAGCTGGTTACATGAAGCATTTCAAAGGCAAGAGACAGGCCTTTGTAAGTGAAAAGAAAAAGGAGGAACCCCAAACTAATGATGAAAGCAGCTCGAGTGATGAGAGCTCCTCCTCTAACAACTCAGAAGAAGCACTCCTTTGCTTAGGATCCTGGCAGATGGCTGAAGAAGGCAGCAGGTGCCTCACTGAAGAGAGCAACAGGTGGCTCAACGAGCCTTCCACCAGTGGAAGAAAAGATGATGAAAGCTGCTCCCCCAAATGTTTAATGGCCAAAGACCACTACAACGATGTTAAGGTAACATCCTACTCCTTCTATAGCTCTAGTGATTCTGGACCAAACAATATAACACTAGAATCTTTATTACAAGACTTCCAAAAAGTCCAAAATCACCATGTTCTCTTGAAAGCTGAAAATGATAGACTGAAACAAGACATTAAGGCCATTCATTCTAAATTACTAGATGCCTTAAGCAAAAATGATGTCTTAGAAAAGGAGAACAAAGAGCTGAAAAACTCCAGCACGAATAGTAAAAACTTTCACCCTACTGCTGAAGTTATTCTAAATAGGAAGAGAAGAGGTCTTGGTTACTCATCTCCCACTAGACTCACTCAAAACGGTACATCTACAAGCCATCAACCAAACACAAGAAAGCTAATCTACCAAAAAATCCACTCCCCAAATGTTCCCACCAGAAGGAACCAACCTGCTCCCAAACCAAAATCCAAACTCCTGTATAAATCAACACGTCCTAACCATCAACACACAAGAACCCGTTGGCAACCAACCAATAAGACCAACCACAGCCAAAATACCAAGCAGACCTCTCAAACCAATAATCCATTTCCCACATCAAGAAGGAAAAGGATTAATAAATACATAGCCATTCCCTATGATTACAACACCTCAAATGGCTATAGACCAATCTGCTTAGAGCTTAATGGTTCTAGATGGGCATGGATGCCTAAACTTGTACAAGGGAAGTCGCCCACTAACTTGTGGGTTACTACTTAACACTGATCTATACAGGAAGGTGCTGGAGCAACAGAAACACCAACATGGTACATAGATTCAGGCTGCTCCAGGCACATGACGGGCAGCAGACGGCTCTTATAAAACTATACAGCAAGGGAAGGACCCAAATTAACATTTGGGAATGTGGAAAAACAAGGAGAAACCAAAGGAGCTGGAGACCTATCAATTAATGGACTTACAATCCAAAACATATCCTATGTTAAGGGTTTAAAGTTCAATCTCATAAGCACAAGCCAGTTCTGTGACAATGGCTATAATGTTACATTCTCCAAAGACATCTGCTTGATTAGAGATGTAAAAAATGACAAAATTGTGCTCACTGGTAAAAGGAAGAAGAACATGTACATTGTTGATTGGAGCTCAGCAAAGGAAGGGATCTGCTTGGTGACAAAGGCAGATTCAAACTTGAGTTGGGAATGGCACAACAAATTAAGCCATCTCAACTTCAAAACAATCAACAAACTGTCCAGAAAAGGATTGGTGAAAGGACTCCCTGAAATCAACTTCAAAAAGGACCACCTCTGTGATGCTTGTCAAAAAGGAAAACATACCAAGGTATCATTCAAATCAAAGGAAGTGGAATCATCAACTAGGGCCTTAAGCCCACTACACCTTGACTTGTTTGGACAAGTTGAACCAACAAGCTTAAGTGGTAGAAGGTACACCCTGGTTGTAGTTGATGATTATTCTAGATACACTTGGACCATATTCTTAAAGAAGAAGAATGAAACAACGAAGAAACTCCCTGAATTGATGAAGCTAATTCAAAATGAGAAGAGTCTCTCAATCCAGAAGATCAGGTCAGATAGAGGTACTAAATTTCTCAACTCCATCATAATTCAGTACTGTGAAGAAAATGGAATCCATCATCAAACCGCAGCAGCAAGAACACCTCAACAAAATGGTGTTGCTGAAAGAAGGAATAGGACACTCAAGGAAGCTGGAAGGACAACTTTAGAAGCAGCTGGATTACCCAAAAGATTTTGGGCAGAAGCAATCAACATGGTTTGCTACACTCAAAATAGAAGTCTTATTCATAAGACTCACAAAAAGACACCATATGAGTTATGGAAAGAAAGGAAGCCTAATGTTAGTCATTTCCATGTGTTTGGATCCAAATGCTTTATCCTAAACAATGGAAAAGACTATCTCAAGCCATTTGATCCCAAATCTGATGAAGGGATCTTCCTGGGCTACTCAACAATAAGCAAGGCATTCCGGATCCTCAACAAAAGAACTCTGGTGGTAGAGTAATCAATCCATGTGGTGTTTGAAAACCACCCCACTGCTCATTTAAAAGATGAAGGTGAGTCATCCAAATCAAAGGACACTAGAAAGGCTCCAAGTTGCCTTCGAAATAATAATGTTCAAAAAGATGGAAAGACAGTTGACTCAAACGGCAGCCCACTGCCAGCAGTTGACTCAAATGGCAGCCCACTGCCAGCATTTGACTCCACTGTCAGCCCACTGCCAGCAGGTGACTCACCAAAAGACAACCTTTCAGGCACTCATGACATTCCTAACCACCCTATTCTACCAGAGGATAGTGAAGAAGAAGAAGAGGAGGATGACCAATAAATTCTAACCAAAACAAAAACATCTGACATTAGATGGATGAATAAACATCCTCCTCACCAAGTAATTGGAGACATCAATACAGGGGTTCGTACCAGATCAGCAATTCAGAGAGAAACACTATTCTCATGCTTCATCTTCCAAATTGAACCCAAGAAAATTGAAGAAGCCCTACTTGATTCTGACTGGATACAAGTCATGCAAGAGGAACTCAACAAGTTTGAGAGAAACAATGTATGGGAGCTTGTACCCTGACCCTATCATCAACATGTGATAGGAACTAAATGGGTATTCAGAAACAAAATGGATGAGGAAGGCACCATAGTCAAGAATAAGGCAAGGTTGGTAGCCAAAGGCTACTGCCAGGAAGAAGGTATAGATTTTGATGAAACCTTTGCTCCTGTTGCCAGATTGGAAGCAATAAGAATCTTCTTGGCTTATGATGCTCATAAGCAATTCACAGCCTATCAAATGGATGTGAAAAGTGCCTTCCTAAATGGTCTACTAGAAGAGGAGGTCTATGTGGAGCAACCTTCTGGTTTTGAAATCAATAGAGAGAAGGATCAAGTCTACAGATTACACAAGACTCTTTATGGACTCAAGCAAGCCCCAAGAGCATGGTATGACACTCTCTCTTAATATTTAGTGAATAATGGGTTCACTAAAGGCAAAGTAGACAAGACCCTATTAAAAATTGAAGAAGGTCCCCACATACTGCTTGTTCAAATCTATGTTGATGACATAACTTTTGGGAGCTCAAATCAAGAACTATGTGAAAAATTTTCAACTCTCATGCAAAGCAAATTTGAAATGAGCATGATGGGAGAGTTGAACTATTTTCTGGGACTACAAGTGAAGCAGACTCCTCAAGGTATCTTCATCAACCAAGCCAAATATACAAGAGATCTCATGACAAAGTTCAAGGTTGAAAACAAGTCTGCGGTCAAGATACCCATGAATACATCACAAGGTCTAATTCAAGATGAAGATGGCAAGGATATGTTGATCCTACACTTTATAGAGGTTTGATTGGTTCCTTATTATATCTCACCATGAGTAGGCCAGACATATCCTATTCAGTTGGTGTATGTGCAAGATTTCAATCAAAACCTAAGGAAAGCCATCTTCTAGCTGCAAAGAAGATTTTGAGGTATCTAAAAGGTAATCCTAACTCAGGATTATGGTACCCAACAAATGGAGGCTTTGAACTTTATGGCTACTCAGACTCAGACTTTGTCGGATGCAAAATTGATAGAAAAAGTATCTTAGGTACTTGTCAATTGATTGGTGGAAGACTTGTCTCTTGGTTCAGCAAGAAACAAAATTCAATTGCTACTAGCACTGCTGAAGTTGAATACTTAGCTGCAGGCAGCTGCTGTGCACAAATACTATGGATGAAACAGCAATTGGGGGATTATAGAGAAGAAACAAAGGAGATTAGCATATTATGTGATAACACTAGTGCTATTGCTATCACTCATAATCCGGTATTTCATTCAAGAACCAAGCGCATTGAGATCAGGCATCACTTTATCAGAAAACATGTTGAGAAGAAAACCATCAAGCTTGAGTGCATCCTCACGGAAAAGCAGTTGGTTGACATCTTCACCAAGCCATTGAATGAAGCTAGATTCAACCAACTAAGGCAAGAGCTTGGAATGCTAGATGATCTAGATCAAGCGAAGGAATAACCCTGCACCTTTTCAGGGGGAATTTTATTCCAAAATTAAAGGGGAATTCCTAGCCACCTGCCGAGGGGGAATCTTTTTGAAGTACTAAGGGGTAGCCACCTGCTAAAGGTAAGCTACTCAAAACATCAAAGGAATGAAGCATCAAGGTCCAAGAAACTCAATCTCAAACTTTCAAAATACAAAAGAAGTCAAAATCCGAGCAGTTGGTTCAGTAGGTGACTGCATACAAACAGCAGTGGACTCAGCAGGTGACTACTAACCAGCCCACTGCTACCCAATCAAAGAGAGGAACTTTCACCAATACTTTCATAAGAAGATCAAACACGGACTAGAAAAAGAAGGAAAGAAATGGAGGTAAAGACACTGGTTCTAAATTTGCGCAGATGCCTGCCAGCAGGTGACTGCCTCAGGAGCAGGTCACTGCTTCAGACCAGCAGTTGGCTCACCTTCTGACAAATGTACATGGAATCTCAACAAGTAACATACATCATCTTGACCCCCTCATATCAAGGATTCCAAAAAGTCAACTCTTGTTCTCAGAAACCATCAAAAATCTGCCCAACGGCTATATTCCAACGACTAGTTTCTGATAGCCTATAAATACTCCCTCCGTACATCTCCTTCACACATTTCACTTTGCAATCTCTCTCTACTCCATTCTAAGCTCTAAAAAACTATCTTAATACTCTAAAGCTTTCGTACTACCATCACACTTACACAACACTTCTCTTGCAACCCATCACACCACACCAATGCCCTCTCTTGTGAAAATTGCAAAGACCATTTTCACCGGGTCAATATTACACATCCCAAAAATCCTTGAAAGAGCAGAAAACCTTGACCTAATGAAGGAACTGCTAAGGAAGCTAGAAACTACTGGCCTGATGAAAATGGCTACCTTCCCATATCCCTACTTCTACTCCGAGGTAGTAGCAGAGTTCTACATCAACTCCACTCCTCAGACTCTGAAATCTGTAGTGATGGGGTTCGAGGTAGAGATCACAGAAGAAGAAATAAAGGAATTGCTTTCTCTACCTGGGGAGGAAGCACGAGATATTGATGACATCACCCTTGACGAGCAAGGCTTCAAGGAATTTTCGTTCCTCCCAGAAGCTCAAAACCTCAATACTCTCAAGGTTAAGAAGAAGATGATGGTCACAGAATACTCCTTGTTACTAGACATCCTTTACAAGTGCATTGACAACATAACACTGCTCTAGATGAAATAAATGCACAAAGAGCACCTGCCCGAACTGCTATCATGTCTGGTACACCACACAACTGGTCAAGGTATATTTTTAAGGAACTTGTGAGATATGTAACAAAATCTCACAATGATAGAAGAGAAGACGGTACCCTACCATTGCTAGGGTATGGGTTCTTGATTGGAGAACTTCTAAGAAGGAAGGGGATAGTGGGGGAAGTCAAGGAGGAAACCAACTGGAGAAAGTTCCTCCATCAAACCTCCAAAGCAGGGGCTCCAAAAATTCAAAAGCAAAGTGATACACTCCCTTCCCACGAGCCTCTCCAAACCACACTTAACAAGATCAAGACAAAGATTGTCAAGAGACTAAGATCTGGGTGCCAACAAGCCAAATCAAAGAAACCAAGGACAACAACAAGAAATCTGCAAGCAGAACTAGAAGAGGCAGCCTCCTCCTTTCATCCCGGTCAAGAAGTAGAAGCAGTGGCCTCCCCTCTTGCCATCATTCAAGAAGAAGAAGAAGCAACGGCCTCTCCTCCACTAGCAATCAAGGAAGCAGCAGAGCCCTCTTCCAACTCTTCAACTGGAAGCAACAGTTCTGCTCTTCCTCTCTCCATACTTATTCCCAAAATCACACAACAAGCAGAGCAAAGGAGTCAACAAGAGGAGCAGGTGGCTCCCCAAGAAGCAGAGCAGGCCACTCAAGTCAATGAGCAGACGGCTCACCTAGAAGAGCAGGGGACTCAACAAGAGGAGCAGGTGGCTCCCTCCAACAAGAAGGATCCTCCATCACAATCCCCATCAGGTAGCTCCCCACAACTAACACCTCTAGAGCTACTAGGCATAGAATTTGCAAGGGTCAAAGCCTGGAGAGCCTGGAAGCTATCAAGGAGCCGTCTTCAAGCTGAATCCTTTGCACACTTCATCGAAGAAGACTTTGTGGTGGAGTGGCTTGGTACTGACAACATGGCAGACGCTACAAGGATGCACAAAATCAATGAATTCTATGCAACAAAGAAGAAACGGCTCACTGCCAAGGACACATTTGAAGACTTTGATGATGATTATGATGATAATAATGATGCTGATGACACTGACAATGCACCTAAGGGTCCACCAAGCTCAAGAGGTAAGCAAATCGTTTACTCCTCCTCCTCTAGTGATAAAGAAACTAGGAGAGTTATGGAAAAATCGAGGCTGGAAACTCAAGGAGGGGGAGAATCCTCTAAAGCTCCCCTGGAGCAGTTGGCTGCCACTCTCCCCCAAGGGACCCAACTGCTGAACCTCAACATAGAGCCACACCAAGAGGAAGCCCCAGAACAACAAGCTACAACTTCCCATGAAGTCAAAGAACAAATTCTCAATGATGGAGCTGAGGAGACTCCAACGCTGGCAGAGGTCTTCATCAATGAACGAAGAGCTACAATCAAATTCATCAGCAATGCTGAAGTCAGGCTGCACAAGAGACTAATCAAAATGCAAAAGCATTTTGACAAGCTACTAGAGGCCAGATTTGCAGAGGTTCACTGCCACATCAAGAGCAACCTCATGATTCAGCAGGTGTTCAACTCAGATCAAAAGGCCGAGTTGAAGATGCAACTCTCCCAGCAGCCTACTCAAATTGAATACATTCACAAAGAGCTAGCAGCTCAAAGGGCAAAGGACTGGGTGCTTGAACTTCAGATTCAAACTTACATCAAGCAACTACATGATCAAGAACAATTAGGTGCATCTTTACCTTCTCTGCCACCCAACCTCGAAAAGGCTCTCCAACAAATTCATGAACACGAGGCCTACATCAAGAATCAGCAAGGACAGTCAGAAGCAGTTCAAAAGGGCCTTCAGGAACTTCAAGCTCTATGTGTAGAGCTCCAAAATAAACTTCAAGCCGTCCAGCAACCACAAGCCACAGCAGAGCCCTCTACCCAAGCACAAGCAGAGGCCTCTGCCCAGCCCTCTGCTCAGCTCTCTGCCCAGGTACTCCCTAACCCTCCTTCACATCCTAACCCTGAGCAGGCACTTCTAAAGATACAGGAGCATGAAGAATTCTTACAGTACCTCAAGACCAAGGAGCTACCTTCCATTCTTAATCTCTCAAAGAAGGCCGTCACAAAGCAGGTAGAACACTCCAATGCAATTGAACAAACAAGCGCAGGTATTGCTGAGAATATCAACAAACTACACAAGGCAACGCAAGATGCCATCTTAAAGCAGGGCATTGATATTCAAAAACTTGGCCACAACCTGCAAGCAACAAATCAAAAACTTCAGAAGTTAGAAAATGCAGTTAAAGATGAAGTCAAGACAGATGTAATGGACATCCGCCACTTTGTCAATGCACTGTCCATTGAAGTACAAGACTTGCACCCAAGGCGGAGAATACCAGTACAAGTTGACTCTGATCCGGAGATTGAAGCCCTCTTCAGAGAAAGTGAGACCCCTGCTGATGCCAAAACGGGGGTAAAGTCAACACAAGCAGGCCCCTCCTCCAAAAGATCCCATGCAGCAAAGAAAGCAGTAGAAACAAGACGGAAGAACCAAGTCTACAAAGAAGAGGCTGAGATCAGAAGAAGAAAGGCAGAAGAAGCAAAGGCAAAGGAAGAGGCCAAGAAGAAACAAGCAGAAGACAAACAAGACTAGGCTAGATCAAAAGTCCGAAACTGACTATAAACTATTGTACTCTAGACTTTAGAACAATGTACAAAATCTCAAATGAAAATCAATAAAAATATTTTATTCTTGTGTTGTATAGTTTTGGCATCATCAAAAAGGGGGAAGTTGTTAGTACCCAATTTTGATAGATTTTGATGATGCCACTATACTTAGCACGTGTACATTGTGTCTCAATATTGTTCGTGTGTTAGCATTCAAAATTATGTGACAAAATAAAATGTACAATTTTTGAGTCGAATTAAATATTACCGGAAAAGTTAAAATGCAATAAGGTAATTGTCATATTATTATGAGAAGATTTTCTGAAGAGATGCTTCAGCGGCTGAGATACTCAAAACAAAGAAATCATCCCAAATAAATGCTCCAGCACAAGAAGACGAATGTACAATTCGTCCTTGCAAGAATTTCAACGTCAGAGATTAATTCATCCTAACCAACGGATGAGATTAATCCAAAGGAGAAGCCTATAAATATAGGCTGAAATGAAAGTTTCTAACCAAGCTTTGAGCATCCAAAGTAGAGAAATACTCCCACAAGCATTCACGAGCTATCTAGCAAAAGAGAAAGTGCTATTCTAAACTTTACTCTCTGCTTGGACTCATGCTTCACTAAACTTCCAGTTTAAGAGCTATTCATTGCTAAATCATAGAAGTTTAGTTCCTAGTTGGAGGTTAGAACTTTCTTTTAACATTTCACAAGTTGTTGTAAACACTTAGGAGAACAGTTGTTCGGATCCTAAAGTGTAAGTAGATAGATAGAGTACCTTTTGATCCCCACTGGTTCATTAGAGAAAAGTCTAAGGACTGAGTAACTTTGAGTGGTGCTATACTCATTGTGAAAAACCTTCAATCTAGGCCTAAGTGTAGTAAAGGCTAGATTGGCACTAAGTGTATTGGGCTTAATACTTTAGTGAAATCCATCTGAAAAAGGGTGGGACTGGACGTAGGAGGATTACACCACCTCTGAACCAGGATACACTGTGTGTTGATTTACATTCATTCAACAAAGCACACACTTAGCACTTCTTACAAAAAGATCGAAGTTTGCCAGCAGAATCCTAAGCAGTTGACTTAACTGACCCAACTGCTTATCCTATTGCTTAATTACTTACTTTCTTTGAGACCATTTTCACACAAGAGACGTGCATCAATATCACTAAAAGGTCTATTCTATCATTTTCCAGAAATTCATTTTCTAGGTATAGCAGGTGCCTCAGCAGTCCCCTGGTGTCCACCCAACTGCTGAGCCCTCTGCTCATATACACTTGTTTCTCTTGAACATCTCAATATCACCAGACCTTCATAAATTTACCACCAAAGAGGTTGACCAAATTGCTCTCTAAAATTCACCTTCTAAACTAAGTAGGTACCTCAGCAGTGCTCTCATCACCACTCAACTGCTAAGACCACTGCTCCAGTAAAGCTCCTGATTACTTTTACTAAAGCACATTTTCTGAAAGCCCTCATCATTATCAGCAACATTCCATCATCAGTTTCAACAAACACCCAATATTTCCTCAGCAGTTGCCTTAGCAGTTCCCTGCTATCTAGCCAACTGCCAAGCCAATTGCCAGACATTTGGGTTCAATCTTCTACCAGGATAGAAAGTATTCACACACTGATTCCATAAAGGGTAAAGACTTCCGTTGTGCATCTATAAATCTCTCAAAAGATTTTAGATCACCTCTTTAGAGGGAGAAACGCTTTAAGATTGAAAAAGATTTAAAAGTCTATTCACCCCCCCTCTAGACTTTTACCCTATCCGGGACCATCACTTATGAATATCAAAAGACTATTGTGAGTTTCTCATGGTATCACAAGTGGTACTACTGCTCTTAAAGGAAAGGAAGGACCAAAAAGACAAAAAGATGATGGAAATATTGAGTGGAATAAAGATGTCAAGACTGGAGATAAACAAACTGAAATTCTCATATCCTTAACACAACTTATGTTAATGGTTTAAAAAATTATCTTTTGAGCACACGCCAGTCTATGACAAAAGAAGACATTCCATTTTCAAGAATGTCACCAAAGTTGTGCTCACTGGAAAGAAGAGATTCTCAAACAGAAAGACAGTAAGCTCCCAGCTGCTTGCTGAAAAACTGCTGGTAAAGAACTAGCTGAAAAGATCTTCTTCTCCAGTCATCAGGAATAAGTGGATGTATCAGATGATGTTCAATCCCAATCCGAATGGCCTTATTCAAATAAGGATTGAACCAACGTCAACAACATCACATAGAGATTGTTAGGATCATACTGCACTGAAGGTAGATTTTGATGATGTCTACAATAGTGAGATATTCAAAAGCCAACAAAGGATCCTAGCACATCTAATTCTCAAGGCAAGAGCTTGAATGTTGAACAACCTTGAAGAAGGAATATATATGCCAGATGACCCTAAGGTATTTCTCCTTATCACACTGAAATATCAATTGGTATCATCATTTGATATCAATTAAAGAACATGCAACTCAGGGGGAACTACTCAAAGGTTTTAGGTAGACATTATTACATTCATCTTGCTTATGAGAAGATTATCACAGATTGAGGGGGAACTTCTTGACCTAAATAAATACTTAAGAAATGGACTTTGATTAACAGGGAGCACCTTACTATTGTGTAGAGTCTTGTTTTTAATAGGATCATCTTGCTTCAAAGCAGCGCCCTATTAAAAATAGGAGCAACCTATTAAATAGCAGCGTCCTAAATTAGGAGCACCCTGTTAAGATAGCTAATTCATGCTAATAACAGTGTCCTAAGAACGTCCATTTCTAAATTTACAAGTCAAAAGGACTAAATCATCAACACAGGGGGAATGTTCAAAAAGCTTCAAGAGGATACACTCAACCAAAGGATTGAGGATTATTTAGATGAAGACTAGTGATGAAAAAGGCATTAGCAAACACTCAAATCAAAGGCTCAACAAAAGCCTAAAGGATTTCTTGAGCCACAAAGAATTGTTTGTTAAACATGCTACTTAATCTTTCAAGAGTACTCTAGGTTTCACTTGGAACTAATCAACTCCAATTGACAAAGTCCAGAAACCAGATGACTTGACTAGCTCTGAGGATCAAGTGGGATTTTTTCAATAAAAATAAATCATTATGGCAGAGATCGGTCAACGTTCTGGATAACAAAAGGAGACGTTCAAAAGGAGAATTAATTATATTTCATTACAAACTCTAGAAGGAAAGGAAAGAAGAAGGATGATATTAGCAATAAAAACAGCAAGCTGAACTCTTCAGCCACCAGAAAATGTTAGCTGACCTGTTGATACCAACAGAACACCTCAAGCTTCTCTGTACGACCAGAACACCTCAAGCAGTTCTGTCAAGGAACAAAACTCCTGGTCCAAACAGAAAAAAAGGTTCTGTTGAACACCAACTCCTAGTTTATTTATGTTTGGAACACCTCAAATTGTTTCAAGAAATTTCAGGAAATTATTCTAAGTATGGGCTGTCTGAAAAATCAAAAATTACAGATATCGCCCAAGACTGAAAGATCAAATCGATCAACAAAGATCCTGAAATAAATTATGGAGTATTTATCTGAATTCAGCCATGCAGAAGGAATTAATCTTGATTACATCAAAAGCATGTTGACATTCGATAAGGTGTTACATTAATGAGCATGAGATAAGATTATCTTCAATCAAATCAGAGAAAGGAAGCAAGAAGAATTTATGGTTACATGCAAAATCCTATCACGACACATGGTGATCAAGCAGCTGACTCATCCATTGATGTAAAGATCAAACCAACCTCATTAATAAGTCAAATGAGTTTCTCAATATCACTCGCTTATCTAAGTTGTTTTTTGCAATGAAAAGAGAGACAGCCGCAAGATCATTACTGAAGTACAAAACGCTTCGATTGCTGCAAAATAATTGAATGCGAACTGACACATGCTAGCTATAAATATATTCTCTGCTTCACAAATATGTCTCACTCTCAAAAACTCATTACAACATCACCCTCATAAATCCCTACGTAGTATCATCACCTTAACTCAAATGGATTCCTCGTCAAATTATCTATCTCTTGAACTAACTCTTGCACCACCAAGACCATCAGTTCCACACCAAGCTCCTGAAACCTCGAAGGCAGAACTATTCGTTGATCTTGAATCATGAATCCTACTGACAGGAGAGAGGGAGCTACTATTTAAAGAACGACTAAGAGTGCTCGAGTGGAGAGTTTGGAGGATGTACCCCATTGACCAACTCATCCTCAATGCACCTGGAAGGAGGAATGAAGAACGGTTTACTCTGGGCTGGCTGAACGCAGAGAACATTGAGAAATCACTCTCAATAAAAACCATTAACTCAGCCTACCATTCCAAACGTCATAACCTCGAGGTAGCCTATGAGGAGAAACGAAAAAGAAAGACAACCAACATTCTCTCTGGTAGCAAAAGGCACCAGAAGTAGATGTTTCATGTTTGTTGCTGCCAAAAAGGGGGAAATAGAATCAAACACTTAGGATAATTTTTTCTACTATTTAGTGTTTTTTATTCTAGTTTTTGGCATCATCAAAAAGGGAGAAATTGTTAGGTCCCCTAGATTTTGATGATCGTATATTGTTTTGATGATGCCACCCCTTTTTGTATTATCCCTGTAATAGACTAGAGCTTGTATTGTTCTGCTCTGTTTATGTGTAATGTGCTCCATAGTGATAAAGTACTCAAGAAAAACAGAGAGTACTAAAAAGAGAAGAAACGTACCATAAAATAAAATAGAAAAGAAACAAAAAGAAAAGGTACGAAAAGAGTCAACTGAAGCCCTTACGAAATCGGATACTTAAGTAGGAAGACCATCTTATGACCTTCTGTCATGGTCGTAACAGAAGACCTCAACAACATAAGTGGTTATCTGTTGACATCAGAATAGAAACAATCAACAGAAGACCCACTTGCAGTCAAAATGACAAAAGGAATTGAAAATAATATTATAAGAAATTACGTGACAAAATTTCTTATAAAATTATATTACTAAAAGCAAATAATTCTATCATGTGGTAGCATTGAACAAACACTCAGCCTTAATACTGAATTTCTACGAGCTAAAGAAATAAAGATAAATCATCTTTATCTTTGCCTTGAAATGAGGAATCAAGTGGAGTGAGGATAAATGATCCGTGTCACAAGAAGACAAGAATCAACCATGCTGCCCCAATCAAGTGGAACAAAGCAAGCTAAGTAGATCAAGCAACGATCAAGAATGAATCACTCAACCAATGGAGGAGATTCAACAACAAAGTCTATAAATACAGAAGGAGTGTGGGAAGATCAAGTGTGGCACCAGATGGTCTATAGGAACCTAGTGGAACCGAAGGGAATCAAAATATACACGAAAATATCCAGCTAGATGATTTGCCTTCAACACTCTAGTAACCACCCCACTCATTTAATGCTCTTAGAATAGCTCAGAATTCATACACATCTATAGAGCTTAGATTAGTTGGTAGACTAGTTTAAACTCATTTAAACTAGGCTAGTGTTATACATTCTGGAAGATGTGTGATGTTAGTTTTCTCGCACTTAAAAAGGTTGTAGAAAAGTGGTTGAAAGTACGAGTATTGTCTCCACAGGGACGGACAAAAGGGAATTGAAGATTAAGTAAATTCAACAATTAAAAAGAAGTAAAATAAAATAAAATGCAATTGTGTGAGATTTGGGTGGTTTGGAAAATAAATTAATGCAAATGAGCGAATAAAAATAATGGATTGGGTTCTTCTTAATTAATGACGAAGGGAACAAGGATTGATTCCGGGGTAATCAGATTTCTGGCAGCTCAGGCTTAATCACGTGAAATTAATATAATTGAGCCTAGTTAATCATTACTAAGTTCTTACTTCTCTCGCGGCGTAGAGTACAATGATTTAGGGGACCAGGCTAATCTCTCATGCGACAAGATCCTAAATTATTGCCAAGACGAGCGAGCTTACGGCCCGTTAATCGCTACTAATCTCTTAGCGAACGATTAAGTGCGTGTGAATGTGTCTCAGAATAAACTAGATCTCTCTTAATTTATTCTACAAGCAATTGTAAGTCTAGCCGCGGTTCCAGGTTACAAAAGATAGGAAATTAATTTGTAAGAAATAATTGTAATTAAATTTTGATGATGCTATATTAATTAGGATATTAGAGTACCCCTCTTTAGAAAATTGTATTAGAATTTTTCTAAGTGTAAGCATTCTTAGAATAGTCGACTGAACAGAAGACCTCCTGACAGAAGACCTTCTAGTTACCTGATAGACTGTGTCTGGACAGAAAATATTCGGACTCTCTGTTGATCCCTATCTAGACAGAAGACCTCCCTGGCTCTTTGTTGGTAGCATACTTCAACGGAAGATCTCAAGGCCCTCTGTTAGTCCCTATCTCAATAGAAGTGCTCGAGGTCCTCTCTGATTGATTCTCTGCTCAAGAACACCAGAAGGCCTGACACTTAGAGAATTTCCAGAAATCTACCTAAGCCGGTGAAATCAACAGAAGATTCCTTCAACGGCTAGAAGACTTCAACGGAAAAGCTACAGTGTACCCATCAAATGCCCATTTAATGAGCCTCGTACGCTGAAGAGTAAAAGCTGATGATTGGCCGATATTTCCAGGATAACTTTATCCCAAAATAGCAACTCGCCAACTTTACCAGGTCCTATCGGTCAAGTCAACTGTACGCGCATTTAATGCAGTTGTCCTCCTCTTCGAACGAGAAGACAAACCCAGTATAAAAGATACTACTCGAAGAACAACCGGATAACTTTTGCTCGAACAACATATTCAAACATCAAGCTTTCTTAAGACCACAACTTCTTCTTCCTCAACAAGAGAAGCTTACGTTGGAAAGATACTATCTTCATATCCTTTCTTACAACAAAGAGCAAAGTTCCTAGTTCTTCAAACAACTTCAGACTCTTCATCTACACATCCATTGTGACGAAGCAAGTTGGAGAACCCCTGTTTTACAAGAAATCTTCTTTAACTAGAAGGACGTCCAAGTAACTAGAGTAGTGAAGTGGGTATACTTCAAGGAAGCTCAGTAAAAGGACCAGTCTTAAAGGAAGCCAGGAAGTGCATCCCAGGAGACATCTAGACTTGAAGAAGCCGTGGAGAGCTTCTTAAGTGCTAGGGCTAAGGCTTTGTAATCTGCGTTTTTACAAGCTTAGTGGAACGGTGGATTAGAGGAACGTGTTGTTCCTTGAACCACTATAAAAATCTCTGGTGTCATTTATTTACTGCTTTTAATTCTCACATTTACTTTAACTGATTAACTCCAAAGATTTTGTCTCTGTGTTCAGCAGAACCTGTCTTGTGAGTTAACAGAATGCCTACTGCCTTTGTTTTCCTATAGGCTAAACAGACAGAACCCCTACCAGAAGACCATCTGCTGCCAGCTTGTTCTATCAACAGAACAGGCTATTCTGTTAAGTCTGGTACTTAGCATATAAATTCAAAATCATAACAGTCTATTCACCCCTCCCGCCTCTAGACTGTTACCTTGCTGAACCGAGACCAACAAGTGGTATCAGAGCCTCCTTGTTCTTGTAATCTTTTAGGTTACCTGTTGAACAAAGATCCACTTGTTTTCCTGCCTCTGTTTTAATCTCTTATTATGGATCACTCTCTTTCCAAGAATCTTATGTTTTCAGATCTTAAGTTTGATGACTGGAGGATCCGGATGAAGGCACATCTTTGTGCTCTTAATGATGAAATGTGGGAAGTACTGGACCTAGGGCCATTCACCAACTTCCAGAAGGTGAATCCTAATCATGTTATTGACAACACACAGCCTCAAATGATTAACAAAGCCAAATCTGAGTGGACCACTGAAGAAAGAAGGAAGTACAATCTGGACAACATTGCCAAGGACATTATGTACAAGTCCATTGATGACAGATACTTCAACAGAATCAAGAAGTGCAAAACTGCCAAAGAAATATGGGATACTCTTAAGCTCATTGGAGCTGGTGATGAGCAAGAGAAGGATAAAAAACTGACCATAGCCAACAAGAAGTTTGATGACTTCAAACTTCACCCTGGTGAAAGGATCTCCAAAATGTATGATAGACATCTTACTCTCACTGGAGAGATTTCTGAACTTGGCAAAGAACTCATCACAAGGAAATCAACCTCAAAGTGTTGAGAGGTCTACCCTCAGCATTGAAGATGAAGGTGGTTGCGGATCAAGCAGGAAAAGATGTGAAGACTTATCCAACTGACAAGCTCATCTCAGACCTCAAAGCTCATGAGTTCGAGATGATTGAAGAGAAGGAAGATGTACCAGAAGAGAGGACCACCACATCCCTCCCAGCTAGTACATCTAAGGTAAATGATTTTGACCCTTCTATATTATTATCTGACGATTATATGGCTGATTTTGCTAGAAGATTCAAAAAGTTTATGAAGAAACCCAAAGATGGAAGGAGTCCATCTGCCAGAAGAAAACCATTCCAGAAGACCAAGTCTTCAGACAATAGTGGAGAGCTTCTCTGCTACAACTGCAGGCAGTCTGGACATTTCAAGGCAAATTGTCCACACCCCAGAGTGTCCAATAGACAAGGACAAGATGGAGAAAAGAAGTATGAAGAAAGTGGTAGAAGAAGGAAAGCACTTGTCACATAACAATATGAGAAAGACCCTCTCTCTGAGATAGAATCCAGTTCTGACTCTGATTTTGATGAGACATTCTGTTGCCTGGACACTGAAACAGAAGACCTATGCCTCATGGCTCAATCTGATGATGAGGTAACCTCTTCTTCTAATTCTCGCTTTTCTTCGGTAGGCACAACTTTAAATGATGATGCAATGTCGTCATTGTGGGAAGAGTTTAGGACTATCCAAACCACTTATTCTTTGGTCAAAGATGAAAATAGTAAGCTGAAAGTTGAAATCTCTGACTTAAGAAAAGAGACTGAGGTAAAACTTAATCTCTTAATTAAGGAAAGGGATGAATTTGAAGCTGAAAATGTTTCTCTTCTAAATAGAATAAGAGAAATTCAGCATGTTGAGGTTAGATACAATAGCCTTCTGAAAATGCAAACTTCTCTAAAGGCTGTTGATATTGATCAAATGCTTTCCCCTGTTTCTGGTCTTGGATATGTTGCAACAGAATCCAGTGAGCCTTCTGTAAGGCCTAGCACCCAAGTTGCTAAGGCTAAAAAGGTCATAGAGCCATGGATCTCTAGCCCCATTTGTTATGCTGGTGTATCTGGCACCAAGGTTGTTCATGAGGAAGTCAGACCAGAAAATAAAAAGATAAAGGCTCAACACAAACCTATTTTAAAAATAAATGAGTCTAGCAGAAAACCTAACAACAGAAAAGGTTTTCAGAAAAATCAAAGACAAACCTTCAATAGACAACCTCATGATAACCGTGCTGGAAATAATCACCAGAAGGACAGGTATCAAGAGATAGTCAACTTTAGGCAGAAGAGGTTGGCTGGTAAACTTCAAAATCCCAAAGCTAACCGCCCCTCTGCTCTTGATAGTATATGGGACTTCTTTCCTACCAAGAAAGCTATGCAAAAATATGTAAACAGGAAGCATGACCTTCACAAGCATCTGCCGAAAGTGAATCACACTTCAGTTTACTATGACTACCAGGTGGACAATGGGTACCACCCACCAAAGTTTCACTTGATGAGACCAAAGTGGTACCAACTGCCAAGACTCCATAACCCCATAGGACCCAACATTGCTTGGGTACCTAAATCTCCTTTTTAATTCTGCAGGAATAGTGTGCTAGATCTATCTCTGAACAAGAATGGTTTATTGATAGTGGATGATCCAGGCACATGACAGGTAACAGAAGTTGTCTGACAGAATTCCAAAAGCTGAATGGACCCAGAGTCACTTTTGGTGGAAATGACAAAGAAGGTCAGACAAAGGGAAAAGGCAAGCTGATCAAGAACCAGATAATCATTGATGGTGTCTCATATGTTAAAGGCCTGAAGTTCAACCTGCTAAGTGCTAGTCAATTCTGTGACAAAGGCTACACAGTTGAATTCACAAGGGACCTCTGTTATGTAAAGCATGAGACAACAAAGGAAGTGGTTCTTACAGCAAGAAGGAAAAAGAATATCTATGTGGTTGATTGGAAAACAATCAACAAACTAGCCAGAGAACACATTATAGATGGACTGCCAGACATTGTGTACAAGAAGGAGACCCTCTGCAGTGCATGCCAGAAGGGAAAGCAAGTGAAGAATACTTTCAAACCTATTGCTTGAGATTTCTCCACTAGTCCTTTAAATCTCAGCCACATGGATTTATTTGGACCAGTTGAGACTCCAAGTGTTGGTGGCAAGAAATACACATTAGTCATGGTTGATGACTATTCTAGATACACATGGACAATCTTCTTGACAAAGAAGAATGAAACACTTCAGAAGTTGCCCTCTCTGTTGAAGCAACTTCAAACTGAAAAGAATATGAAGGTCAGAACAATCAGATCTGACAGAGGAACTGAATTTGTGAACCAAGTCATTAAGGACTTCTGTGACCAAAATGGAACCTTTCATCAACTCTCTGCTGCCAGAACACCTCAACAGAATGGCATGGCAAAAAGGAGGAATAGAACTTTGAAAGAAGCTGCAAGGAAAATGATTGCTGAATCATGACTACCAATGAGATACTGGGTTGAAGCAATCAACACAACATCCTCCACCCAGAACAGAAGCATGATTAACAAGAATCACCAGAAGACTCCTTATGAACTATGGAAAGGAAGAAAACCTAACATCAGCTACTTCCACATATTTGGATGCAAATGCTACATTCTCAACAATGGAAAAGAGCATTTGAAGGTGTTTCAAGAGAAAGCTGATGGAGTATTCATAGGCTACTCAAGCACAAGCAAAGCCTACAGAGTACTCAACAGAAGGACTCTACATGTTGAACAATCCATACATGTAAAGTTTGATGACAGCACCTCTGTTGAAGAAATAACAGAGACCCTGAAGGAAGTCAACCTAGAGGACAAAACACCTGAACCAACAGAAGAAATAACAGTTAACCTTGTGTTCCCAACACCTGCACCAAACTGTTAGTACCCAATTTTGATAGATTTTGATGATGCCACTATACTTTGCACGTGTACATTGTGTCTTATAAAATAGCATTTAAATCTGAGTGACAAAAATAAATGTACAATTTTTGAGACTAAAGAAATATTACCGGAAAATTAAAAATGCAATAAGGTAATTTTTATTTACCTTAATAGGATATTTACGATCCTACCGACATATATTATTTATCCCAAAGATTAATTAAATGTCACATGTTCTGATGAAAAGAAGCTCGAAAACATATACATTGAATGTATATGATTGAAGACAAAATTGACAAGCATTGAATGCTAAATTCGTACAGGGGCCCTGAGCATTGAAGACACACATATGGGATTATTCTGAAGAGATGTTCTAGCGGCTGAGCAAGATTATTAACGACAAGTAAATCACCGCATTAATAGATCCAGCACAAGAAGACGAATGTACAAGTCGTCCGTGTCAATCGTCAACGAACAGGATTAATCCATCCTAACCAACGAATGAGATTAAACAACTGGAGAAGCCTATAAATATAGGCTGAAACGAAAGTTTCTAACCAAGCCTGAGCATCCTAAGTAGAGAGATATTTCTTTGAGCATTCACGAAATATCTAGCAAAAGAAGAAGTGTTATTCTATCCACGACTCTCTGCTTAGACTCTTGCTTCACTAAACTTTTTAGTATCAAGTGTTCATTGTTAAATCCTAGAAGTTTAGTTCCTAGTTGGAGGTCATAACTTTCTTGTAAACCCATCAGATATTGTTGTAAACACTTCAGGAGGACAGTTGTTCCCGACCTGAGTGTGGTTAGATAGGTCAGGAATACCTTTTGATCCCCACTGGATCAATTGAGAAAAACCTAAAGGATTGAGTAGCTTGGAGTGGTGTTGTACTCCTCGTGAAACACCTTCAATCTAGGCCAGAGTTGTCAAGGCTAGATTGGCACTAAGTGTATTGGGCTTAATACATTAGTGAAATCCATCTGAAAGAGGGTGGGACTGGATGTAAGAGGATTACACCACCTCTGAACCAGGATATACTGTGTGTGATTTATTTTCAGTCAACAAAGCACACACTTAACACTTCTCATAAAAGATTGTAGTTTGCCAGCAGCTGTGACACCCCCAAATTTTCCACCCTAAATAATAATTTGAAATAGAGATGAACATTTATTTAATGATTAAAACTTCAAAAGTTGCAGCGGAAATTAATAAAACTAAGTAAAAGGGGCATGTCACCGCCACATCCAATCCGTGAATGATTGGATGCTAAGGTTATCTACCAAAACACGAGTCTAATAAAAAGCAAGATGTTCGAATCATAAGCAAATATTAAAGTTTATTTCTAGTGAACTACATAGTTATCTTCTAATTCGCGCTCTCAAACATTTCAGCATCAACATCAACATGATCACCTCCTGTTAAATACGAGCACAAGAAAAATAAAAGAAAACAAACATTAGCAATAATGCTAAGTAAGTTCCACCTAACCTTTTAAAATAATAATAAATAATATATATAAATTCGTACAACCTCATAAAATATTTTTCAAAACACTTTATAAATCATAAATCATAAGTAAACGATATCTATATAAAATCCCAATCACATAATTAACTCGTAAACCATAATAATTCCAAAATACATGAAACACCAAAATTCTCCTCTTTTGAATTTCTCCCAAAATCACTGTGTATCTAACTTCCTAATAATTTAGAAGGGCGGTGCTCAACACTTTGGTTGAGCCCGGTGGTCCGTTGTTATGTACGGCCACCCCGGAACTATCGCCGCTACCACAACTGCTCCTTGGAAACGGAAACAACTACTTTAAGTGTGCACACCCCCTAAAGGTATTCCAAGCCCTCCGGGTTAGTAAGTCGATCCGGGTAGCCGGGATGTTTTCTACCAACTACCCCACCTCAAAACCTGAATGATTAGGAGCTACTACTACCACTACTACTCAAAAGCCGGGATGTTTTCTACCGACCGACAATTCACCTCAAACCAACACAAACCAAAAACTGAGTAGTAGTAGACCTAACCATCCTCCACATTTTAAGGGACGTGGAAAACCAACACCACAGATTTCTCTCGTGATGCTCACCCTTTATGAAAATATTTATTTCTCTTTCAAAAATTTCCTTTTTCATTAAACTCCCACAAAGATAACAAATTACGTACTATTACAAAATCTTCCAAAATAACTCATATCAACAAACTAATATCTCAAATACAATCCTTTTATATAATAATATACAAATTCAGAACACATAAATTCAATTCTCAAATAAGCACACAAATATATTTAAAAGGAATCACGAAGAAAAAGAACTAATTTCGGTTGATGTGAAACTTACCTTAAATCCAAATGCTCCTACTTTTCTTCTTCAATTCCAGTCTCTAAATGAGCACCTTTTTAATTAAGATGATATAATTAGTCACTTATTCTATTTATAAATTATTTTATTCAATTTTCCCCTTTTATTTCCTTATTCGAATTTATTAACTTAATTTATTAGTTATTCGAATTTATTTGATTAATCACTTTTTATCAATCAAATTACCTTATTAATTCAGCCATTAATTACAATATTTGAATCCTAATATTAAATAAAATATCCGAATATAATTAACTACAACATCCAAATAATCACCATTAATTTACTCTACTCATAAATTATTATCTAATTACTTTATTTATATTAACTCATTAATTTATGAATTCAAATATTTTAAATATTTATATGAAGTCCGAATATCTAATAATTAATCATAAAAATTATTAATTGAATTAGTCCACTAATTACATAACTAAGTTATTTATTAAGTCTACATATAGTCAATTATTTATGTTAGCTAATCCAACCTTATTTTATTTTTCTTATTTTATTCCAACATCATTTTTAGTTCAGAATATTATTTTTCAAACTCAGTGATTTATTTATTTCACCATTAATTTTAATATTTCCTTATTTAATTACTTAACTAGTTTTATATGGCCCAATTAAATTAATTAGACTAAGAATCAACTTTATAAATTAATAACCGTTTGTAACTATATTTTGGGTCTATATTTGACCTAGGTTGTCCAGATATCTATTTTATAATTATTTTCCATAATTATTCCTTTAATTTCACATATGTATTAACCGGTTCAATTACAACTAAATATACTAAATCTTAATTTTTATTAATTATAAATGGTCCATAAGATCCTAGTTAGTCATATATTTATCCTAGTTTACTCCAATATTTATTTCATAATTATTTTCGTCATTTAGTTAATTATTTACTAAATGTGTATAAATTGGCCCAAATACAATTAAATCCATTACAAATAGCTAAAAATATTATTTTTCAATTCTGGTTGGTCCGAATACGTATATTTATACTAGGTATTTAATTTATATTTTTTCAGATTTTATTTATTTCATTTACAATTTTATTTTTAATTTTTATTGCAACTGGGCCGGACTGGCCCAAAATAATAAAAACAACAGGCCCAAAATAGAAATCAGCCCAAAGGACAGACCCCAGCCTAAAGGCTGGGTCGTCTTCCTCGCCAATACGCCGGAAACGGCCAACGCAGGGGGGGGGGGGGGGAGGGGGCTTACCTCTACTGGCGGTGAACAACGGCGGTGCGCTCCTTCTGGGATGGCGAATGTCGGTGGTGGGTTGGCGGCAGCGGCAGCTTCTCCCTCTTCTCCGTTTTCCGTCGAAAAGTTTTTCCCCGGCGAAACTCCGGCGAGCTATTTCTCCCTACTCCGACGTCCGTTTTCCACGATTCTTTCTCCGTTGGATTCGTCTCAAGAAGGGGAAGGTTTCTAGAGTGTTTTCAGGGCTCGGTTTATAGTATAACTCTGGGTGGGAGTTTCACCTATATATATATATGCGTCGTATATATATATATATATATATATATATATATATATATATATATATATATATATATATATATATATATTATACGTATTCTGCTCGTTTGTGCTTGAGACTAAACGCAAGGGAATGGCTTTATTTATAGGTGTAGATCGCAGGCCCAGGTTGAGTTTGTGTTTTATTTGAACAGCTTCTCCCGCAGCTCCGTTCTTATCTCCACTTTGTAGGTTGGAATTAGAGTTGGAGTTCAACTCGTTTCTTCCGTTCTACTTGTATGTAGAGTTGTAATATTATACTAACAATTACTATTATTACCTAGGAGTATGTATACATATTACGTATTAGGAGCATACGTAGTATATATTGATTAATATATAGATAGTATTACTTAGGTTAGTTTACGTGTACATATATATGTATATTACACTCAATTAGTACTTTGTATATTATACCACTTAAAATAGTTATATAAAAATTAATTTTATACTAAAACGTTACTTCTATTATCGGACCATTTTTATCTGACTAAAAATGTCACAAATGCTAAATTTTTGTCTGGTTCACTGATTTAATAAAATGCTGTTTCTATTAAAATATTTTTATCTGACTAATAAAAATTATTTTTATTTTTATTTAAATTTTTGAAGTGTCACATTCTACCCCCCTTAAAGGATGTTTCGTCCCGAAACATGAACTAAATTTAAATAATCAAATTCTTAAGTATTACATTCTACCCCCCTTAAAGAGAGGTTACGTCCTCATAACTAAAGTTTTACCTTAATCAAATAACTCTGGGTAGCGTTTGCGCATATCCTCCTCAGTCTCCCATGTGGCATTTTCGGCCAAGTGGTTAGACCACAACACCTTCACCATCTTAACCGCTTTTCTCCTAGTCTCGCGAGTCTTAGTATCCAAAATCTGGATCAGCCTCTCCTCATAAGTCAATGATTCATCCAACTCGACCACCTAAGAAAGTCGAGGTTAGATGTGATACTTTGATCTAATTATCATAAGGTTACGATTCGTACCTCGGGGCTAAGAATATGGGATTCGTCGTGGACATACTTCTTCAATTGGGAGATATGAAAAACATTGTGTACCTACGCATAACACACTTTAGTACTTGAGAGAAGTTTAGTAAGGTATTCACTAACGAGCGGTTATAGTATGTTATACCTTAGCCAACTCGGTGGGTAGAGCTAGACGATATGCCACTCTTCCCACTCGCTCGAGGATGTCATATGGGCCAATGAACCTTGGGCTTATCTTTCCCTTCTTTCCAAATCTCATTACTCCCTTGGTCGGGGAGACTCTGAGTAGGACTTTCTCCCCTGCTTCGAATTCGGCTGGTTTCCTCCCCAAGTCTGCATAAGACTTCTGACGATCTTGTGCAGCTTTCATCCTTGCTTGAATCATCTTCACTTTGTCCATGGTGTCTTGGAGGTAGTCCGGTCCTAGTACCACTTTATCCACCATATCGCTCCAGCATAATGGGCTTCTACACTTCTGACCGTATAAAGCCTCGTACGGAGCCATCTTGATGCTTGCATGGTAACTGTTGTTGTACGAGAACTCTATCAAGTCTAGGTGTTGATCCCATGAACCCTGTAAGTCTAGTATGCAAGCTCTCAGCATATCTTCAAGTGTCTGGATAGTTCTCTCCGTCTGTCCGTCCGTCATAGGATGAAATGCAGTGCTTAGATTTAGTTTGGTCCCCATAGCTGCTTGCAATTCCCTCCAGAATTGTGATAAGAAACGGGAGTCTCGATCAGACACAATATCTCGGGGCACACCATGATATTTGACCACGTGTTGGATGTATGCTCTGGCCAGCTTATCCATACTCCAAGTTTCATTCATGGGGATGAATCTCGCAGTTTTTGTAAGTCTGTCGACGATCACCCAAATTTTGTCTTTTCCAGACTTTGTTAGGGGTAGCCCTCCGACAAAGTCCATCGAGATCGAGTCCCATTTCCATGTTGGCACTTCTAAGGGTTGCATGAGTCCCTTGGGCTTGCATCTCTCAGCCTTGACTTTCTGGCAGTTAAGGCATCTGGCTAAAAATTCCGCCACTTCTTTCATCATTCGGGGCCACCAGAAATTCTTCTTTAATTCTTTGTATAATTTATCCCCACTTGGGTGTACCGAATAAGGCGTGTTGTGTCCTTCTTCCATGATTTGCTTTTTGACGTGCTCACATTTCATAGGGACACACCACCTGCCTTTATAACGAATATTACCGTCATCATGCATCCTGAATGGTCCATTGATTCCGTCTATCATTCCGGACTTGACTCGCTCCAACTTCACGTCTCCAGGTTGTCCCGCTTTTATTTCTTCATAGAGTGATGGGGTAACGGTCATGGAACATAACTGTACCTCATTATCCACCTCCCCGAATTCTCTCACTTCCAAACTCAGCTTTTGGAAGTCTCGCCATAGCTCGTTGGGTAGAATCCATGTTGCTTTACAAGAATGCATCGACTTACGGCTTAGAGCATCTTCCACGACATTAGCTTTTCTTTCATGGTATTGAATCACTAAGTCGTAATCTTTGACAAGTTCTAGCCATCGCCGTTGCCGCATATTGAGCTCCTTTTGCGTGAATATGTATTTGAGGCTCTTATGATCAGTGTAAACTTTGCATTGTGCCCCGTACAAGTAATGCCTCCAAAGTTTCAAGGCGAAAACCACCGCAGCTAGCTCTAGATCAGGCGTAGGGTAGTTGACTTCGTGAGTCTTTAGTTGCCTTGATGCATAGGCCACCACCTTTCCATTTTGCATCAGAACGCAACCTAACCCTTTCAATGAAGCATCGCTGTAAATCTCAAACCCTTCTGTTCCGGATGGTAGGGTCAAGACTGGTGCGGTTGTCAACCTCCGCTTCAGCTCTTGGAAAGCTTCTTCACACTCGCTACTCCACAGGAATTTAGTGGTCTTCTTTGTGAGGTTGGTCAAAGGCCTTGCTACCTTTGAGAAATCTTTCACAAATCTTCGATAATACCCAGCCAAACCTAGGAAGCTTCGAACCTCCGTCACCGTGGTGGGTGCAGGCCAACCTATCACTGCTTCAATTTTTGAGGGATCAACCGAGACACCTTCTTGGGTTATGATGTGGCCCAAGAATGCTACCTGATCCCTCCAGAAGTCACACTTTGAAAGTTTGGCGTAGAGCTGGTTGTCTCTCAAGGTTTGAAGTGCCGTTCTGAGATGCTTCTCGTGATCATTCGGTGTTTTTGAGTACACCAAAATGTCATCAATGAACACCACCACGAACAAGTCGAGGTAGGGTCGGAACACACGATTCATTAGGTCCACAAATACCGCAGGCGCATTAGTTAAGCCGAACGGCATTACAGTGAACTCATAATGTCCGTACCTCGTTCGAAATGCCGTTTTTTGGAATGTCCCTCTCGGCAATCCTTACTTGATGATAACCGGATCTCAAGTCAATCTTGGAAAACGTACTTGCTCCTTTTAGCTGATCGAACAGATCGTCAATGCGTGGAAGTGGATATTTGTTTTTGATAGTTGCTTGATTCAGTTCCCGGTAATCAACCCACAACCTCAAGCTTCCATCTTTCTTCTTGACAAATAACACCGGAGCGCCCCAGGGTGAGACACTCGGTTTGATATAACCCTTCTCCAGCAGATCTTGAAGTTGTTCCTTCAGTTCTTGCATCTCTTTTGGTGCCATTCGATAGGGTGCCTTCGAGATTGGTGCAGTCTCGGGCATCAAATCGATGGAGAACTCCACTTCTCTTTCTGGAGGCATCCCCGGAATCTCTTCAGGAAACATGTCCGGGAATTCATTGACCACAGGAATTTGGTCAATGGTCTTTTCTTCCACCTTTGAGTCTTTGACTACGCACAAGTATGCTTCACATCCCTTCCGAATGTAGCGTTTTATTTGTTGTATGGTTGCCAACTTTACTCCCGGGGTGGTGGTCACAGCTTTGTAGGATACTCTCTTCCCATTCGGGCCCTTCATGACTACCTTCTGCTCGCCACATAGAATTTTTTCTTTGTATCTTCCGAGCCAGTCCATGCCAAGCACCACGTCTATGTCTTCTAGATCGAATTGAATCAAGTCTCCAGGGAGATTGGTGTCACTTATGAGTATGGGTACATTTGAGTACACATTCCCACAAGCCACAACTTTTTCAGCTGCCGTTTTTACATTCAATTCTATTCTAGTAGTGGGTTCTATTCCCAGCTTCTTAACAAAGCTTGAAGATATAAAACTATGAGAAGCACCAGAATCAAAAAGAACATAAGCAGGCATGGAGTTCACTTGGAAGGTACCTGAAACCACGTCACAGGCATTAGCTTGAGCTTGATTCATCACGTAGATCTTGCCTTGGTTAGGGGTGTTGTTGTTGCCCTTGTGGTTTCCCCCATTCCCACGAGCGTTGTGGTTAGGATTCTCTACGCCTCCTGGCCTATTTCCTCCAGGATTGCCTCCCTTGTTGATTTGGCCCTGGTTCTGGGGAACCCTTCCTATTCCCACGTGACACTCATATGCTCTATGGCCCATCCGGCCACAATTATAACATTTCACTGCATTGCCCGCACAATCGCGTCCAGGATGATTCTTTTGGCATAACTTGCAATGATAATAACGTTCACCCGTCGGACCTTTCCCTTGGAAGTTCCTTCCTCCTTGATTCCGATTGTGATCATCTCCCCGCCATTGTGTTCGCTGTTCAGGGGGATTGGGTCTACCTCTCTTCTCCCTTGGTGGTTGGTCATCGTCGTCACCTCTTTTGTTCCTTTTGTAAGCATCACGTTGAAGTCGTTGAACCCTATAGTGAAGAGCAGCCTTCGTATAGGCTTCGTTTAACGTCTGGCATCCTAGCACACTTACAGCCTTCTGAATGTCGAAATTCAGGCCATGGATGAATTTTCGGGCCTTGCTGTTCTCGTCCGGAACTAGAGCACGTGCGAACCGAGCTAACGCCACGAACTTGGCGTAATAGTCCTGGACCGACATATCTCCTTGTTTGAGAAACAAAAACTCCTCATATTTCTCTGCTTTGACATGTTCGGGATAAAATCTTTCCCTCATAGCCTCCTTAAATGACTCCCAAGAAAGATTTGACTGCTGACGTAAGGTTGGTCCATCAGTGGCCCACCAGTTGTCGGCCTCCTGATGCAAATAGTAGGCGGCGATGTCAACTCGTTGTTCCACCGGGCAGTTAACTGCCTCAAACAACTTATCAAAGGAGCGTATCCAATCTTCAAGGATGAGTGGATCCTCTTGACCTTGGTAACTCGGTGGATTCCGAGCTGCTACCCTCTTAGAGGGGTCATTGCTGGTTTGCTGGTTCTGGAGAAACGCGGTGCTTAACGTTTGAGCAAAATGTTGCATGGTCAGCGCCAGCTCAGCATTAGTTGGTGCTGTGGGGACTTCTCTCCTAGGCGGCATATTCTAAAAGAAAAGTACTTAAGTGCTAAGGTATTGTCTAGTAATCAAGCTGCTATGCACATTAAATCATAACATAATCCGACATACAAATGATCACATAAGTATCGGGAAATTTGTTCAACATATAGAAGCAATACAAAATCATCCTCACCGCGGCCCTAGAAAGGTCTTTCCTTAATCATTTTCATTTCCTAAATTTGATAAAAATATTTTTGCAAGGATCTCCACTTGAAGGTATGATTCCCACGGTCTTCGTCAAAGATTTTGAACAACGAAGTTTCAGCACAAGGAGAAATTCCCAGTTAGTTGGACGAGCGCAAAGGCTTAATTATGCACCAACCAGCTTAGACTGTTATCGTCTTTGTGACAGAATTTCTCCCTACGACCTATTACTTCGTGATCTAGTCTCTTCAGAAAACCTAAAGGCGCTCTGATACCAACTTGTGACACCCCCAAATTTTCCACCCAAAATAATAATTTGAAATAGAGATGAACATTTATTTAATGATTAAAACTTCAAAAGTTGCAGCGGAAATTAATAAAACTAAGTAAAAGGGGCATGTCACCGCCACATCCAATCCGTGAATGATTGGATGCTAAGGCTATCTACCAAAACACGAGTCTAATAAAAAGCAAGATGTTCGAATCATAAGCAAATATTAAAGTTTATTTCTAGTGAACTACATAGTTGTCTTCTAATTCGCGCTCTCAAACATTTCAACATCAAAATCAACATGATCACCTCCTGTTAAATACGAGCACAAGAAAAATAAAAGAAAACAAACATTAGCAATAATGCTAAGTAAGTTCCACCTAACCTTTTAAAATAATAATAAATAATATATATAAATTCGTACAACCTCATAAAATATTTTTCAAAACACTTTATAAATCATAAATCATAAGTAAACGATATCTATATAAAATCCCAATCACATAATTAACTCGTAAACCATAATAATTCCAAAATACATGAAACACCAAAATTCTCCTCTTTTGAATTTCTCCCAAAATCACTTTGTATCTAACTTCCTAGTAATTTAGAATGGCGGTGCTCAACACTTTGGTTGAGCCCGATGGTCCGTTGTTATGTACGGCCACCCCGGAACTATCGCCGCTACCACAACTGCTCCTTGGAAACGGAAACAACTACTTTAAGTGTGCACACCCCCTAAAGGTATTCCAAGCCCTCCGGGTTAGTAAGTCGATCCGGGTAGCCGGGATGTTTTCTACCAACTACCCCACCTCAAAACCTGAATGATTAGGAGCTACTACTACCACTACTACTCAAAAGCCGGGATGTTTTCTACCGACCGACAATTCACCTCAAACCAACACAAACCAAAAATTTAGTAGTAGTAGACCTAACCATCCTCCACATTTTAAGGGACGTGGAAAACCAACACCACGGATTTCTCTCGTGATGCTCACCCTTTATGAAAATATTTATTTCTCTTTCAAAAATTTCCTTTTTCATTAAACTCCCACAAAGATAACAAATTACGTACTATTACAAAATCTTCCAAAATAACTCATATCAACAAACTAATATCTCAAATACAATCCTTTTATATAATAATATACAAATTCAGCACACATAAATTCAATTCTCAAATAAGCACACAAAAATATTTAAAAGGAATCACGAAAAAAAGAACTAATTTCGGTTGATGTGAAACTTACCTTAAATCCAAATGCTCCTACTTTTCTTCTTCAATTCCAGTCTCTAAATGAGCACCTTTTTAATTAAGATGATATAATTAGTCACTTATTCTATTTATAAATTATTTTATTCAATTTTCCCCTTTTATTTCCTTAATCGAATCTATTAACTTAATTTATTAGTTATTCGAATTTATTTGATTAATCACTTTTTATTAATCAAATTACCTTATTAATTCAGCCATTAATTACAATATTTGAATCCTAATATTAAATAAAATATCCGAATATAATTAACTACAACATCCAAATAATCACCATTAATTTACTCTACTCATAAATTATTATCTAATTACTTTATTTATATTAACCCATTAATTTATGAATTCAAATATTTTAAATATTTATATGAAGTCCGAATATCTAATAATTAATCATAAAAATTATTAATTGAATTAATCCACTAATTACATAACTAAGTTATTTATTAAGTCTACATATAGTCAATTATTTATGTTAGCTAATCCAACCTTATTTTATTTTCCTTATTTTATTCCAACATCATTTTTAGTTCAGAATATTATTTTTCAATCTCAGTGATTTATTTATTTCACCATTAATATTAATATTTCCTTATTTAATTACTTAACTAGTTTTATATGGCCCAATTAAATTAATTAGACTAAGAATCGACTTTATAAATTAATAACCGTTTGTAACTATATTTTGGGTCTATATTTGACCTAGGTTGTCCAGATATCTATTTTATAATTATTTTCCATAATTATTCCTTTAATTTCACATATGTATTAACCGGTTCAATTACAACTAAATATACTAAATCTTAATTTTTATTAATTATAAATGGTCCATAAGATCCTAGTTAGTCATATATTTATCCTAGTTTACTCCAATATTTATTTCATAATTATTTTCGTCATTTAGTTAATTATTTACTAAATGTGTATAAATTGGCCCAAATACAATTAAATCCATTACAAATAGCTAAAAATATTATTTTTCAATTCTGGTTGGTCCGAATACGTATATTTATACTAGGTATTTAATTTATATTTTTCCAGATTTTATTTATTTCATTTACGATTTTTTTTTTACTTTTTATTGCAACTGGGCCGGACTGGCCCAAAATAATAAAAACAACAGGCCCAAAATAGAAATCAGCCCAAAGGACAGACCCCTGCCTAAAGGTTGGGTCGTCTTCCTCGCCAATACGCCGGAAACGGCCAACGCAGGGGGGGGGGGGGGAGAGGGCTTACCTCTACTGGCGGTGAACAACGGCGGTGCGCTCCTTCTGGGACGGCGAATGTCGGTGGTGGGTTGGCGGCAGCGGCAGCTCCTCCCTCTTCTCCCTACTCCGATGTCCGTTTTCCACGATTCTTTCTCCGTTGGATTCGTCTCACGAAGGGGAAGGTTTCTAGAGTGTTTTCAGGGCTCGGTTTATAGTATAACTCTGGGTGGGAGTTTCACCTATATATATATGCGTCGTATATATATATATATATATATATATATATATATATATATATATATATATATATATATATATATATATATATATATATATATATATATATATTATACGTATTCTGCTCGTTTGTGCTTGAGACTAAACGCAAGGGAATGGCTTTATTTATAGGTGTAGATCGCAGGCCCAGGTTGAGTTTGTGTTTTATTTGAACAGCTTCTCCCGCAGCTCCGTTCTTATCTCCGCTTTGTAGGTTGGAATTAGAGTTGGAGTTCAACTCGTTTCTTCCGTTCTACTTGTATGTAGAGTTGTAATATTATACTAACAATTACTATTATTACCTAGGAGTATGTATACATATTACGTATTAGGAGCATGCGTAGTATATATTGATTAATATATAGATAGTATTACTTAGGTTAGTTTACGTGTACATATATATGTATATTACACTCAATTAGTACTTTGTATATTATACCACTTAAAATAGTTATATAAAAATTAATTTTATACTAAAACGTTACTTCTATTATCGGACCATTTTTATCTGACTAAAAATGTCACAAATGCTAAATTTTTGTCTGGTTCACTGATTTAATAAAATGTTGTTTCTATTCAAATATTTTTATCTAACTAATAAAAATTATTTTTATTTTTATTTAAATTTTTGAAGTGTCACAGCAGCATCCTAAGCAATAGTCTTAACTTGACCCTACTGCTTATCCTAGTGCTTAATAATTCACTTTCTTTGAGATACAAGAGCTTTACAGTATCACAACTATAAGGTCTGTTCCATTAGATTTCAGGAAATCCCACTTAAGGCATAGCAGTTGCCTTAGCAATCCCCTGGTGACTACCCAACAGCTAAGCCCACTCACTGCTCACGCAAAAGTGTTTCCTTTGAACATCTCCACTTCACCAGACCTTCATAACTCTATCTCAATGAAGTCTGTTCAAACTAATCACTGTAATTCAAAGTGGTAACCCAGCAGGTGCCTCAGCAGTTCCCTCACTATCACCCAACTGCTGAGACCACTGCTCCAGTAAAACTCCTACTTACTTGGACTAGTGCACATCTTCAGAAAGCCCACATCATCCTGAGCAACACCATATAATCAATCCTTCCATACCTTAACTTTTAGTTCAACAGGTGCCTCAGCAGTTCCCTAGTTACCACCCAACTGCTGAGACCACTGCTCTCATTAAGATTGATTATCAATCTACCTTGTCATATCATCAGAAAGATCTTCCCACTCTAACAAAGATTCTGAGTGCACTTTCATCATACACTGAGTATTTCTCTAGCAGTTGCCTCAGCAGTTCCCTACTTTCTAGACAACTGCCAAGCCAACTGCTCACCTTACAAAGCCCAAACTTCATCCATCATAGAAAGTTGTTATACACCATTTATCTAAGAGGTTAAAGACTTCCGCTGTGCATCTATAAATCTCCCAAAAGATTATAGATCAACTCATATAGAAGGGAAAAGTTTTAAAGTTGAAAAAGCTTTAAAAGTCTATTCAACCCCCCCCCCCCCCTCTAGACTTTTACCTCTATCCGGGACCATCAAGTGGTATCAGAGCGGAGTGTTCCTAGAGTCAGTTTCTGACTAATTTGAACTAAAGATCCCAAACCACTATTCTTCCCAAACACTTTCTAAGAATGGACAGGTAGCATACAAAGAATCTATTGTTCAATCAGAACAAGTCTGATGACTGGATAATCAAGGATATCTGGGATGAGCTCACAATGACCCAATCAGAAGATGATCAAAGCAGTACAAGTAATGAAGGCAGCTCATCTGAAAGTAAGAAAGAGGCCCTGATTTGCCTCTTTGGAATGCACCGAGCTGATAGCTCCTTCCACAACCATCCCATGGCCAGATTGAATGAAAATGACAATGATAAGGTATTATCCTGCTCCTCAAGTAGCTCATATGATTCTAGCAGTTCCAGTGTTGATATGGAAGCTCTACTCCATCAACATGAAAATTTTCAAAAGGATCACCTTCTTTTAATGAACGAGAACTGTAGGCTTCAAGAAAATTTGATTATAGCCCAAGCTCAAATGGGTGAAGTAATTAAAATGAAAAATCTTCTTGAAGTCGAAAACATCTGTTTAAAAGAAAGGCTGAGCTCCCTCACTACCCCTATTATTGAGGAAGTTCAAAACTGGAAGAACACAGGATCAGGATACACACCTTTATCCCAATCATTGAAAGACTCTCCAAAATGCTCTCCTATCACAAAACCCACCACATATCTACAAGAAACAAGAAAACCAAACCAACAAAACTCCCACTCCCAAACTCTGTCAAATAAAAGGAACATGTCCTCTCCCAGACCAAAATCCAAACTTCCCTACAATTCCATCTTCCAAAACAACCAACCAATCAAAAGGACCTACTGCATTCCAAAGAAAAAGTTGATCCCTACAATTACACATACTCCTCCCCCTATAAGGAATAATGTTCATCAACATAGAGCCAATCCTCAGAATGTCTATAGATCCATCAGCTTAGATCCAAATGGTTCTAAATTGGTATGGATGCCCAAACGGATTCAAGGGAAGATGCCCACCAACTTGTGGGCTGCTACTCAAAACTGACAAATACGGGAAGGTGCTGGAGCAGCCAACTTACAAAAATAAATATTCAAGCTGCTCCATGCACATGACCGGCACCAGGTGGCTATTGTCAATACTAGATCTGGAGAAGGACCCAAAGCAACCTTTGGGAGTGAGAAAGAAAGAGGAGAATCTAAAGGAGCTGGAAAATCCAATCAAATGCAGTTCTTTAATCCAAAACATATCATATGGGATTGAAGTTCAAACTCATAAAGCACAAACCAGCTCCGCGATAACATTCATAATGTGACATTCTCCATGGACATCTGCTTGATCAGAGATGTCCAAAGCAACAAAATTGTGCTAACTGGTAGAAGAAAGAAGGACACTGGAAAGGCTCCAAGCTGCCTTCCCAGCAAAAATCAACAAAAAGACTAGAGTATGGAAGCAGCAGTTGACTCAAAATAGCAGCCCACTACCAGCAGTGAACTTAAATGGCAGCCCACTGCTAGCAATTAACTCAAATAGCAGCCAACTGCCAGCAGGTGGCTCAAAGAGCAGATCACTGCCAATAGTTGACTCAAAATATACGACACTGGGAGCTGCTGACTCACTCTAAAATCAACTCCTCAAGACGCTCCAGCTGAATTAAGCACAAGGCTTAATAATCCCAAACCTCTTACTCTACCAGAAGACAGTAAAGAAAAAAAAAGAGGAGGATGAGTAGGCAACTCAATTCATTCAAACACCTGACACAAGATGATTCAACCAGCATCCTCCTCATCAAAATATTGATCCAAGGGGCTCATACAAGATCATCAATCCAGAAAGAAGCAATATTTGTTTCTTCTCTCAAACAGAACCCAAAAGGACTGAAGAAGCCCTACAAACATCTGACTGGATACAAGCAAATTCAAAAGGAACAGTCCCTGAAGCTTGTATACAGACCCTATCATCAACATATGATAGGAACAAAAATGGCGACTAAGGAAGACATCATTGTTAAGAAGAAAGCAAAATTAGTGGACAAAGGGTATACTACAAAGAAGAAGGAATAGATTTTGATGAAACCCTTGCCCCAGGTGCACATTTGAAGCTAAAAATATTCTTAGCATATGCTGCCCATAAGCAACTCACAGTCTATCAAATGGATGTAAAGAATGCCTTCCTAAGAACTGTCTACTAGAAAAGGAGGTCTACGTGGAGAGGCCTCCTGGATCTAAAATCAATAGAGAGGAAGATCAGGTGTTCAATTAAAGAAAGCGCTCTATGGAATCAAGCAAACTCCAAGTGCATGGTATGATTCACTCTCTAAGCATATGGTGAAATATAGGCTCATCAAAGGCAAGTAGACAAGACACTATTGAAGAAGGTCCCCACACACTCCTTAAATCTTTCAACTCTCAAGCCTATTTTGAAGAGAGCCTAAAAGGAGAGTTGAACTATTTCTTGGGACTACATATAATTCCACAAGGTTTCTACATCAAACCAAGCAAGTGAATGAAACAAGATTCAAAACATCTCGACAAGAGCTTGGAATGATGATCAAGTAAAGGAATAACCCTGCCTGGTATTCAGGGGGAACTTAATTCCAAAAACAAGGGGGAATTCCTAGCCACCTGCTGAGGGGGAACTCTCAGGGGTAGCCACCTGCCAAAGGTAAGCTACCCAGAATCAACAAAAAAAATGAAGCATCAAGATCCAATAAAGTCTATCTCAGACTTTCAATAAAGAAGAAATCAATATCTGAGCAGTGAGCACAACAAGTGACTGAATTTCAGCATCATTAAGCTCAGCAGGTGCCTAACAAAGAAGCCCACTGCTACAACCTCTTGATACTTGCAATAACTCAGCGGGGTAACTATCAAACGAGCTCACAGGATGATTGAGCTACAAAGAAATGATTGCTGAAATACTACTTATTCTTCCAAGAGTATTCTATGCTTCACTTGCAAACTAGTTAACTCCAATTGACAAAGTCCAGAAACCAGATGACTTGACTAACTCTGAGGATCAGGTGGGGTTTGTTCAATAAAAACAAATCAATATGGCAGAGACCGGTCAACGTTCTGGATAATAGAAGGAGATGTCCAAAAGGAGAATTAGCTATGATTCACCAGAAACTCTAGAAAGTAGAAAAGGAGTGAGAATTCGAACAAATGGCTCAGCAGTTGACTGCATCCTAGCAAGCAATGGGCTCAGCAGGCAACTGGCTACTAGCCCACTGCTACCTGTATAAAGAAAGGAATTGGATACATATACTTTTTCAAAAAGGAGGGAAAGGACGAGAAAGAGAAGGAAAGCAAACGGAGGTAAAGACACTGGTTCACAAATTACCGCAGGTGCCTGCCGGCAGGTGACTGCCTCAGGAGCAGGTCACTACTTCAGGCAAGCAGTTGGCTCAATTTGTGAAAAACATACATGGAATCTCAGCACATGACTTATATCATCTTGATCACCTCATATCAGGGATTCCAAAAAGGCACCTCTTGTTCTCAGAAATTATCAAAAATACACTAAAAAATGAGCCCCCTGCTACTAGTGTGAACGCAGTTAATGCTAAAAGGAACCAGCTGTATTCTTCAACGGCTATATTCCAACGGCTAGTTCCCGATAGTCTATAAATACTACCTCCGTACACCTCCTTCACACTTTTCACTTTGCAATCTCTCTCTTATCAAATCTAAAACTCTCAAACTCTCCCTTAATACTCTCAAAAGTCTTCTTCCGCACTACCTTTGACTCTTCACATACAATCTACATACACAAATGGCTTCCCACATCCAAATCTCCAAATCTATCTTCACTGGCTCCATATTAAACACCCCAAAAATCATTGAAAGAGCCGAGACCCTTGATCTTATGAGAGCACTTCTCAAAAAGCTAGAATCAACAGGGCTTATGAAAATGGCCACCTACCCATACCCATGTTTCTACCCAGAAGTGGTGGCCGAATACTACCTCAACTCTCAACAAGGGACTCTTAAATCGGTCATCAAGGGAAGGCCAGTTGAAATTAAAGAAGGGGACATCAGAACACTGCTCTCCCTACCTGGAGATGAGGCCCCAATGGTGGAAGAACTCAATTTCGATGAACAAAGCTTCAAGGAAATGGTATTCATTCCAAGCGCTCATAACACCAAAACCCTCAAGGTCAAGAAGAAAATGATGATTCCTGAGTACCCCCTCCTACTCGACATACTATATAAATGCATCGACACCAAAAGCACTGCTTTAGATGAGATCAATGCAAAAAGGGCAGTACCATTGGCCGCAATCATCTCAGGCAAGCCTCACAACTGGACCATGTACGTCCACAACCAACTTCAAGAGTACGTCAACAAATCTCACGAAGAAAGAAGAAAAGACCACACCTTCCCATGGGTAGGGTACGGTTTTTTGATTGGAGAAATCCTAAAAAGGAAGGGAGTTCTAGGAACCACTAATGAACCCACCACCTGGAGGAAATTTCTTCATCAGACCTCCAAGGCAGGGGCCCAAGAAATTAAAAAGCAGGATGATACTCTCAAATCTCATGAGCCCCTCCAAACTGAGTTCACCCGAATCAAAACCAAGCCAGCAAAAAGACCAAGATCAGGCTATGCTGAAATCCAATCAAAGAGATCAAAACCAGCAACAAGAAATCTCCAAGAAGAACTCGAAGAGGCAGCGTCATCTTTACAAATGGTTCAAGGAGAAGTAGCCACTCCTCTTCAAATTATTCAGGAAGGAGCAGAGCCCTCTTCTAACTCTTCAAATGGAAGCAACAGCTCTGCTCTTCCTCTTTCCATACAGGATGAAAGGGTAGATCCCCTAGAGACGGTGCAGGTCACTCAACACAATGAGCAGGTGGCTCCCTCCGAAGCAGAGCAGGTCTCTCAATTCAACGAGCAGGTGGCTCCCATAGACGAGCATGTACCTCAATCACCAGCAGCTGGCTCACCAAACCTAACACCTTTAGAGCAGCTGGAAGTAGATTTTGCCAGAGTCAAGGCATGGAGATCATGGAAGCTCTCAAGAATCCTTTATCAAGTTGAAACCATAGATCACTTCATCGAAGAAGAAGAATTCGTGGTGGAGTGGCTTGGAACTGATGATATGGCAGTAGCAACTGTTCTCCACAAAATCAACCAAATATACGCCATGAAGAAAAAGGAAATCACTGCCAAGGATACCATAGACATTTCCAGCGATGATGATGATGATGATGATGGTGAAGAAGACACTCCTACACTGGCAGAGGTCTTCATCAACGAAAGAAGGGCAACCATAAAATTCGTAAGCAATGCTGAGGTTAGGTTGCACAAACGACTAATCAAGATGAAGAAACATTTTGATGAACTATTACAGATGAGGTTTGCTGAAGTTCATTGCCATCTCAAAAGCAATCTCATGATTCAGCAAATGTTCAACTCCGAAAAAAAGGCACAGTTGCAAATCCAACTATCCCAGCAACCTGCTCAAATGGAGGCAATTCACAAAGAGCTTGAAGCTTTGAAAGCCAGGGATGAAGAGCTAGAGAATCAAATTGTAGAATCCCTCAAAGAACTAAGAAAACAAGAGCTAGCAGCTGCCTCCGGTCAAGCAGATGCCTCCCACCCAATAACAGAGGTCTCTTCTCAGGTACCTGCTCTTCCTAATCTTCCCCCCAACCTTGAGTAGGTCCTTCTAACAATGCAGGCACATGAGGAGTTCATACAACACCTCAAGACCAAGGAGCTTCCTGCCATTCTTCATCTCTCACAAAAGTTGGTCACAAAGCAAGTTGAACACTCTGAGGCAATTGGACAAACACGAACTGATGTTGCCAAACACCTCACTGACCTTCACAAAGCCACACAAGAGGCATTCCTAAAGCATGGAAGTGACCTTCAAAGACTGGGCCTGAATTTGGAGACAACTAACCAAAGGGTTCAAGGGCTCGAAAATGAAGTCAGAGATGAAGTAAGAACAGATCTGCTGGACGTCAACAACTACATTAAAGCATTATCTATCAAGGTATATGGCTTAGACCCAACAAAGAGAGCACAAGAAGAAGCTGTTTCTGATCCAGAGATAGAAGCACTGTTTGATGAAAGCAAGACCCCTGCTCATGATGCCAAAAAGGGGGAAGGTTCAACACAAGCAGGCCCCTCCCTCAAGAGATCAATATAAGCAAAGAAAGCAGCAGAAACAAGAAGGAAGAACCAAGTCTACAAAGAGGAAGCTGAGATAAGAAGAAGAAAGGCAGAAGAGGCAAAGGCAAAGGAGGAAGCCAAGAAGAAGTTACAAGAAGACAAACAAGATTAGGATAGATCAAAAGTCCGAAACTGACTATAAACTATTGTACTCTAGACTTTAGAACAATGTACAAAAATTCAATGAAAATCAATAAACATATTTGGTTCTTGTGTTGTATAGTTTTGGCATCATCAAAAAAGGGGGAAAGTGTTAGTACCTAATTTTGATAGATTTTGATGATGCCACTATACTTTGCACGTGTACATTGTGTCCTATAAATTAGCATTTAAATCTGAGTGACAAAAATAAATGTACAATTTTTTAGACTAAAGAAATATTATCGGAAAAGTAAAAATGCAATAAGGTAATTTTTATTTACCTTAATAGGATATTTAAGATCCTACCAGCATATCTTATTTAGCTCAAAGATTAATTAAATGTCACATGTTCTGATGAAAAGAAGCTCGAAAACATATACATTGAATGTATATGATTGAAGACAAAATTGACTAGCATTGAATGCTAAATTCGTACAGGGGCCCTGAGCATTGAAGACACACATATGGGATTATTCTGAAGAGATGTTCCAGCGGCTGTAAATCACCGCATTAATAGCTCCAGCACAAGAAGACGAATGTACAAGTCGTCCGTGTCAATCGTCAACGAACAGGATTAATCCATCCTAACCAACGGATGAGGTTAAACAACTGGAGAAGCCTATAAATATAGGCTGAAACGAAAGTAAAGTATGTGGAGGAGGATCCACTGAAGGCTCTGGCGATTTTGGCGATTTTGACGATACATGGCGATGGCTTCTGCGGCGGTGGCTTCCAAGCCACCAGGCCGGGCTTGGGAGGGGAAATCCTTTACTGATGTGGTGGCGGATCTTACAATTCTTTCTGCGAAAACCCCTTCTCGTTTCAAAGGGATTCCGGCAATTTCCTTTTCTGAGGAGGAAGTTTGGGGTTTAGCGGACAAGCACAAGCGGGCTCTCATCGGGTATTTCTTTAAGGGTAAACCGAGTCTAATTACTATGAGAAAATCATTTGAGATTATTGGATTTAAAGGATCTTTTCACTTGGGGGTGTTAGATCCTAAACACGTGTTGATCAGATTTGAATTGGAGGAAGATTTCATTAGATGTTGGAATCGTCAGTCTTGGTCTATTCAAGGTGTTAGGATGCGGGTCACTAAATGGACACCGGAATTCAGGCCTAATGTTGAATCACCGGTGGTCCCAGTGTGGATAGCTTTGGAAGGTTTACCTTTGCACCTTCAGGACAAGGAAGCATTATTTAGTATTGCGAGTGTGGTTGGAAAACCCTTAAAATTGGATGAAGCTACAACTAAGCTAACTAGGCCTGCTCTAGCCAGAATCTGTGTTGAGCTTGATCTCACCAAGGAGATGCCCCATAAGATCTGGATAAATAGTGGAAAGTTTGGTTTCTCTCAATCAGTGGCCTATGAAAATAGGCCTGAATACTGCACTGCTTGTCTTCATTTGGGTCACTCGTTAGGGAAATGTCCAAAGAAGCAAGTGGAACAGCCCAAACAAATTGCAATCAATAAGGATACATGGATACAGAAGGAAAAAAAGACTACAAAGTACACAAGGGAGGAAAAAGGGAAAGCTAAAGTTACAGATGCTAATTTTCAGTCTACTTCCAATGTAAAGACTCAGGAGTTTCACTCTGATGTTGACACAGATGTGGAGGAGGTTTTTCTTGACCCTTTGGATCCACCTGCAGAAGAAGATAGACACATCATAAAGGAGTTGGTCTCGAAACAATTTGCAGGATTGATATGCTCTGATCCTAAAGATATAAAAGGGATCCAAGACGATGTTTTTCTTAACAACATGCACAAAGTTTTTGAAGATTCTCTAGTGGCGCCTAGGGAATGCCATTCAGATGGAGAAAATGATCTGGAAGTGGATCATGAAAACTTGTTAGAGAGTTGGAATGAAATCTGTCTCAAGGTTAATAATATTGTTACGCAACATACTAAAGCCCAAATACAAAATGCAGCTACAGCAACTGAGGATGTTCATACAGATGCATCTACTGGGACTGGCATACATGGTACTGGTCATCAGGATGAGGAAGAGGAAGGGTTCACTAAAGTTCATAGAAAATCCAAAAGAAACCAGGGAAAAGAGACACAATCTTCAAGGACAACTAGAAGTATAGCTAGGGGGCAGGCTGTGATTCCTAGAGTTTCTCAATGAATTGTCTTTTTTGGAATACTAGGGGTATGGAATCCTCCAGTTCCAGACTTAGTTCCCTAGTCCAACAGTGGAGGATTAGTCTGATGATTATTATTGAGCCTATGGTGAATAAAAATAAGTTGGAAAGGTACAAACTTGATTTTGGTTTTACCCAAGCTGCATGTGCTGATGTGAATAATATTTGGGTGTTTTGGGATTCCTCTATAATGGAGGTTTCTGATTTCAACTAGCAAGCCCAGTTTGTACATTTTAAAGTTCTGAGTATTTTCTTTAAGGGTTGGGTTACTGGCATCTATGGTGGGCATAACTATATTATTAGAAGAGATCTGTGGGCTGGGTTGACTTCTATTGCGTCCAATCTAGACAACCCCTGGATGATAGGGGGAGACTTCAATGAGATTGCTAATTATAGTGAACACAAGGGCAATTCATTACCTCTTCTAAGGGGAGTAAATGACTTCACTGATTGTTTGGCTGAATGTAGATTGGTTGATCTTCCATATGAGGGGCCTCAATATACCTGGACAGGGAATAGAGCAAATGGTAGAGTATGGAGGAGATTGGATAGAGTTTTGGTCAACAACCAGTTTCTTGACACTTTTGATGATATAAAAATTACTCTACTTAACAAAACACCTTCTGATCATAACCCTATCCTCATGAGAGGTAGAAATTTGGATTTTTCTTCTCCTAAAGCCTTCAGGTTTCAAAACATGTGGGTTAAACATGATTCTTTTATGGATTTTGTGAAATCAAGGTGGAGTTTGGTTAAAACAGGGGGTGGCATGAGAGGTATTGTAACTAAATTGCAACATCTCAAGAAGGATTTGTCTGGTTGGAATAAAGATGTCTTTGGAAACATTTTTGATAGCATTAAACAGTGTGAATTGGAGGTTTTAAATGCAGAAAAAGCTTTTGAGGACAATCCTACTGAAACTAAAAGGGAGGACTGGTACTTTAAAAGGGGGATTCTCATTCAAAAGCACAAACTTGAAAAGAAATTCTGGAAACAAAAGGCACACGTTAGCTGGATTAAAGAAGGGGACAGCAATACTGGTTTTTATCACTCTTTTGTGCAGATTAGGAGGAGAAAACAGGCCATTACCTCTATCAAAAATCATGAAGGTCAGGTTATTGACTCCCCCACTCAGATTGGGAATGCTGCAGTGGACTTCTTTTCCTCTCTTTACTCAGAAGATCAACCTGTAAACAATAACATTTCTTTTTTACAATACATTCCAACTCTGTTAACTGATGAGGATAATTACCTTCTATCAAAGCTGCCAGAACTAGAAGAGGTGAAAAGGGCTGTGTGGGATCTAAATCAAAACAGTGCAGCAGGTCCTGATGGATTCAATGGTAAGTTCTTTAGAAAGTGTTGGGATATTGTGGGAGAAGATGTGGTTAGAGCAGTTCAGGATTTCTTTCTTGGACATCCAATTCCTAAAGGAATGTCCAGTTCCTTGCTTGTTCTCATTCCTAAAACTGATAGACCTTCTACTTTCAGTGATTTTAGGCCAATCTGTCTTTCAAATTTCATTTGTAAAGTCTGTACTAAGGTCATGGCAACTAGGGTGAAAGATATTCTACCTAAAATCATATCCCCTGAGCAGGCTGGTTTAATGGCAGATAGAGACATGGCTGATCAAATTCTGCTAGCTCAGGAGATGGTTCATAGCATTGATCACAAAGTCAGGGGTACTAATTTGGTTGTTAAATTGGATATGGCAAAGGCATTTGATAGGGTTTCTTGGAAATTTCTTTCTGAAATTCTTACCAAATTTGGTTTTTCTCCTCATTTTGTACACCTGGTTATGAACAATCTTAAGGCTACCTTCTTCTCAGTTATGATTAATGGCTCACCACATGGTTTTTTCAAGCCTTTTAGGGGGGTAAAGCAGGGGGACCCTCTATCCCCTTTTTTATTCATTATCACCTCTGAAGCTTTTACTAGAGGATTAAAAAGGTTGGTGGAGGAAGGAAGGGTCAAACAGTTTTATGGGGGACCTGCTGGTACAACTATTTCTCATCTCGGTTTTGCAGATGATCTGTTGGTTTTCTTAAATGGGAATGCCAGGTCTATTAAAAATTTTAAAGCTTTTCTGGATTCTTACCAGGAGGCTTCAGGTCAAGCTGTCAATTTTGCAAAGAGCTTAGTGTTATGTGGCAAAACATCACCTGCAAGGAAAACAAAGATTAGAGATCTGTTGGGAATGAAACTAGGGGAGCTGCCTTTGAAATACCTTGGAGTTAATATACACAAAGGTATAAATAGATTTCAGTTTTGTGGGAGTATCATCAATCAATTTGAGAATAAGCTTACTCCATGGAAGCAAAAAAACCTATCTCAGGGAGGAAGGCTTATTCTAATCAAGTATGTACTTAATTCTATCCCTTTACATCTCTTGGCTGTTGACAACTTACCCAAGAAAGTGATTAAAGTTCTTAATAGCAAGATGGCATCCTTTTTTGGGGGATCATCTGACTATAAGAACAAGTATCACTGGATTAAATGGTCAAAATTATGCTTTCCTACTATTGAAGGTGGTCTGGGCATCAGATCTATTGTAGATATTCAAAAGACTTTCTCTCTTAAACTGTGGTGGAAGTGGAAGGTAGGGCAGTCTACATGGGCCAATTTTATGAATTCTAAATATGAAAGAAATGGCAGTATGATACCTAGACTTACAGATTCTGCAGTATGGAAGAGGATTTGTTCTGTCCATGATCATGCTATGAGTCTCTGTACTGAAGATCAGAATGGTAACCTGATATGGTCTGAGGAAATTGATGGAAACTTCTCCTTTAAATCTGCATTTGAAGAAGTAAGGGAGTTAGGTTTCAGTTCTGACACTTATCAGCATATATGGGACTCTCAATTGGAGTTGAAAATGAAACTACTACTCTGGAAATTGCATAAAGGAATTATTCCTACTGTGGATAACTTGGTCAGATTCAATAGAGTCCTTCAACCCTCTATATGTCCATTGTGTAAACAAAATTCTGACTCTATGCAGCACCTATTCTTCCAATGTTCTATGGTTCAACAAGTTTGGAGGTACTTTCAGGGAATTATGGGTATATACAACAGGAATAGCTCGATTAACAGTTCCTTTAGAGATTGGTGGTCAAGTTCTAAAAAGAAAAGTTTGGTTCTGACCTTTAAGCACAATTTCCCTGGAATCATATGTTGGCACATTTGGAAATTATACACGGGTCAAATTTGGGGATCTGGGGGCTCTATACCTACTCTGGAGCAGTTCATACATCAAATTAAAATCTACACTCAGCAGTGGGCTTTTAGCTTGACAAAAAATAAACTGCATAACATTGGGAGCATTTTATTTGAAGAAAATCTGATTACTAAAAACTTTCGTCTACAAAGAGTATGGTTTCAGATTGTAAGGTGGAGAAGGCCGAAGCTAGAATGGAAATTAAACATCGACGCCAGTTACTTATCTGAATGGGCAGCAGGAGGAGCCATCATGCGAGGGACAAAGGGAGCTTTCGCCGCTGCTATAACCTTCCCGATCGAAGCCTCTTCTCCTCTAGAGGCTGAGATCCGAGCAGTCTTCGTTGGATTCTGGTGGGCTATTGCGGCAGGATACGAGCGCTTTCAGGTGGAAATGGATTCTTCTTTGGCGTTGGAATTTTTTTAGGGGAGGAAGTCGAGGAGGTGGAAGGTGGAACTTCAGGAAACTCTACAGACGGCTATTAGGAAAGGGGTAATTTTTGGGCTTACGAGGCGTGAAGGCAATTGGGCTGCGCACCATTTGGCTAAGGGCCCGGTGGATCGTTTAATTCATTATTCTGATATGGATCAGCTTCCAATTTTTGTTCGTAGATCGTTTTGGATGGACTTTTTTGACATTCCGACTTTTAGATTTTAATTTTTATCTGGGTCAGGTGTGGTCCCCCCGGATTTTATTTGTAAAAATCTATATTGTTTTTTAATAAAATTCGGTAAATGTCCCCCGGCATTTACCCCACTGATTTTGGTGGTTGGCCTTCCGGGGTAAAAAAAAAATAGACTGAAACGAAAGTTTCTAACCAAGCCTGAGCATCCTAAGTAGAGAGATATTTCTTTGAGCATTCACGAAATATCTAGCAAAAGAAGAAGTGTTATTCTATCCATGCCTCTCTGCTTAGACTATTGCTTCACTAAACTTGTTAGTATCAAGTGTTCATTGTTAAATCCTAGAAGTTTAGTTCCTAGTTGGAGGTCAGAACTTTCTTGTAAACCCATCAGATATTGTTGTAAACACTTCAGGAGGACAGTTGTTCCCGGCCTAAGTGTGGTTAGATAGGTCAAGAGTACCTTTTGATCCCCACTGGATCAATTGAGAAAAACCTAAAGGATTGAGTAGCTTGGAGTGGTGTTGTACTCCTCGTGAAACACCTTCAATCTAGGCTAGAGTTGTCAAGGCTAGATTGGCACTAAGTGTATTGGGCTTAATACATTAGTGAAATCCATCCGAAAGAGGGTGGGACTGGATGTAGGAGGATTACACCACCTCTGAACCAGGATATACTGTGTGGCGATTTATTTTAAGTCAACAAAGCACACACTGAACACTTCTCATAAAAGATTGTAGTTTGCCAGCAGCATCCTAAGCAGTAGTCTTAACTTGACCCTACTGCTTATCCTACTGCTTAATAACTCACTTTCTTTGAGATACAAAAGCTATACAATATCACAACTATAAGGTCTGTTCCATTAGATTTCAGGAAATCCCACTTAAGGCATAACAGTTGCCTTAGCAGTCCCCTGGTGACTACCCAACTGCTAAGCCCACTGCTCACGCAAAAGTGTTTCCTTTGAACATCTCCACTTCACCAGACCTTCACAACTCTATCTCCATGAAGTATGTTCAAACTAATCACTGTAATTCAAAGTGGTAACTCAGCAGGTGCCTCGGCAGTTCCCTCACTATCACCCAATTGCTGAGACCACTGATCCAGTAAAACTCCTACTTACTTGGACTAGTGCACATCTTCAGAAAGCCCACATCATCCTGAGCAACACCATATAATCAATCCTTCCATACCTTCACTTTTACTTCAGCAGGTGCCTCAGCAGTTCCCTGGTTACCACCCAACTGCTGAGACCACTGTTCTCATTAAGATTGATTATCAATCTACCTTGTCATATCATCAGAAAGATCTTCCCACTCTAACAAAGATTCTGAGTGCACTTTCATCATACACTGAGTATTTCGCTAGCAGTTGCCTCAGCAGTTCCCTGCTTTCTAGACAACTGCCAAGCCAACTGCTCACCTTACAAAGCCCAAACTTCATCCATCATAGAAAGTTGTTATACACCATTTATCTAAGAGGTTAAAGACTTCCGTTGTGTATCTATAAATCTCCCAAAAGATTATAGATCAACTCATCTAGAAGGGAAAAGTTTTAAAGATGAAAAAGCTTTAAAAGTCTATTCACCCCCCCCCTCTAGACTTTTACCTCTATCTGGGACCATCACAAACCCCCTTCTGTTAGATGAAGATGAAGAATCAGAAGATGAGCAACCAGAGAAATCTAGACAACAACTGACAGAACCTGATCTAACTTGGTTAAGAGATCATCCCCAAACCAAGGATTGGACAAATCAGAAGTAGTGTACAGACCAGATCTTACACAACAAGAATGGAAGCAATGTTTGCCTGCTATATATCCCAGATGGAACCCATGACTGTGGAAGAAGCTCTGCAAGACTCATATTGGATCAATGAATTGCAAAAAGAGCTTACTCAATTTGAAAGAAACTAAGTATGGGAACTTGTTCCCAGACCCAAACACCAGAATGTCATTGGAACCAAGTGGGTATTCAAGAATTAAGCAGATGAAGAAGGCAACATTGTACGGAATAAAGCAAGGCTGGTAGCCAAGGGATACTGCCAAGAAGAAGGAATTGATTTTGATGAGACCTTTGCACCAGTTGCCACACTAGAAGCCATCAGAATCTTCTTAGCCTTTGCCGCCTACAACAACATCAAGGTCTACCATATGGATGTCAAGAGTGCATTTCTGAATGGAGATCTTGAAGAAGAAGTCTATGTGGAACAACCACCAGGTTTTATCATTCCTACTCAATCGTCTTGTGTCTACAAGCTTAGAAAGGCTCTCTATGGCCTTAAGCAAGCTCCCAGAGCATGGTATGACACATTGTCCCTATTCCTAGTTAACCATGGGTTTACTAAGGGAAAGGTTGACAAGACCTTATTGGAAATCTCTGTTGCTAACCATATTTTGTTAGTACAAATATACGTTGATGATATTATATTTGGAAGTACTAATGCAGAACTATGCAAGAAGTTTTTTCCAGTTATGCAGAGTCAATTTGAAATGAGCATGATGGGAGAACTAAGCTACTTCCTAGGACTTCAAGTGAAACAAGGTCCACAAGGAATCTTTATAAATCAAGGGAAGTACACCAAAGACCTAATCAAGAAGTTTGGGATTGAAGAAAAAGCCTCTGTGAAGATTCCCATGAACACTTCACAAGGAATTGGATCAGATGATGAAGGAAAAGATGTTGATGCAACAATGTACAGAGGAATCATTGGATCTCTTCTCTATCTAACTGCAAGCAGACCAGATATATCCTTCTCTGTTGGAATCTATGCCAGATACCAGTCAAGGTCCAAAGAAAGCTATCTAAGTGTTGCAAAAAGAATCATCAGATACATCAAAGGAAATCCAAATGCAAACCTATGGTATCCCAAGGGAGGTAACTTTGAACTAATTGGTTACTCTGATTCAAATTTTGCAGGTTGCAGGTTAAACATGAAGAGCACCTCTGGTCACTGCCAATTGCTAGGTGGGAGACTTGTCTCCTGGTTTAGCAAGAAGCAGAACTCTATCTCAACAAGTACTGCAGAAGCAGAATACATTGCAGCTGGGAGTTGTTGTGCTCAGCTACTCTGGATGAAGCAACAACTGAAGGATTAAGGCATTCAAGCAAAGGAGGTCAAGCTTCTCTATGACAACACAAGTGCCATTGCAATCACTCAGAATCCAATCCTTCACTCCAGAACAAAGCATATTGAGATCAGACATCACTTCATCAGAGATCATGTAGAGAAGAAGCACATATGCATGGAGCATGTGTCAACAGAAGACTAGCTTGCAGATATTCTAACCAAGCCTTTGCCTGAGGCAAGGTTTAACAAGCTGAGAGAAGAACTGGGAATGATGGATGAAATTCCCAGAGATGGTTGAAAGATAAGCCCTTCTGTTACAAAATCTCTGTTACAGGATTCCTGTTGCAGAACCCCTTCTGTTCTTCACTTCGAACAGAGAACCTCCGTTCCTACTAGAACCCCTCAGCAACAAAAATCCTCTTTATCACTCACAGAAGGCTGTGGACTTTGAAAAATTTGTGTAAACGGGTGACCTATTTACTAATTGAAGGTCTTTTACCCTTATACCCCTGAAAGTTATTACAGCCGCAGAATATTTACTGCGCCCCTTTTTCATTTATTGGTACCTCGAAACCGCAATTAAACTCAAACGTCCACTAACCCAAAACCTTTTATACCTTTCTTTTCAACCTATACCGCTATTGCTCTCATCTCTCTCAACCATTCAAACTTCCATATCTCTCAGCTTTCAGAAACTCCTCACCTGCTCTAATGGCGTTCATTAGTTTCAACTCTCTCTCAAAATTTCAACAAGAAACCTTGACCAAGAACGTTCTCACTGGGATGAAATGCGGCCTATACGCACTCCCAAAACTCACTGAGGACGAGGAATTAATGGAGAGGATATTAGAATGCCTTGACGGTTCACAACTGAGCAAGGTGATAACCTACAACTACACCCAGTAAAGCAATGTTGATGTAGTTGAGTTCTATCTCAATGCTGTCTGCAAAGATAAAGTCATCACCTCCACTGTCAATGGAGAAAAGGTCGCCGTTGATGCGGGAGTCATCAATGGTCTCTTTAATATTCATATTGAAGACGAGTCTAACAGCCTTGTTGACCTAGAGACAGTTGATCTCACTGTTGCAGAACTGGCCTTGAACTACGGCAAACCAGATGCTGACATTCACAAACTAACTGGCAAGAAGCACTCTCTGAAGAAGGACATTGAGTTGCTTGTGAACATCTTCCACAAATGTGTCTGGTGCAGATACACCTCTACTGACGAATTCACCATCTATCAGGCCATGGCCATTTATGTTGTCCTGCACAAGGAAAACCTCAACTGGGGACAGATCATTCTCAGACGTCTGATAGAATTTGTCAAAGTAGCAAAGAGAAAGAACTCAGAAACAGGTATCTATTCTGGGAAGGTAGGCCATGCCCTTCTCATTTCTTAACTGTTGATACAAGGAGTTGGCCTCAGGAAGCCAACAATGGTAGACCACTCAAAGGTGATTTTCATGTCCACCTCAAGCAACAGAGATGCTGCAATAAAAGACGAAATCAAGAGATTGGCCATGTTGGACATCAACAGGCAGAAGCTCCAACAGAAACCCACACAGAAGGACTCTGTTAGCAGTTCTGAGGAGGAACATTTGGTGAAAAAGCCTGTAAAGAAAGCCGCTCCTAAGAAGGCTGTCCCAGAAAAGGTCAAGAAGGTGGTGACCAAGAAGCCTTACATCAAAAGGAAGAAACCCTCACCTGTCCCTACAGAATCTACCTCTTCTGCTCCTCCAGTTTCCAAAAACCAGAACGTCATGACTCCTGTCAAATCAGCATCTAAGCAGACCCTAGAAGCTCAGGGGGAACTAGAAGAAATTGAACCATCTGTTCAACCCAAGAATCCTCTCTGGAAAGGCAAGAAGATCATTTCGAGTCAAGTGACTCAGAAGAGGAGATAATCGTGGTAAAGGATTCCACTACTCAGGGGGAACCTGGGAACTCTGCCCAATCTACAGAACCACCAGAACACACTGTGTTGGTACCATCTCCAGAACACCGATCACCAAACAGAGAACCTCATACTGACTATAGAGCTGCCTTGGACAAACACTTTGAGCGTGTGCTAGCTTGGAGAAGCTGGAGAATGGGGTCACTCCAGAAGATCATCCAGTACTTTGACCATTATGAGTTAGAGGAAACTCCAGTCCTCAACTAGGTAGGTACTGATGATCTGTCCAAATGCTTTGACTTCAACTTTCTTACATCTGTTCTCGAGAAGAAGAAAGCTAATCTTAAAGGGAAAGTTATCCTTATCTCATCTCCATCAGAAGAATCTGTAAATCCACTTGCAGATCAGGAAATTGAAATCTTTGAAGCCTCGTTATTTGCAAAAAGGGCTAAGGAATATGTGGATCCTAATTTCACTCCCGGTGAACCTTCTCTACTAAAGACACAAGGAACAACTATGCTAGAGCTAATTCAGGAATGGAGAGCTTCTCTGTTGGAAGAACCTGTACTTGAGGTAATCTCTCCTTCCCCTTGTGTTCACATAGCAATCGAACCCCTCATCACCTCACCACTCAGATCACCCTCCACACAGAAAGCCCCCTCACATAAGCTTACAACACCTTACTACTCCACCTGAATCCCCACCTAAACAAAAATCTCCATCCCCATAACAGATTACTTCCCCTGAACAGAAAACTCCATCACAGCAAGAACAACCAAACAACAAATCCAAATCTCCCTCACCCTGCAAACAAACCACCCCCAACAGAAACCGATCCCCTTCCCCTCCTCCATCTTCTCGGCAACAGAAAACCCCTCTACAACAAACCCCTCAGCAGAAAACCCCTTCTCCACAGTGCTCTCACCAACAGAATACCAAATCTGATACTCCACCTCAATAGAAACCCACCTCTAAGCAACACCAAGCCTTGAAATGCAGACCTTCTTATCCAACAACCATCTCTCATGTTCCTGCACCCCAAGGTTACTCCAGATACTCCTCTGCTTCCAACCCCTCTTTTCACAGAAAATAGCAAGTGGTCAGAGACAGAATCCCCATTTACTCCTCTTATGAAGACTCCTCAAACTTGGATGGATTCTGTAAGGAATATTTGTAATTAGATTTTGATGATGCTATATTAATTAGGCCTTTAAAGTACCCCTTTTAGACTTAATGTATTAGAATTTTCCTTTGTAAAGTTCTTAGCATAATCGACTACCAGAAGGCCTCCACACCAGAAGATCTCCAGCAGAAGATCTTTGGTTCTCTGCCAAGGGACAGAAAACCTCTGGGTCTCTGTTAGCCTTTTCCTTGACAGAAACCCTCTTGGTTCTCTGTAAGCTTTTATCAACAGAAGTGCTCAAGACCTCCTCTGATCAACTCTCTGCTAAAGACACCAGAAGGCCTGACACTTGGAAGAATTCCACAAAGCCGGGAAATCAACTGAAAGTTTCCTTCAACGGCTAGGAGTATTGAACGGAAAAGCTACAGTACGCGCATTAAATGCTCATTTAATGCTCCCCATGCTCCGTGGAGTAATTGCAGATGATTGGCCGCAATGTCAGGATTACTTTATCCCAAAATAGTAACCCGCCAACTTTACCGGGTCCTACTGGTCAAGTCAACTGCTCGCGCATTAAATGCAGTTGTCCTCCTTCACCTCCAACTTTTGCTCTACTAACTTTGCCAACTTCATCACATTCTTTGCAAGAAAAACACATTCAAATTATTCAAGGCAAAAAAGGTCCTCTTGAGATTCAAACTCTTCATCCTCAACAAGAGAGACACAAGTTGGAAAGAATATACATTCCTATCATCTAATCCAACTAGAGCAAGGTTCCAATAGTTCTTCAACAACTTCAAGCACTTCATCTACAAATCTTTTGTAACGAAGCAAGTTGGAGGAACCCCTGTTTCAACAGAAACTCTTCTTGTTGCAAGAAGGACGTCCAAGTAACTGGAGTAGTGAAGTGGTGATACTTCCAGGAAGCTCAGTGAAAGGACCAGTCTTAAAGGAAGCCAGGCAGTGCATCCCAGGAGACATCTAGGCTTGAAGAAGACGTGGAGAGCTTCTTAAGTGCCAGGACTAAGACGTTGTAAACGGTCGTTTTAACAAGCTTAGTGGAACAGTGGATTAGAGGAACGAGTTGTTCCTTGAACCACTATAAAAATCCCTGGTGTCATTTACTTACTGCTTTAAATATTTGCACTTAGTTAGAACTGTCTAACTCCCTAGACTTGGTATCTGTGTTCAGTAGAACTTGTCTTACGAGTTAACAGAAGGCCTACTGCCTTTGCTTTTCTGAGGCTAAATCAACAGAACCCCCTACCAGAACCCCATCCGCTGCCAGTCTGTTCTGTCAACAGAACAGGCTATTCTGTAAAATCTGGTACTTAGTTTAAAAAGCTAAAAACCAATACAGTCTATTCACCCCCCCCCTCTAGACTGTATCCAGTACAACCGGGACCAACAAGTGGTATCAGAGCCTCCTTGTTCTAATAATCTCTTAGGTTATTTGCTGAACGAAGATCCACTTGTTTTTCTGTTTGACCTCATTTTTATCTGATATAATGGATCACTCCTTGTCCAAGAATCTTATGTTCTCAGATCTTAAGTTTGATGACTGGAGGATCCGGATGAAAGCACATCTCTGTGCCCTGCATGATGAGATGTGGGAAGTTCTTGATATTGGACCTTTCACAAGCTTCCAGAAGGTCAATCATGAGCATGCTATTGACAACACCAGACCCCAAATGATCAGTAAAGCCAAGTCAGAATGGACCACTGAAGAGAGAAGAAAATACAACCTGGACAATATTGCTAAGGACATCCTCTACAAGTCCATTGATGATAGGTACTTCAACAGAATAAAGAAGTGCAAAACTGCAAAGGAAATCTAGGATACTCTTGAGCTCATTGGAGCTGGTGATGAGCAAGAGAAGGACAACAAGCTGACAATAGCCAACAAGAAGTTTGATGACTTCAAAATTCTCCCTGGTGAAAGCATCTCCAAGATGTATGACAGGCTCCTCACTCTCACTGGAGAGATCTCTGAGCTTGGCAAGGAACTCACCACCAAGGAGATCAACCTGAAGGTGTTGAGGGGACTGCCCTCAGCATGGAAGATGAAGGTGGTTGCTGTCCAAGCCAGCAAGGATGTAAAGACTTATCCCACTGATAAGCTCATTTCAGATCTCAAAGCTCATGAGTTTGAAATGATTGAAGAAAAGGAAGATGTACCAGAAGAGAGGACCACTACAGCCCTCACTGCCAGCACATCAAAGGTAAATGATTTTGACCCTTCAGTGCTTTTATCTGACGAATATATGGTTGCCTTTGCCAGGAGATTTAAAAAGTTTATGAAGAATCCTAAAGATGGAAGAAGCCCATCTTCCAGCAGAAAACCTTACCAGAAGGTCAAATCAACAGAGAGCAGTGGAGAGCTTCTCTGTTACAATTGCAGACAACCTGGTCACTTCAAGGCTGACTGTCCCCATCCAAGGGTGTCCAAGAAACAAGGACAGGATGGAGAAAAGAAGAAGTATGAAGACAACTCCAGAAGGAGAAAGGCACTTGTGACAGAACAACTAGAGAAAGACCCTCTGTCAGAAACAGAATCCAGTTCTGACTCAGATTCTGATGAGGCATTCTGTTGCCTAGATACAGAGACAGAAGACCTATGCCTCATGGCTCATTCTGATGATGAGGTAACCTCTACTTCTGAATCTAGTTTTTCCTCGGTAGGCTTAGCTTTTGATTCTGATTCAATGTCAGAATTTTGGGAAGAGTTTAAGGCCATACAAGCCACTTATTCTTCTGTAACAGAAGAAAACAGTAAGTTAAAAGCTGAAATTCTTGACTTAAAGAAGGAGGTTGAGATCAAAATCAATCTTCTAATTAAGGAAAGAGATCAACTGGAGATTGAAAATGTTTCTCTTCTCAAGAAAATAAGAGAAATAGAGCCTCTCGAGATTAAGTACAAAGCTTACCAGAAGGCCCAGTCTTCCATGGAAAAGATTGTACTTGATCAACAGATTGGTACTGGTTTTGGTCTTGGTTATGGCTCAACAGAATCAGGTGAGCCTTTTGTAATGCCTAGCACCAGTGTTGCTAAGGCAGACAAGGTCATAGTGCCACTGATTTCTAGCCCCATTTGTCAAGCTGGTGTATCTGGCACCAAGGTTGTTCATGAGGAAGTCAGACCAGAAAAGGGAAAGATAAAGGTTCAACAGAAACCCTTTTTGAAAAATAATGAACCTAGCAGAAAACCTAACAACAGAAAAGGTTTTCAAGATAACAAAAATAAGAGACCATTCATTGACAGACAACCTCATGTCAATCGTGCCAGAAATGATCACCAGAAGGGCAAATATCAAGAGAGAGTTAACTTCAGGCAGAAGAGGTTGGCTGGTCAACTTCAGAAGCCCAAGGCTAACCGTCCCTCTGCTCTTGATAGTATATGGGACTTCTTTCCAACAAAGAAAGCTAAGCAAAAGTATGTAAACAGGAAGCATGACCCCCACAAGCATCTGCCCAAAGTGAATCACACTTCAGTTTACTATAACTACCAGGTGGACAATGGGTACCACCCACCAAGGTTTCACTTGATGAGACCAAAATGGTACCAACTACCCAGACTCCATGACCCCCCAGGACCCAGCATTGCTTGGGTACCTAAATCCTTCTTTTAATTTTGCAGGAACTGTGTGCTGGAGCTATCTCTGAACAAGAATGGTTTATTGATAGTGGATGCTCCAGGCACATGACAGGTGACAGAAGTTGCCTAACAGAGTTCCAGAAATGCAAAGGACCTAGAGTTACCTTTGGAGGTAATGACAAAGAAGGTCAAACAAAAGGAAGAGGGAAGCTGATCAAGAACCAGATAGTCATTGATGATGTCTCATATGTCAAAGGACTGAAGTTCAACTTGCTAAGTGCTAGCCAATTCTGTGACAAAGGCTACACTGTTGAATTCACAAAGGACTTCTGCTATGTGAAGCATGAGACAACAAAGGAAGTGGTTCTGACAGCATCAAGGAAGAAGAACATCTATGTAGTTGATTGGAACACAGCAAAGGATGGAGTTTGCTTGATAGCTAAGGGAGATTCAAAACTAAGCTGGGACTGGCACAAGAAGCTTAGCCATTTAAACTTCAAAACAATCAACAAACTGGCCAGAGAACACATTGTAGAAGGGCTATCAGACATTGTGTACAAGAAGGAGACCCTCTGCAGTGCATGCCAAAAGGGAAAGCAACAGAAGAACTCGTTCAAACCCATTGCTGGAGATCTTTCTACAAGTCCTCTAAATCTGATCCATATGGATTTATTTGGACCTGTTGAAACTCCAAACGTTGGTGGAAAGAAATATACCCTAGTCATGGTTGATGACTGTTCCAGATATACATGGACTATCTTTCTATCAAAGAAGAATGAAACTCTTCAGAAGTTGCCATCTCTGTTAAAGAAACTTCAGACTGAGAAGAACTTGAAGGTTAAGACAATCAGATCAGACAGAGGAACTGAATTTGTAAATCAAGTCATAAAAGACTTCTGTGATCAGAATGGAACTTTTCATCAACTCTCTGCCGCCAGAACCCCTCAACAGAATGGCGTAGCAGAAAGAAGGAACGGAACTCTAAAAGAAGCTGCAAGAACAATGATTGCAGAATCTGGACTACCTATGAGATATTGGGCTGAAGCAATCAACACTGCATGCTATACTCAGAACAGAAGCATGATCAACAAGAATCACCAGAAGACCCCTTATGAACTCTGGAAGGGAAGAAAACCCAACATCAGCTACTTTCATGTATTTGGATGCAAGTGCTACATACTTAACAATGGAAAGGAGCATCTGAAAGTCTTTCAAGAGAAGGCTGATGAAGGAGTCTTTATAGGCTATTCAAACACCAGTAAAGCCTATAGAGTACTTAACAGAAGGACCCTACATGCTGAAGAATCTATACATGTGAAGTTTGATGAAAGCATCTCTGTTAAAGAGGTAACAGAAATCCTCAAGGAAGTCAGCATAAAAGACAGAACACCAGAACCAACAGAAGAGGTAGCAGATAACCCTGCATTTCCAACACCTGCACCAAACCCCCTTCTGTTGAATGAAGATGAAGACTCTGAAGATGAGGAACCAGAGAGACCAAGACAGCAGCTGACAGAACCTGACCTAACATGGTTAAGAGATCATCCCCCTAACCAAGTGATTGGTCAAATCAGAAGTGGAGTTCAAACCAGATCCACATCAAGAAGAGAAGCAATGCTTGCCTGCTATATATCTCAAATGGAACCCATGACTGTGGAAGAAGCTCTTGCAGACTCTGATTGGATCAATGCTATGCAAGAAGAGCTCACTCAGTTTGAAAGGAACAAAGTATGGGAACTTGTTCCTAGGCCAAAGTACCAGAATGTCATTGGAACCAAATGGGTGTTCAAGAACAAGGCTGATGAAGATGGCAACATTGTAAGGAATAAAGCAAGGCTGGTAGCTAAAGGTTATTGCCAAGAAGAAGGAATTGATTTTGATGAGACCTTTGCACCAGTTGCCAGACTTGAAGCCATCAGAATCTTTCTAGCCTATGCTGCTTACAACAACATCAAGGTCTACCAGATGGATGTCAAGAGTGCATTTCTAAATGGAGATCTTGAAGAAGAAGTTTATGTGGAACAACCACCAGGTTTTGTCATTCCTACTCAATCCTTTTCAAGGTCTACAAGCTTAAAAAGGCCCTCTATAGTCTTAAGCAAGCTCCCAGAGCATGGTATGACACATTGTCCCTTTTCCTAGTGAACCATGGGTTTACTAAAGGAAAGGTTGACAAAACTCTATTTCAAATCTATGTTGCTAATCATATTCTGTTAGTACAAATATATGTTGATGATATTATATTTGGTAGTACTAATCCAGAACTATGCAAGAAATTTTCTCAAGTGATGCAGAGTCAATTTGAAATGAGTATGATGGGAGAACTCAGTTACTTCCTAGGACTTCAAGTCAAACAAGTTCCAGAAGGGATCTTTATCAATCAAGGGAAGTATATCAGAGACCTGATCAAGAAGTTTGGAGTGGAAGGCAAATCCTCAGTGAAGATTCTTATGAACACCTCACAAGGAATTGGTCCAGATGATGAAGGAAAGGATGTCGATGCAACTACATACAGAGGAATCATAGGATCTCTGTTGTATCTAACTGCAAGCAGACCAGACATCTCATTCTCTGTTGGAATCTGTGCCAGATACCAATCAAAGCCCAAGGAAAGCCATCTAAGTGATGCAAAAAGAATCATCAGATATATCAAAGGAAATCCAAATGCAGGCCTATGGTACCCCAAGGGAGGTAACTTTGAACTAATTGGTTACTCTGACTCAGATTTTGCAGGTTGCAGACTAGACAGAAAGAGCACCTCTGGTCACTGCCAATTGCTAGGAGGAAGGCTTGTTTCCTGGTTTAGCAAGAAGCAGAACTCTATCTCAACAAGTACAGCTGAAGCTGAGTACATTGCAGCTGGGAGTTGCTGTGCTCAGTTACTCTGGATGAAGCAACAACTGAAGGACTATGGAATTCAAGCAAAGGAGATCAAGCTGTTGTGTGACAACACCAGTGCCATTGCTATCACTCAGAATCCAGTTCTTCATTCCAGAACAAAGCACATTGAGATCAGACATCACTTCATCAAAGATCATGTTGAAAAGAAGCACATATGCATGGAGCATGTGTCAACAGAAGACCAGCTAGCAGATATTCTGACAAAGCCTCTTCCTGAGGCTAGGTTCAACAAACTGAGAGAGGATTTGGGAATGATGGATGAAATTCCAAGGGAAAGTTGAAAAGGAAGGCCCTCTGTTGCTAAATTTCTGTTAACAGAATACCTATTGCAGAACCCCTTCTGTTAACCCCTTCTGTTCCCTACCCTGGCAGAACACCTCAGCAACAGAAACCCTTTCTTCCCACAGAAAACCTCCTCTTATGTCTAACAGAAGGTTGTGGACTTAGAAAAATCTGAAAACCGGGTGACCTAGTAAATTATTAAAGGTCTTTCACCCTTTTACCCTTAAAACGGTATCCAGCCGCAAAGTATTTACTGCGCCCCTTTTTCATTTATTGGTACCTTGGAACCGTAAATAATTTCAAGCGTCCACTAACCCAAACCCATAAATTCCCCTTTCGCAAACCTAAACCGTTACTGATTTCATTACTCTCAAACTCTCAAACCTCCATAGCTCTCAAGCTCTCTGCAATCTTTCTCTGTTCAAATGGCTTTCATCAACATTAATGACCTCACCAAGGAAGAAATCAACACCCTGGTCTCAAACATCTACACTGGAATGAACTGCGACCTCTCCGCACTCCCTGAACTCACTGCAAATCATGAAACGATGATGAAAATCATCAAGGGAATGGAGGACTCACAATTGAACAAGGTAGTGGGATATCACTTTGAGTCCTACAGCACGAGGGACGTAGCAGAGTTTTATCTCAACGCTACATACGAAGGGGAGACCATTCGGTCAAATGTCAATGGTGAGAACATAACCCTCACTCCTGAAGATCTCAACGCCCTCTTTGGCGTAGTGGAGGACCCTCAAGAAGAAGAGACTGAAGGCTTCTTAACTCTGGACAATGTCAAGGTCACTATGGACAACTTTGTCCAACTCTACTGCCGACCTGAAGTGGGTAAAGTTCCCAAACTATACATGAAGAAGAACCTACTTCTGAGCGACTATGAGAAGCTGGTGAACATCCTTCATAGGTGTGTCTGGAGCAAGAGCACCTCCACCGATGACATGAATGTGCTCAATTCAAAAGCTGTCTTTGCAGTTCATCATGGGATGAACATCAACTGGGGACAGGTAATTGTCAAATCCCTTGTTGAATTCATCAAAAAGAAAGACAAGGAGACCGGACTGTTCAAAACCCCCATGGGTTATGGTCTCTTAATCTCTGAAACCTTGCTCAAGGCAAGGATAGGGCTGAGAAACCCTATTGAGGCAGATTACACCAAGCTGCTCTTCCTCAACACCTCCAATGACAGGAAGGTTGCTCTCAAGGCAGAGCAGAAAAGGCTGAGAACTCTTGAGTTCAACAGAGAAAGGCAACAACAGAAGGTTGTTCAGCCAAAGAAAGTCACAAAGAAGCAACAGAAACCTTCTACTCCTTCGGATTCTGAAGAAGAAGTGCCTTTGGTCAAGAAGGTGGTCAAGAAGGTTCCCAAAAAGAAGACCACACATGTCCAAGTCCACAAGCTGGTGGCAAAGAAATCTGTTCTGAAGAGAAAGGCACCTTCCCCTATCTCCACAGAAAGCACCCCCTCTGCCTCCCCCATTGCAAAAAAAGCAAAGGTTCTGACACCTGCAGCACAGAAGAAGCTGGAGGATTCTGTCACCTCTGCCCCAGCCAACAGAAATGCTTGGCAAGGCAAGAGGATTGTCTTTGAGTCTAGTGACTCAGTAGAGGAAGTAGTGGTGCAGGATGCCACTACTCAGGGGGAACCACACATCTCCCCTCCTGCTTCTACAAATGATCAACCTCTGGTGGTTTCTTCACCAGAACACCAAGAAGATGACAGAAGTTCAAACTCTGCAGAACCCCTACTGAGCAACTTCTCTGCCCTAGATAGGGAATTCATCAGGGTTCTTGCATGGAGAAAGTGGAGAGTGGGATCTCTCACTGAGCTATTTAAGAACATGTCCCACTTCATCTCTGAGGAAGAAGAAGTACTTCGATGGGCTGACACAGAAGATGTGGAACAATGCCTGAATAAAGACTTCCTTCTTTCTGTCCTACAGAAAAAGAAGGAGAAACACCAAGGAAAAGCTCCTCTGTTCAAGAACTCACCAGAAGACCATGTGAAGGCTCTTCAAGAGCATGAGTTGGATGATTTTGATGCTTGGTTGGTTGAGAAGAAGAGGAAGGAATCAATGATCAAGTTTCGACACAGTGCACATGGAGAAGGTGAACCCTCCACTGCAAATGACCTACCCTTGGTCATGGAGAAGCTTATCAAAGAATGGAGGGAATCTTTGTTCACAGAAACTGTACTAGAGGTAATTCCCACAACCATTCCTTCTCCCCCTCCCTCTCCTAAAATCACTTCACCTCAACCCCAACAGAAATCCCCCTCACCCTCACAGAAAACCATCTCCAAACAGAACACCTCCTCACTTCATCAGAAGCCCTCTTCTGCACAGAAAACCCCTACACCCCAAAAACCTTCAAACTCCAAATCTTCATCTCTTTCACCCTGCAAACCGTTCTCTCCTCCAAAGAACAGATCTCCATCCCCTCCCCCATCCCCTCAAAGACAAATTATCCAATACCAACCCCAACAGATCATCTCTTCATCACCACCACCTCAACAGAAATCCCTTTCACCTACCAAGTCTGAACATGCAGAAACTCCACAAGACTCCCATCCACCACACCAACCTGCTGCTCAGCTGAAACCTGAATGGTTTCTTAGAGATTCTGATCCTACAACCATCTCCCCCATCTCTGCACCACAAGGGTATTCTAGGCACTCTACTGCCCCCAATCCCTCCCTCAGGAAGAAAAAGAAGGTGATCAGAAACAGAATAGCAATCTACTCCTCTTCTGAGGACTCTTCTGACATGGATGGATTCATGATCAGCAAGTCCTACAAAGCTACTTCAAAGAAGCAGAAGACCCCGCCTCTCACTCAAGTTGAGCATGAACTTCTTGTTGAATCTCTCTCCTCTGTCCAAGAACATCACCCCTTGCCTAAGGGAAGAGGTCTAGAGATGCCTCCATCTGATGGACAAGAGAACCAAATTCCCTTCAACAAGTTCGTTGAAGCAGCTGAAGACTTTGGTGGACAACTCCTCCATGGCAAGAACAAGTTGATACAGATCAATGATAAACATTATGGGCACCTTGCTCATGTGAATGATAATCTCAACTCTGGGATGCAGTTTATCTCAGATCGATTTGAGAATCTCACAACATCCCTCAACGACTTCATGGCCTCCTCAACTGCCAAAACAGATGCACTGGCAACAGAAGTGGAAGGTATCCATAAGACCCTTTTCACCTTTCATCAGACCCTGATAGCTCAAGGCAAAGCAATTGAAACCATCTCCTCAAATATTGATGATCTTCAATGGGCTGATACAAAGTCAAAAGAACAACTACTGGACATAGAGGAACTGTGCAAAGTCCACCGTGATCAAGCCAGGACTCTATTTGCTCAAGACAAAGAGAGATACCAGAAGATGGTTCTCTTAGAAGCTAGCAACAAAGACATCCTGTCTGCCATTCAGAAGCAACATGGGCTTATTGAAGGTCTTACATCTGTAACTCAGACCTTACCAGAAACCCTGGGACAGATTGCCTCTACTCAGGCCACAGAATTCCAGAAACTCTCCCTTCTGCTTGGTGATCTCGATGATGCCAAAAAGGGGGAAGAAGGCCCTCATCTATCAAAACCCAGAACCACCAGAACCTCATCCTCTGCTGAACCAACTGTGGATCCCACACCTTACTTTGAAGCTGCCCTTCAGAAGAAAAGGCTAGCTGGTATCCCTAGACCTCCATCCCCACAGAAGAAAGGATCTAAAAAGAAGAAAGCTCTAAGCTTTAAAGAATGGAGACTGGGAGGTTCTCAGGTGATGACTGCTACACAATTTGAGGAAATGAAGCAGAAGATGACCTCTATACAGCAACAGAATCTTTATTTGGACCATGATGGCCATGTGAAGGTTAGACATGGTGGATCTCTGGAAGAAGCAGAATTCTGGTTTCACAACAGTATTGTACCAGGAAAAGATATCCATGAAGGTGTTCTAAACTACTTAGACTGCAAACTCTCACCCGTCTGGGCTTCTTATAAAAGAACTGGAAATCTGGCTGGAATCAGAAAAGAAGTGAATGCAGAGCTAAAGAGACTACAAGGACTGGATGAACAAGCAAGAGCTGAAGCTGCAAAGGCTATTATGTAAACAAATACTCTTGTAATCCACCTGAATAAAAGAACATCTCTGCCTCACACTTTGTAAGGCAATTCCTCAATCTATGACTTTTCTTTACTTTCTGTTTGTGTTTGTTTGTTTGCTTTTTGATATATTATCTGCTATCTGAATGTACTGCACTCTTACTATTTTCCTATGCCAAGTTGCCCACCAAGATTTTAATGGAAGTTTTAAACTTTAATTCCTTATGGTGAAGGCACTTCTCTCGAAATAGTTAAAGGGTTTTGGCATCATCAAAAAGGGGGAAATTGTAAGGAATATTTGTAATTAGATTTTGATGATGCTATATTAATTAGGACTTTAAAGTACCCTTTTAGACTTAATGTATTAGAATTTTCCTTTGTAAAGTTCTTAGCATAATCGACTACCAGAAGGCCTCCACACCAGAAGATCTCCAGCAGAAGATCTTTGGTTCTCTGCCAAGGGACAGAAAACCTCTGGGTCTCTGTTAGCCTTTTCCTTGACAGAAACCCTCTTGGTTCTCTGTAAGCTGTTATCAACAGAAGTGCTCAAGACCTCCTTTGATCAACTCTCTGCTAAAGACACCAGAAGGCCTGACACTTGGAAGAATTCCACAAAGCCGGGAAATCAACTGAAAGATTCCTTCAACGGCTAGGAGTATTGAACGGAAAAGCTACAGTACGCGCATTAAATGCTCATTTAATGCTCCCCATGCTCCGTGGAGTAATTGTAGATGATTGGCTGCAATGTCAGGATTACTTTATCCCAAAATAGTAACCCGCCAACTTTACCGGGTCCTACTGGTCAAGTCAACTGCTCGCGCATTAAATGCAGTTGTCCTCCTTCACCTCCAACGGGAAGACAACCCTCAGTATAAAAGATACACTTCGAAGAACAACCGGATAACTTTTGCTCTACTAACTTTGCCAACTTCATCACATTCTTTGCAAGAAAAACACATTCAAATTATTCAAGGCAAAAAAGGTCCTCTTGAGATTCAAACTCTTCATCCTCAACAAGAGAGACACAAGTTGGAAAGAATATACATTCCTATCATCTAATCCAACTAGAGCAAGGTTCCAATAGTTCTTCAACAACTTCAAGCACTTCATCTACAAATCTTTTGTAACGAAGCAAGTTGGAGGAACCCCTGTTTCAACAGAAACTCTTCTTGTTGCAAGAAGGACGTCCAAGTAACTGGAGTAGTGAAGTGGTGATACTTCCAGGAAGCTCAGTGAAAGGACCAGTCTTAAAGGAAGCCAGACAGTGCATCCCAGTAGACATCTAGGCTTGAAGAAGATGTGGAGAGCTTCTTAAGTGCTAGGACTAAGACGTTGTAAACGGTCGTTTTTACAAGCTTAGTGGAACAGTGGATTAGAGGAACGAGTTGTTCCTTGAACCACTATAAAAATCCCTGGTGTCATTTACTTACTGCTTTAAATATTTGCACTTAGTTAGAACTGTCTAACTCCCTAGACTTGGTATCTGTGTTCAGCAGAACTTGTCTTACAAGTTAACAGAAGGCCTACTGCCTTTGCTTTTCTGAGGCTAAATCAACAGAACCCCCTACCAAAACCCCATCCGCTGCCAGTCTGCTCTGTCAACAGAACAGGCTATTCTGTAAAATCTGGTACTTAGTTTAAAAAGCTAAAAACCAATACAGTCTATTCACCCCCCCTCTAGACTGTATCCAGTACAACCGGGACCAACAGATTCATTGTCAGCGACCCCAACAAAGCTACCTCCAAAAGGGAGAAGACCCCTCCTCTGACCCAACTAGAGCATGAAATGCAGCAGCAACCCCTTTCATCTGCTCAGGAGCATGTACCCAGGAGATCCTTCATGCCCAAGGCCAAAGGTCTGCAAATGCCTAGCTTCGAGGAAGATGAACCTCAGATACCCTTTAACAGATTTGTAGAAGCAACATAAGACTTTGGCAGCCAAATGCTTGATGGGATGCAGAAGTTGATTTTAGTAAATCAAATCCATTATGAGCATATCTCACATGTCAATGAAAACTTCAACTCTGGTATGCGGTTCATCTTTGACAGTTTTGCTTCTCTGAAAGCCTCGCTGGATGACTTCATGAAAACCTCAACTGCAAAAACTGATGCCCTGTCTACAGAAGTGGATGGTATCAACTCTGTGTTATATTTCTTACATCAGACTCTGAGTGCTCAAGATCAGATGATAGCTAACATCTCTCACACAGTGGATGAGTTGCAATATGCTGATCTCAACAATAATGAACGACTGCATAATATTGAGGAGCTCTGCAAAACTCATAAGGAGCACTTCCTCCTCTTAGTGAAAGCTGATAAGGAAAGATATCAAAAAACAAACCTTTGTCAAAGATATTTCTTCTGCAATCCAAAAACAACAAGGGCTGATAGAAGGCCTCACCTCTGTCACACAAACACTGCCAGAAACCCTTGAGCAGATTGCCACATCTCAGACTTCAGAATTCCAGAAGCTCGGCATGCTTATAACAGACCTCAATGATGCCAAAAAGGGGGAAGAGGATTCTCAACCCCCAAGCCTCGATCTGCCAGAAATACTCCTAGAGCTTCATCTTCTGTTGATCCCACTCCCTAGTTTGAGGCTGCCCTCCAAAAGAAAAAGAGCAGCTTGCTTACCCAGACCCTCATCTCCTCATAAGAAGGCTCCTAAGAAGAAGAAGGCCCTGAACTTTACTGATTGGAGACTCAGTGGATCTCAGATAATTGAAAGAGCTCAATTTGAGGAAATGAAGGAGAAAATGACCCCCACTCAACAACAGAACCTCTATTTGGACAGAGATGGGCAAGTAAGAGTAAAACATGGTGGATCTCTTGAGGAAGCAGACTACTGGTACAGAAAGAATGTTCTTCTAGGAAAAGATATTCATGAGGGAGTTTTAAACTACCTGAACTGCAAACTCTCTCCCATCTGGGCCTCTTACCAAAGTCCTGGAAGTCTCAGTGGAATTAGAGAAGAAGTCAATGCAGAGCTTAAAAGGCTACAAGGATTATACAATCAAGCTATGGTTGCAGCAGCAAGGGAAAATATGTAAACTATCCTAACTGCTTCATAAAATCACATCTCTGCCTTTCCTATTGTATGGCAATTTCTCTGTATTTGATTCTTGCTTTTTACTAATTCTGTTATTGTGTGTTTGTGCTTTAATTTCTTGTGTTTTATCTTGATTGTAATCTTACTCTTACTATTCTCCTATGCTAAGTTTCCCACCAAGATCTTTTAATGAAAGTTTTTACTTTATTTATTTTATGGTGAAGGCACTTCTTTGGAAATAGTTTAAGGGTTTTGGCATCATCAAAAAGGGGGAAATTGTAAGGAATAATTGTAATTAGATTTTGACGATGCTATATTAATTAGGATATTAGAGTACCCCTCTTTAGAAAATTGTATTAGAATTTTTCTAAGTGTAAGCATTCTTAGAATAGTCGACTGAACAGAAGACCTCTAGACAAAAGACCTTCTAGTTACCTGATAAACTCTGTCTGGACAAAAAACATTCAAACTCTCTGTTGATCCCTATCTAGACAGAAGACCTTCTTGGCACTCTGTTGGAAGCATACTTCAACAGAAGATCTCAAAGCCCTTTGTTAATCCCTATCTCAACAGAAGTGCTTGAGGCCCTCTTTGATTGATTCTCTGCTCAAGAACACCAGAAGGCCTGACACTTAGAGAATTTCCAGAAATCTACCTAAGCCGGTGAAATCAACGGAAGATTTCTTCAACGGGTAGAAGACTTCAACGGAAAAGCTACAGTGTACGCATTAAATACTCATTTAATGAGCCTCGTACGCTGAAGAGTAAAAGCTGATGATTGGCCAATATTTTGAGGATAACTTTATCCCAAAATAGCAACTCGTCAACTTTACCAGGTCCTACCGGTCAAGTCAACTGTACGCGCATTTAATGTAGTTGTCCTCCTCCTCCAACGGGAAGACAACCCTAGTATAAAAGATATTACATGAACAACAACCGGATAACTTTTGCTCGAACAACATATTCAAACGTCAAGCTTTCTTGAGACCTCAACTTCTTCTTCCTCAACAAGAGAAGCTTACGTTGGAAAGATATTCTCTTCATATCCTTTCTTCCAACAAAGAGCAAAGTTCCTAGTTCTTCAAACAACTTCAAACTCTTCATCTACACATCCATTGTGATGAAGCAAATTGGAGAACCCTTGTTTTACAAGAAATCTTCTTTAACTAGAAGGACGTCCAAGTAACTGGAGTAGTGAAGTGGGTATACTTCAAGGAAGCTTAGTAAAAGGACCAGTCTTAAAGGAAGCCAGGAAGTGCATCCCAGGAGACATTTAGACTTGAAGAAAACCTGGAGAGCTTCTTAAGTGCTAGGGTTAAGGCTTTGTAATCTGCGTTTTTACAAGCTTAGTGGAACAGTGGATTAGAGGAACGCGTTGTTCCTTGAACCACTATAAAAATCCCTGGTGTCATTTACTTACTGCTTTTAATTCTCGCATTTACTTTAACTGATTAACTCTAAAGATTTTGTCTCTGTGTTCAGCAAAACCTATCTTGTGAGTTAACAGAAGGCCTACTGCCTTTGTTTTCCTAGAGGCTAAACAGACAGAACCCCTACCAGAAGACCATCCGCTGCCAGTTTGTTCTGTCAGCAGAACAGGCTACTCTGTTAAGTCTGGTACTTAGCATATAAATTCAAAAATCATAACAGTCTATTCACGCCCCCCCCCCCCCCCTCTAGAATGTTACCTTGCTTAACCGGGACCAACAAAATTGTTCAATACAAACTAAACGACATTCATGCAATTAATCCATAAAGAAACTAGCCATACATCGTGATTAACCCCTTCATCAATCCCAAATCCCTAATTAAAACTACTCCTGACTCATAATTGAAGAATCAATAGAATTGGGAAGAATAGAAATAATTGTCATTAATTAAAAAGTAAGAACTTACAAAGAATGTCAATGAATTGAAGAACAAGGCTAAAAAGCTCTCAAACTTTCGTGCTAGGCCTTCTCTCTAAGTTTCATCCCCCAAAATTTGGTTAGGAAGGCCTTATTTATAGAAAAAGGGAAGAAATTCGAGTACGATTAGGGTTCCCAGGGTCAGGCCAGGCGCCAGGCACGACGTGCCTGCGACCGTGCCTGCGGAGTACTTTACGAAATTTGCGTCTAGGCACGACCGTGCCTGGGTTCCAGCGAACATCGGCTTCACTACGCTATAGGCACGGCGTGCCTATTTCCCGAGGCAAGACCGTGCCTGGCCTTTTTCCGTCGCCTGGTACTCTTCTAGGCACGCACGGCGTGCCAGCTGGCTGTTGGGCACGGCCATGTGTGGCCTTTTCTTCTTCTTCTTTTCTTCGTTTCTTCTTCCGAATGCTCCCGACTCGATCCCAAAGGTCTTCTCTTCATCAATTCTTCACCGTGAACCTCCCGAAGACCTCCAAAACCCTCGAAACTCTCTTGAATACTCATCAATTCTTCTTGATTTCTTCTCAAGCGTCGGTGCCGGATCTAATTACCTGATTTTTGACTCCAAACAACAAAAAACTCGAACCAACGCCTGGTACACATAACTTGAGCTAAAATTGAGATTTGTGACACCTTAAAGCTAGGTAAATCATCAAAAACCGATCCCAACACGCATCAAATGCGTGTTGTAATACGGACTTATCAAATTCCCCCACACTTAAGCTTTTGCTTGTCCTCAAGCAAATTGAACAACGGTACTTACGATAATCACCACACGGAATTCAAAACAATCAGCATGCACACGTAGTCAAAGGGATATTCACGGAACAGAAAGACTAAATCAAAAAAAATCTTCCCTAAACTACATTTTTGTACTCTAGCTTACTTAAATGATAAAATTATTCAAAACATCCTTGAAGTAATGGCAGCAAACACTAGTGAATTAGCAAATGATCAGAAGGACTTGTGAAGGCGGTGGTGAATGGCGGATGCTAAAGAATAAAAGTCCCTTTTCATTGAGAGTTTTGGGAATAATCTGACACAGACTTAATGCATTCAGGAATTTCAGGGCTATTCTTAGGATTAGGGAGTTCAGTAGGACACAAATTAGGAACCATCATTTAAACCTATGCAAAGAGTAGACATGGTGTGCAACTAAGCTAAACTGCCGCTGCACATTGGTGCTTTGACGTATACTTGAAGTACGCGAAGGACTAATGCTAATTTTTGCAATAGCTTCGAAGTTCAATTAATTAAGATCAGGTTTCCTTGTCATGTTGGCACGAGAACGCCATTTCTTTTGAAAGATCTCCAAGTCTCATCTTATTGTGCATAACACTTACGCTTTTTGACTTGGTCTCCCATTCTTTTTTTCGCAAGGTAAGAGGTCTAGCTATTCAATTAATTTTTTCAATTTTCAGATTTTTCACTAGACATTACTCCATTCTAATCTCGGCCTCACCAAGGAAAAATAGCAATTAATGTTCAATTATTCAAAGTGAATCCATGCCTACAATGCAATCCTCGAAAATATAAAATTCCTAAAAAGTGACTGCTCTTACCCCATTTGGGGCATAGGAACAGTGCCAACAGTGGCTCCTACATAAATTCCCTAATCTTGGCAAATTAATCCCCTAATTCCCTAAACATCAAGACTTCGTCAGACTTTTTCACGGGTAAGGAAACAAGCCATTTGGCTATGGAGCTCAATTAATTGGGTAAAGAATACACGGTCAGGCTCAAAATGGCTTCTCCTAAAGGACTTATTCAGGTGGAGTGGATGATTTATGAATTCAACGGGTGACCAATTCCTTCATCCTCTCAATAACTAGCCCATTGTGCAGCAATTTTAGCCTAAACACATTAAGGATGTTCTAAAAAAACGCAGTCAATTCTCTAGCCAGTTTCACAAAGACACAGTTTAAGGAAAAAAATTCAAAAATTTTGACATGACTTTCCTATGAATATACAACTAACACCTGCACATGCTAACTCTATTAATCCCATGTAACAACTACTGGTCGAATGCCCAATTCACTCCCCCACACTTAAACTTTGGCATCGCCCTCGATGACCAAAAATGCACTACGCACAAGGGGTAAAGAGGAAAGGGTCACGCGTGCTCAAATCTCAACTCAAGTCAACATTACAAATAGGCGATTATAAGAGTCGCAGAAAATTCCCTAAGGCGCTGGTCGGTGCAGAACTAAATTGAGTCAAGTGATCATCGGCACATCATCCCCAAAGCAAGACCCTGAGCTGCAAAACAAACACAAAAACACAAAAACACATAAAACAAAGAAACATGCCAAAACAAAAGTGCATAAATAAGCTTGGGTTGCCTCCCAAGAAGTACTATTTTTAACGTCGTGTGCCCGACGCAACCACCTCATCAAAAACTCAGTCAAAGATACACCTCATCCCCAAAGCAAGACCCTGAGCTGCAAAAAAAAACACAAAAACACAAAACCACACAAAAACAAAGAAACATGCTAAAACAAAAGTGCAGAAATAAGCTTGGGCTGCCTCCCAAGAAGTGCTATTTTTAACGTCATGTGCCCGACGCAACCACCTCATCAAAATCTCAGTCAAAGACACTCCCGCTCAGAAAATTAGTCTTCCACAAATCAAACCTCCTCTCAAGAAATGCCCTGAGATGGCGTAAGACCTTAAATTCATGAAAACAATTGTGCATCTCAGAGCCACTCCTAAAGCACACAAGAATGGGTCTAAACCTTTATCAGGCCCTTTATCAACGAACGAGTTAAAATCAGTCTCTTTAGGAGGTGGGGATTTCCTTTCCTCCTCTCTGGTTTGATCAATGACCTTGATGTCAGTTTTCTCGCACTCAAAAAGGTTGTAGAAAAGTGGTTGAAAGTACGAGTATCATCTCCACAGGGACGGACAAAAGGAAATTAAAGATTAACTAAATTCAGCGATTAAAAATAAATAAAATAAATGCGTCGTGCGAGATTTGATTGATTTGGAAAATCAACTTGCAATTAAACGAATACTAAAGCTAAGAGGTTCTTTCTAATTAACGACGAAGGGAATAGGGATTGATTCCGGGGTAACCAGATTTCAGGCAGATCAAGTCTAATTACATGAAATTAATTTAATTGAGCCTAGCTAGTCATTACTAAGTTCTTATCACTCTCGCGGCGTAGAGTACAATAATTTAGGGGACCGGACTGATCTCTCATGCGACTGGATCCTAAATTATTGCCAAGACGAGCGAGCTTACGACCCCTTAATCGCTACTAATCTCTTAACGAACGATTAAGTGTGTGTGAATGTGTCCTAGAATAAATTATATCTCTCTTAATTTTTTTTTAAGAAAAGGGGAGGTTTT